>CM051385.1:7467977-7809977 GCA_028015245.1 Cardamine occulta
TTTTTTTACTAATAAAAGTTAGTTATTATACAACCAATTAATTATTCGTAGGAACTCATTCATTACATATGTTGAATTCATATAATTGAAAATGATTACATCATCAAAGCTGATTGAAGTTATGTACACAAAAAAAGGAGTTTCATTCTAATAAAATATTTGAAGATAAGGCATCAAAGATGTTACAAAATAGTGTCAAAATATGAGTCTACAAGCCATATGAGTTACATAGATGATGTATATGCTTCATGACATCTGCCTCTGTTCGCTGAGAGCCGAAACTTTCTTCCGCAGTTCAAGATTTGATACTCTCTCCACCTCCAGAGCTCGTTCAAGCTAAGACAATCCGTTGATTTTATTAGTCTCATAAGAAAAAAACATATACAACAAAAGGCATTGGATTCGATAAGTTCGATATAGGAAGGAAACTTTAGAATGATAATAATTGACATCAACTTTTAACGAATCAAATTGCATTTCTAAAACATGCTTCCATAAGAGACATCAAGAGAGAAAAGAAACTGTACCTTTGCAGCTCGCATACTCCATTCTCCAAGAATAGCTCTTAACCTTTCATTTTCTGCCACGTACTGTTTCAGGTGTTTCAAATGAGAAGACGATGAGTTAGTTTCGCATATCTGAAGATGTGTTTACCCTCGCAAATAGTTCGATGCAAAAGATTTTATGGTATAGCTGTGTTGTTATACACGATGTGATATGCTTATAGATAGACTCAAACCTGATTATTGGTATTCCGAACGTGCTGTATCTCTCTATCTCTTTCAGAAATCAGAGATCGAGCAAGGTTAAGCTCGGAATGGAGTTGATCCACCTGCAAACATACAATTCAATTTACGATCCTCCTTCACTCAAAGATGCTACATAGAGAATAATTAACTATGTGAATTGGCAAGTTTCTCATTTGTTAACCAAGTTTTACCTCAGCAGAAAGTGTTCAGTAATTCCTGATCACGAGTTGCCACAAGAGGCGCCAGATCAACCTGAAAATTTAACATTATCATTTGCAAAATAAAAAACCCAGTGGAAGGAAATACATGTATTTTAAGAAAGTTATTATCATGAAGGTTATTAGAGCTTAAAACTCCATTAAAAAGAAGTCATCAGTTCACAATGGAGCAGTTCAAACCTGAGGCGTGCTACTACCATTGGTTTCATATTTGCTTAAGGACTCCTGCAGACGCAGAATCTGAATTCAGGAAAAAAGAGGTCAGAAACACACTCTAAGCGTTAGAGTGAATTTAGGGTAGATGATGAAGAACTAGATAGAGCATTGAACTTAGAATTGGTGGTAAGAAACTGTAGACTAGTAAGAAACAACACAAGCATCAAGATTCAGAAATGAGAGGTACTCATGAAAAATATTCCATGTAATGTCACCTCTTCACTGAGATAATGTAGATTCTCGCGCTGATATTGCAGTAGAGCCATTTGCTGATCAGAAAGGCGACGGCTTCATGGTATCTGTTTTTCAAGCAAATAAAAAAGAAAGACTTAAGAATTATCTGAGCATTGCCATAATATAAGGTTGCGATGCTAAACAAAATTTTCATGAAGACTAGGAATAAAGTTCCAGTGACATTGTGAATGTACCTCAATCCTTCCAAAGCAGCTGGTTGAAGGGGAGAATATAATGAATTTAAGACATCGGGCTGAGAGTTCACTGAGTTGTACTGGCGAACATAACCTACCAGTATTAAACAGAAATACAAATGGAAAGTGAATCAAATTGACATTATACTTTTCTAGTTAAGGTACAAAAGTAATACTGAATGCATGCCTAAAAGTATGAATAGGATTTTCTGGACCTTATGCTTACCAACAAATACAATCATAAAAGAAGCAGCAGAAATTGCTTCAACAGACATGATGAACCTGCAACAATAATGTACTCGTAAGTGTTTTTGACTTTATGAAAACAAAAATTACTTCACCAAGTTGTTCCAAGATAAAATATGAAAGGCATTGTCAGCTTCCAAATACAATTTCTAGTCAATAGCATTTAAACTTCTTATAGGCATTCAAATTTATCTACGAAATTAGTAAATACGTTAAGTCAAATCTATCAACCTGAGTGAATGAAAACAGTTTGTCAATAAATTAGACGTTCCACTATCTGATATGCAATAATTTTCTTAGCAAGACTGGAAAAAGTTATAGGACGAGGATAGGATCTTCCTGTCATTCTTTTTATCGTCGAATACAAAAGAAATTAAAAAGAAAATGTGATCAACTGGAAAAGAAAGCTCATACAAATGTAAAAGCCGTTAATGTATCTAAAAAGAAGGCTGCAGACCTCTGCACAGTTAAAATGGGAAAAACACTGACATATGGTCTCCACACCATGAAAAGCAGCATAGATGCAGTTCCTAGAACAAAACGGAGTCACTTAATTGAGTGCAAGAAATAGATATATGAATAATATAAGATCGGGAAAGTAGCATTAAAGATTACCATATGCCATGATGGCAAACGGCAGACGAACTACATGTTTCAATTTCTGACTGAAACTGTAATAGCCCTGCAATAGAAGGTTCTTTCAGAAGGTGTTCAGATGAAATGACTACAGCTACACTAGAGAATATAAAACTATATCTATATAGCTAGCAAAATAAATAAAATGAGCAGTATCCGCTTGATCAGAACAAATGTTACCTGCAAGCGTATTTTCTGGACCTGATTGACAAAATATTGCTGAAACATACCTGTTGCAGAAAAAACTTATGATAATTTATACATATGCTGCAGAAAAAATAGTTTAGAGCCGAAATATGACATGGAAACAGAAGTAGACAGATGATACGTGAAGATAGATTTACATGTTTTCTACAGGTAACATTAAAGCAAGAGAATGTCGTTCTAACTCCACATTAACTAAAGATGGGATTGGAAGGTGGGTTCTCCGGCTTTGGGACCATCCCTCTATAGTCTATACCCAAGCTTTTAAAAGTGAATTATTTTTATGGACTTGGGAGATTAGTCCGAACCTAACATAGGAAGGATCCATACAAAGTACTAACAGCATTTTCTGCCTTTTCCATTGTAGTATGTCCCATAAATTACAATATCTCACATCACTGTCTATCGATATCTCAAATTTAGTAGTCTGACCTGCTTCTAAACAAAGCTTTGTCGTAATAAGTTGAAGAGGGTAACTGAGGTTACCTGTTAACATCAATAGAGCAACATTGCAGCTGCAAAGCAGCGATGGGATAAGATACTCTACAGGCTGAAGTATCCACGGTGCTCCAGCTGCTAAAATAGCATAACCTGCCTAAATTTAACAAACAGTAAATATAAAGTCAGGCATTCATGTTTCTCATTATCCTTAAAAAGGAAATTACAAAGGTCAATGATGAATATCAGACAAAAAAAGTAGAGATTGGAAGCACTTGCCAATATGATAAGGTAAATGCAACTTCCAAAAAGACTTCTAGATTCTCGATGACCGAATAGAGGAGCTTCATGCAGTATATCAAGAAACCTACAATCACAAAAACAGTACTGAAACGATATGAGGAGCCAATAAAGGATATATATATACCAATACTTTCGAATAATTACATAACAATATCATCTGAGTCTCTGGCAGAAAAAAATGAGAATAAAACACAGGGAAAAGGAAAAATCCTGCAAAACATACTTTGAAGAAAAGAAAGAAGCTTAAAATAGCTGTGATTACTGAAGAAGAAAACAACAAAGCAACCATTTTCAATCTCTAAGTTATGCGCTTGAACTTGTTAGCTCATAAAACAGGGATCGCAGAATCATAAGATAAGCGATATAAAAACCCAGAAAATTGAAAAAAAACTCCTCAGCAATTGTTAGAATATGGTGATCTAGAAATCAGAAAATGGATTTCGCTCGAAGAAAGGCATGGAATCATGAGCTTACATAGCATTATCTTCCTGCGTCGTGGGATTGCGAGAAGAAGCGCGTCGATCGTTGGCCATTTTGTTAAGGTTTTCTTCTTTCGCTTTGGGGGAGGGAAAACTGTACAATCTCCGAGACCTTGTAAAAGAGTTGCTTGAAATTAGGGTTGAATCATATTCGTTGCCACAATCTGGAGATTTGAGAGATGTGAAGAGCAAGCAAAAATAAAAGATCCACTGTGAAAGCTTCTCCTCTCTGTATTGGAATGTTTGGTTTCCACAAGTCTCTCAACAAGAAGTCAATATACACAGCTACCTGTATTTTTTTGAATTAAGGGTGTGCTATGTAATTTAGAGAATTAAAACCAAAAATGAAATTCTGAATGGACTTCCAGGGCCTAATCGCAAAAAACAAGGATTATTTCCTTACTACTGCTAGTAACATAGATTAATATAACAAATATAAAGTACAATTACTAATTTAGTGATCGAAGTAGCATCTCATGGTGAGATGAGTTAATCGTAGCTCCAATGGTGGCTGCACAATGTCGACTTCTTCATCTTCTTTCCCTTCCTTCCCTCGCACCATCGTCTCCTATACTGTGACCACTTCACTCTTCGTCGTTATCTTCCTATGCAGCGTCTTCCTCTTCACTAGACGCACTCCTCGAACCTTCTCTATCTCCTTACCACACCGACATACCTCTCCCTGCCTCCGATCCACGCCCTTCCACCCTCCTCTCTCAAATCGAGCCTCAAGATGCTGCCAACGTCACCGTCGAAACAAATCCAAAGGAGGCAGGAGATTCGCGCGGCGATGATGTCGCTGCAGAGACTGAGCTGAAAGCTGTGGACAATTCTCGCATGGAGAAAAATGAGCTGGAAGAAGAAAATGGAAGCTCGAGCGGTGAAGTATCCGTCGAGAGTAATGCTGAATCTGTGGACCAGGCTGTGATTGAGAAAATGAGAGGCTGCGATTTATACAAGGGATCGTGGATTAAGGACGACGATGAGTATCCATTGTATCAGCCTGGATCGTGTCCTTATGTGGATGAAGCTTTTGATTGCCAGAGGAATGGGAGGCGCGATTCCGATTATCTCAATTGGAGATGGAAGCCTGACGGTTGTGATCTTCCTCGGTATGATGATTTTCGAATTTTTATCTATTCTCAGTTTCAAATCGCCATTGTTACACCTGATTGAACTTAAGACGATGGTAAAATGTTGATCAGCATTTCCTGGTTATGTGTTCAGTAATCTATGGCGTCTGCTTTCTCTTTATAAAATAACAGCACTAATCAACGCTTAGTCCTTGATCAATGTAGTAACTGTCACACTTTAAATGATACGATTAGCAGAAACACATCATGTGTAATTTATGTTAGTGTTTTTTTTTTTTTTTTTTTTTTTCTTTTTTTTTTTTTTTTTTTTTTTTTTTTTTTTTTTTTTTTTTATTTAATTTAATTAATAATTTAAATAAATTTAATAATAAATAAATAAAAAAAATTTAATTTTTTTTTTTTTTTTTTTTTTTTTATTTTTTTATTTTTATTAATAAAAATTATATTTTTTATAATAAAAAATAAAATAAAAGAATATTTTTTTTTTTTAATTTTAAAATTTATTTTTTTTTTTTTTTTTATATATATATTTTTTTTGTTGTAGAAAAAACAAAAATATAAAGTGGTGTTTTAATATGGATTCTCTGGATTTTACCTTTTTGTAACATTTGATTTTGTTGCATTAGTTGCAAAATTTGTTAAGAGTAAAATGTCGATAATGTCTGGCAGGATTACAATTGAACTGTAGAGTTTGTAAGGTCACCTTTTCTTGTGAGGGAAGGAGTTAGAGCAAATGCTCAAGGAAATACTAATCCGACCCTTTCGATTGATCGCATTGACAAGTCAAATGCTCGATGGAAACGAGCTGATATTCTTGTCTTCAACACTGGACATTGGTGGGTTCATGGAAAGACCGCCAGAGGGTATGGTTCTTTCCTTTTCTGCTTTATGACTCTTCTTCGCGATATGTTGACTTAATCAGAGAATTTCCAAATCCTCAAATCCTAGATGTAAGCTAAATTTATTTCTACCTGTAGTGTATTCATTAAAGTTGCTAAATTTTCTGAATTTATCATCTTAAAGCTTGATATTGCTGGGGCATCCCATTGTACTGGTGTAATTTTGTTTCATAACATCTTTCTAGAGAAAAGGAAGAGCTACTGATGGTGCATGACTTGGTGAATAAAATTAGTGCAGGAAAAACTACTACAAAGAAGGTGACTACATCTACCCGAAATTTGATGCGACTGAAGCATACAGAAGGTCGTTGAAGACTTGGGCAAAATGGATTGATGCGAATGTGAATCCCAAGAAGCAGCTTGTATTTTACCGTGGATACTCCTCTGCCCATTTTCGGTAAGCTCTGATCTATTATTTACCATCCAGAATCTTTTATTTTATTTTAACTGCAAACGAGTTTCAGTTGTCCATGTCACTTGTCATCTTGATTAGAAGTGAATGATCTGGTTGAATGATTTGGTTTACACTTGGTTCGTGTCACTCTACAAATGAGTTTCAGTTTATTCGATTCAGTTGTTTCCATGCACTAAAATCAGTATTGTTTCTGTGTTTAAGTTTCAAAATAAGAAATAGATCGGGTTCTAAACACATTCGGATTTTATTTCGGTTTACGCACTTAGTTCGGATTTGGTTTGGTTTATTTTATATGCCACCCCATGTACTCTTGTTGTGGTTTATTTACAGAAGAGTTAAGTTCTTCAGTGTATTCTGTGTCCTGACTTGAACAGGGGAGGTGAGTGGGACTCAGGAGGGTCATGCAATGGGGAGGTGGAACCAGTAAAGAAAGGTTCAATCCTCGGTTCCTATCCTTTGAAAATGAAGATTGTAGAGGAAGCCATAAAGGAGATGCAAGTTCCTGTGGTTCTCCTAAACGTGACAAAGCTCACTAATTTCCGCAAAGACGGACATCCATCAATCTATGGTAAGACCAACACGGAGGGTAAAAAAGTGTCGACAAGGCGACAAGATTGCAGCCACTGGTGTCTGCCAGGAGTTCCCGATGTTTGGAACCATCTTATCTACGCATCTTTGTTCCTTCAAGCACATTCCGAATAAAGCTCATACATCAACCATCTTAGATAGGAATAGAAGAGCAGAAACAAATTATCAATTTAGCCTTCACTGTTGTAGTAGCGTGTCTAGCCTTCACTGTTGTAGCAGCGTGTCAAGCTTTTCTTCTTTTAATGCAGAGGTGTCGTGAACAAACGGAATCGGGACAACACTTTCAATTTTTAATGGCAAAGATTTTCAAACCAGCAAACAAATTCTCGAAGACGTATTGAAAATTGAAACGGATACGTATTGAAAATTGAAATAAATATAACAAAATTTTAATGAAAAACTAGCAACAAAGTAACAAATGACACAACACTTCATTTTCATGGTGACAATTTCTTCAACTTCTTGATCGTCTTCACTCCTCTGCGTGCAGTGGGTTTCGCTTTCTTCTTCATCTTCCTATTCTGAGAAGACAACTCCCTCACTGGACCAGCCGGGATTCCTTTCTTCAGAGCACTTCCTCTAGGTGTAGCAGATGGAGGCAACCTCAAATCTTGTGGAGGTAGAGGGCAATGAGGCTTCCACACCAAATTGTTCTTCATTGCAAATCTTACTCTCTTTGAGCTCTTCTCGCTGCTCGGGCCGGCTAAGCTCGTCTCTGCTTCCTCTCTGTTAACAGTAACGGTAATTTGCTCTTGTCCTTTGTTCTCTCTTTTCCTCTTCTTGGTCTTTTTGGCTATTGACACAGGTTCTGCTACTTCACAGACACTTGCAACCTCATCTTTTGATGGACTCATTTCAGATGCAATCTTCTCAAACTCCTGTCGGAGATCCGATATCATAGTCTCATCAAAAGTTTCATCTTTGTCACCAAGATCAAAATCCCCATCAGCATCCTTCTTGACGCTGCCTTTTTTAGTCTTTGAACATTTCTTCAAACTCTTTTTTTTCTTCGAAGAAGACCCATTTTCAACAATCTTCTTAGACTCAGAAACAGCATTCGACTCAGACACAGGAACCAGTATAGGCACTTCATCATCCTCAGAACGAGAAGCTTCCGCAATAGAAACTTCAATACCAGAAGACGACATATCCTTTTCCAACTGCAAAAACTCCTTGTGAAGAGCATAAATGGCTTTCCTATTACCCTGATGACAATCCGGAGAAGAACCCATCTCATAAAACCTCTTAGCAAAGTCCATGGACAACGCAATGGCTCCCAAAACCACTACATCATCATCCTCAGACTCAGCATCATTCCCAGATTTCTTAACAACCAGCAACTTCTTCCCCATCTTTAACAATTCATCAAACAAATTACTCTTAATCTTCCCAACCAAAATCTTATCATTAACGACACCCAAAATCGTCACAAAAGGAGCAAAAAGAAGTTCCAAAACCTCCTTCCTTAGTGGAAGAAAGGGTCTAAGTTCTTCAACAAAAGCAGATGCTATATGATAATTAACACCATTCCCTTGAAACTTATCACCAGCAAGGAAACTCCCATCGAACAACATACCCATCAAACGACGAGTGAATTCCAAATCCCATGAATTGCTATCGAGAAGTGAGAAGAATCCGCTTAAAAACCTACGAATCAAGAGGTAAAACTTATCTAACCTGAGTCTATCGATACGAGACCACTCACGGCGCATGGTGAACAAGAAGACAGTGAAGTAATGGAGAGACAAAGGTAGAGGAAGGGATTGAAGAGCAGAGGAGAGACGATCGATGAGTTCTGATTGGTAAAGAGACTTATCGGCGTGCCAGATGCAGTAGAATATTCCTTGCCATAGCTTCTTCATGTCTTCATCGGAGATTTCAGTTTGTTCAGGGAGCCAAGTACGAAGAACAGTCCGCAGAGATCTGTCGCGGATGGTTTGCTTGCACGAAGCAAGCTTCTTTATCAGCGATTTACATTCTTCTTCAATTGGGAGTTGTTGTTGTTGCTGCTGCGAAACTCGATTGCGTTTCACCATTGCTATCGAATTCTAAGGTGACGGCAGTTTCTGTGTGGGAGAGAAATACTGAAAGAGGGACGAAACAAAGGGTTAGGGTTTATATTTTGTTTCTTTCATTTTTTAGTTTTTTACATTTTAACCCTCATCTTTCATTGTTTATTTTTTGAGACTTCTTTTTTTAAAAATATAATTCAAAATTCAAAATAACAATTCAAGTTCTTTGGAAAGTAGCTCTTGTTTTTTTTTTTAGTTTTTGAAAAATCGAACATTTTTTTCTTTGTTAAAATAGAATTATATCTTTGTGAAAAGCAAAAGCAATTTTCAAAATATTCTCCTTACATAAACGAAAATTGACGTTTGCATAAAATTGGAATTGAAATATTCGATGATTTGTTTTCTTTTCTTCCCTTAACTTATAAACAAGACAAAATCCGGTCCAATCTTCATCTAGACAAATTTCAAAAATTGGGATACAAGTCATAACTAACTGTAGTCATTTTTTTATAGATTGGATCTGAGAGTAATTATTGGGCATTAATCAAAAGAAGTATAATGAACAGTGAACAGAAGAGTAGTCAAAAAAGTTTATTGAACACGAGGGTTATATATCACTAAAATAATCTTTGTAGGCTGATTTGTATTAAATAGTTACTTCAAGAATATTATTTAAAAAGTTCAATGAAATTAAACAAAACAAAGGGAAAAATGAAATAAAACGAAGGTTTCTTGTGTTCATCGTCTCTGACACGCCCCTCCACCATTTTATCTTCTTGCAAGCTTCAACAGAGACGACTTTTCCCTAGTTGCCCTTTCACGCTGGTGAGTTGTACTTCTTCAATTCTCCATCTTCTTTGCTTCTGTAGAATTTTTTTTTACCGTGAATTTAGTGATGTTGGGTTGCTTCGTTCAGCTAATTCTCTGGCCAAATTAGCACCGATCGGTCGTTGAAATCGGATCTATCTTGCTTGACGCGTAGAGTAAAATTTCCTGTTGTAGTCATAATTTTAAGTTTCTTCTTAAATCATTGGAAAAAAAACTGGAGATTTGCAAATGTCGTGATTTTTCGTTTAGAGTTTTTATAGTTATTGGACCTCATCGAGCTTGTAGCTAAGCTTACATTTTGTATCTCCCTTATCGCAAGTGATTGTGTACAAGTCAAAGCTACAGTAGAATTATATGTGAGAGGACGCCTCGTATTAATTTGTTTGAAAGCTGTTGCTGCTTGGAGCTAAATTGTGACGTCTCTGTCTAAGATTTCTTACAGTTTCTTCTTATGTTTAAGGCTAATACAAGGGAGGATGAGTTATTTATTTCTAACACTCCCTATTGAATTTGAATCCTATCTCTTGATCCCAATTTTCTTGCTCTAGTGTTTTAAATTCATCATCCTGTTTGAATTTTATTTTGTCTGCATTTACTCTCTTTGACTAATCATGATTTAAATTGATTTCTCTGTTTTTTAATTTTCTTGTGCTTCTCAATAGCTGGATGTTTGTTCTCACTTACAACTTTTCTTTTGGTTATTTATGTCTATGTGAGTTCATATTAGCACTTTCTTCTTCTCTTTTATCTTTGTCCTCAACAGTTAACACAGATGCTTTCTGATACTGATAAAATTCTTTCTGTAGCTTTCTGATTCATTCTCTGGTTTCTCAGTGTTTTCAAACTACAGGATGAGTAAAGTTAACAGTGAGGAATCTTCTAGTAGCCATAAATTTCTGAAGGAAGTCGAGTCGATAAGTGAAGCTCTGTATGTTAACAAGAATCCTAGGAGCTCAGTCGCTGGTCATAATAATATACCTACAAAACCTTTGAGTCGTAGCCACTTGGCTGAGCCTCAGAAGGAGAAGAAATCATTTTGGAATTGGCCTCTCAGAGCCCTTTCTCATGTTCGAAACCGCCGATTCAATTGTTGTTTCTCTGCCCAAGTCCATTCCGTTGATGGGCTACCCCCTATATTCCAGGATCTTTATCTCACTGTGCATTGGAAACGTCGTGATGAATCTTTAAGCACTCGTCCCTGCTAAAGTTTCGAATGGAAGAGCTGATTTCAAGGACAAGCTGACACATACATGCTCGGTTTACGGAAGCAGAAGCGGACCACATCACTCAGCTAAGTATGAAGCTAAGCATTTCTTGTTGTATGTCTCTCTGGTTGGATCTCCCGAGGTTGATCTGGGAAAACATCGAATGGATCTCACTAGATTGCTTCCTCTCACACTTGAGGAGTTGCAGGATGAGAAAAGCTCGGGTAAGTGGTCAACAACATTTCAGTTGACTGGAAAGGCTAGTGGTGCTACACTAAGCATGAGTTTCGGGTACACTGTTGTTGGGGATACTCGTAATCCTGCTTCATCGGGTAGCATTCAGACTTTCCGCAGTTCTTCAAATATAAAACAAACTAGTAATAACACAGGGTTGACAAGAACTATTAGTGCAAAGTCTTCTCTAGGGAATGGAAAGTCTGCGTCTCAGCGTTATGATCACGGTATTGTTAACAAAGAATCGCATCCTTTGTCCCAGAATATGGAGGAAATTAAAGATCTTCATGAAATTATGCCCGTTGCACAATCTGACCTGGTCAGTTCTGTAAACATTCTGTATCAAAAATTAGATGAGGAGAAGGTGGATCCAGCAGCTGAGTCTCAGTTTGAATTTGACGTTGTCACTAAACACATTGAGCCTGTTGAGTCAATTACTCGTGAAAAAAGAAGCTGCAAATACACATCAAAGCGGAGTGCCTTTGGTAAATGGGAATGAAACTGATGTTCCTTTTGAGGAAATAAATAAAGCTAGCGAAGTTCCTACTGCTGGAAGTGAAGAAGTTAGAACAGAAAATTTGTCTCCAGAAGAGCCTTTGGTAAACAAGAATGACTCTGATGTTCCCTTTCAGGAACTCATGAAAGTTGGAGGAATTCTTACTGCTGGAAATGACGAAGTTGGTACAGAAAATTTGCCTCTAGAAGAGCCCGTGGTAAACGGGAATGAAATTGATGTTCTTTTTGAGGAATTAAAGGAAGCTGGCGAAGCTATTATTGCTGGAAGTGAGGAAGTAGTTGAAACTGGTATAGAAAATTTGGCTATAGAAGAGGGGAACGAAGTTTCTCCAAAGGACAGAGAAAATGTTGTTCCTCAGGATGATGAAGAGGTAGTGAACAATGAGAGAGACTTGAAAGAAATAATAATGAAAGATCTTGAATCAGCTTTGAAAAGTGTAGAAATGTTGGAAGCAACGGCGTCAGAAGATGAGGAAGATCTAGAAAACCGGGGAGAGGGAGATACATGTTTTATAACACCAATTAAGGAAGCAGCAGCATCAAGTTCGAGAGATGTGGCGGACTCTGTGGCTAGTGAGTTCTTAGACATGCTAGGTATTGAACACAGCCCTTTTGGTCTAAGTTCTGAGAGTGAACCTGAGTCCCCAAGGGAACGCCTGTTAAGAGAGTTTGAAATGGAGACTCTAGCTGCTGGTTCTTTGTTTGATTTTACTATTGAAGCTGATGATCCCCGAATGGAATGTGATGAAAACTTTTCGAAAGAGTATGAATCGGATTTTGAAGAAGGTTTCGATCTGGAATCCCTCGTTCATGATATAGAAGAAGAGTACCAGTTGGAAGCTCAAGCTAGAGTTAGCAAACCCAGGGCCAAAATGTTGGAAGGCTTAGAAACGGAATCTCTGATGCGTGAGTGGGGTATGAACGAAAACACATTTCAGAACTCTCCGCCTCACAATGGTCGTAATGTGTTTCATCCAGCTGATTTTCCAGTGAAGGAGCCATTTGATTTGCCTCCTCTAGGAGATGGCCTGGGTCCAGTTGTGCAGACAAAGAATGGAGGATTCTTGCGGTCAATGAATCCCTTACTGTTCAGAAACTCTAAAGCTGGAGGCAGCTTGGTCATGCAAGTGTCAACTCCAGTTGTGGTGCCTGCTGAGATGGGCTCTGGTATCATGGAGATACTTCAGAAACTAGCGACTACTGGAATTGAGAAGCTCTCGATGCAGGCAAATAAAGTAATGCCTTTGGACGATATAACAGGGAAAACCATGGAAGAGGTGTTGTGGGAAACTTCACCTGCAGTTGACGGTGGGAACAGGTTTGCATCAATCTTATCATCACTCGTTTTGATTTCTTGAAAGGTTTATATGAAAATTGTGCTTAAACAGCTTTTCTTACAAGTTGGGTGTCTTTGGTTAATCTTCTCAATGCAGGGATCATATATGGAACCATCATAAATCAGAGCATGAATCTGATGATGCAGCTGGTTTTGTGAGGGGAGATGAAAGACGAACATCATTTGCAGCTAAGCCAAAGAAGTTTGGTTCAAGCTCCAAAAACTTTGACTCGGAGTATGTATCACTTGAAGATCTTGCTCCTTTGGCTATGGATCAGATTGAAGCACTTTCTTTGGAAGGATTGAGAATACAATCAGGAATGTCAGATGAAGATGCACCCTCGGACATCACTGCACAATCTATTGGAGAGATCTCAGCCTTCCAGGGGAAAAGCGGGGGCGTTGGTCTAGAAGGAGCCGGGGTTACAACTTCTAGACATAAAAGATGACGAAGACGATGGGGATGATGGTTTAATGGGGCTCTCCTGGACTCGTGATGAGTGGATGAAGTTGGATTCAGGGGACATTGGCGATGAAGACGAAATAAATGAGCGAACTTCAAAGATTTTGGCTGCCCATCATGCAAACCCACTAAACTTTATTCGTAAAGGATCAAAAGGGGAGAAAAGAAAGGGGAAAAAAGGAAGGAAATGTGGTTTACTTGGGAATAACTTCACTGTAGCACTAATGGTACAACTCCGAGACCCGCTAAGAAACTATGAGCCAGTAGGAGCTCCTATGCTTTCTCTTATCCAAGTTGAGAGATTGTTCGTCCCTCCAAAGCCCATAATCTACAAGACGGTTTCAGAACTGAGGAAAACAGATGAAAAGGATGAGGATGTCGAGGCGAGTGGTGGTGTCAAAGAAGAGAAAACCGTGGAGGAACAAGGAATCGCTCAGTACAAAATCTCAGAGGTACACCTTACTGGTATGAAGAGCGAGACCGATAAAAAGCCATGGGGAATCACGACTCAACAGCAGCAGGTGCAGTCTGGTTCAAGGTGGTTGATGGCTAACGGAATGGGGAAAGGGAACAACAAGCTTCCTCTTATGAAACCAAAGTCCGCTTCTACAAAGCCTGGTGATAAGCTGTGGAGTGTCTCTGGTTCTGGTTCCAAATGGAAAGACCTTGGGAAAATGGGAAAGTTCAACTCACACGTGCGAAATCCGAATGTGATAATGCCAAAATGAAATTGAAGTACTAATCTGTGTCTGCTTTGTGTTTTTTGATGCGAAGTGAAGGTAATGTTATATGGTGTGGTTGACTCTGTAGATTCACTTCAATGTTACATCTGTTTTGTGTGTGTGGGTATAGGTTTTGCGGATCAAACTAATCACGGTTTTTTGGTACAGTTAAGAGATCAATGGAAAAAAATTCGAACGAACAAAAACCTTTTACTCTACTTCCTGATAATTATCTACTATTTAGACTGAATACTTATAAGACTAATAAACTTGATTGGACATGGTGAAATATCATTATCTCCTTTTTACTCTACTTCGTGATGATGCTTTTGGTATTTGGACACTGTCACCAAAAAACCTTTTTTACATTGTATACATCTGTTTTTAGAATGTTTAAAATTAAGCTAAGAATCTAGAATCACATCTAGAATCACAATTCAGTTAGAGATAATAAGATAAATTAGCCTCTAGAACCAAATCAAATGGTAAGGCCATCTTTTAGCTTAGATGAATTTGGCTTCAAAAGTGAAGATATTCTATTACGAATTCTACCTCATTGGTATTCCATCTTTATGTATTTTCTTGGGGTTAACAATTCCGTATTAGATTAATATCTATAGATTAAGGGTGAATTTCATCTTCCGAAATAACTGTGACCAGCTTCATTGTTGTTCATCGATCATCATTCGGAACAAAGAGGTACGAAAACCAGCCATAATACATTTCAAACTTTTCTAACACTTCTTTTTATTGTTGGTGAAAGAATATATTTTTTTTAATTTTGTGTTGAATCGGTTGGGTGACACTAGTACGATAAACCATTTAAACAAAAACAAAAACTAGTGGGTATTGGGTAATGAGTCGTGTATTTGGAAGTTAAAATGTAGAAATGGTCCTGCTTATTAGTGCATATATCGATAATGCTTATTATTAGTTACTGCAACTCAAGCCAAAGAAACTACAAAATGAAACATTGAGAACAATACAATTCATAAAGAGAAACAACGATTAATCAAAATGCTGAAAGAACTCACTCGAATAACAAAACGCATAAACGCATTAAAGAAAATAGAAAAATGTGAAACTAAGAGAAGCTTAACCAGTTCCTCCAAGCACACCCTTAAGCTTCTTAACTTCTGCATCGCTAAGGAACGTCGTGGCTTCAACGAGTTCTGAAGGCAAATCGTTTGCAAACAGAGCAAATGGTAGAATTTGGAGTCCCGGGGAAGAGCTTCCGAAGGCAACAAAGGCCAAGGCAGAGCCCTTTCCAGAATTAAGCTGAAAATGAAGAAGCCCTTGAGGGAATACCATTGAATCGCCTCTCTCGAGAGTCTTCAAGTAAACTTTGTTAGCAGATGAGATAAATCCGGCGCAAATGGTGCCTTGTATGACTACAAGGACCTCAGAAGCACCAGGATGAGTGTGTAGAGGGATGACACCACCACCGGCTAAGTCAAGACGAGCCAGTGAAACACCAAGGCCATTGATGCCTGCGAAAGCAGGCGCAAAGGCTGGAGTCACTGCGGCTTTAATGAGGTTTGAAGTGTTTCCGGCTTTGCCGAGGCCAGAAAATGCGAAGTCGTTTTCGGTGACTTGGTCAGGGTTCTTGCAAGAGTACCCTGATGGGCTTTGAGGACCCTTAGGATCAGCTACACAAAAGTCTTGAACAGAGGCAAAAGAGATGGATGAAACCAGGGAGATGATGAAGAAAATATGGATTATCATTTTCATTTTTCTAAGAAAATTGTAGACAAGAGTTGTGAAGTTATGAGGCCTAAAGAGAGGCTATATGGTTTATATAGAGACTTAGTAAGATATTGATATGGTTAACGTGAGGATGGTCTTGAAGCAAGCCAGAAGCATCTTTTTTTTAGCATTGCATGCATGTGAACTTTGGGTGTACGTACGTGGGAAAAACCCCACATGGCTCTGATGGGGTTTCATGTCAGAGATTTTTGTCGGTATATATATGGAGAATGGTGATAATGGTTTGTTTTCAGTAAGTTAATTTAAGAAGTTCTTAGATTTGTGAACCAAGAGAAAAAGAAAAAAAGGTTCTTAGATTGAACTAACTAAAGCTTTCGTTATGGATATTATTGTGAGAATATCCAAGAAAATTGGAGTGAGTTACACAAGAGTTTAGCATTAAGAAACTACCCTCAAGGTTTCTATTAATTCTGACAAATGTACAACGTTGTAAGAATTCGAAGCGTGAAGGGTAAAAACTGTTGAGAGCTCCCAACGGTCTTATAAAGAAATCAAAATATCTAGGAGGAGTCCCATTTTATGGGATATATTGGTAAAGAAGATATGGGAAAATAGAAAGGAATGGAGAAGAAGAGAGATTGGTGTGGTCCATTTTTGGGTAAAGAGCAAACATGTCTCTTCCTTCTCTAATTTGGACTCCTCTGCACAAATTCTTATCCTCTCATCTCATCAACTTCCAAAATTGTGTGGCTCTTCAACGTTACCTCTTGCTCAGGGCATTTACTGTCTCTAGGTCTAGTCCATACTAAAGGAATAGTGTCATTGTTTCCTGTCTTGGATTTTTAAACCTTTTTTCAAGATTTAGCCACATGTATCTAGATTTCGTCGATGGTTTTTTGCAAGTCAACCACAGATAAAACACCCGAACCGAAACCTGAATTTATATATAGCAAAATCAAACATGAGGCTAAAGCGAGTTTACGCATTTGGTCCTAAACCATTTACCATTGTGCCACCATATGTGTGGGTTAGACACAATAACAAGTTAACAACACTATGCCATCAGTAAAAAAATATGCCAAAGAGGAACAATTTTAAATTCTGCGTTTGGCATTGTGATTTTAAACCGTCTTCTCTGTTACGTAATTGGTCAAAACTTTGGTTTATGCATTGGCTTCTTGAGATTTATAGTAGTACTATTATCGAATTATAGATGCATTTGTGTGTACTTTTAAGTGAATACAAAAACTTGGTTCAAGCATGGACCTTTTGAATTTGGTAACATACAAACTGGGCCTTATGATCAGTGTAACTGTATAAAGAGGTAAGCCCAAAACTAAGAAGCCTACAAAGAAAAAACATGCATATGGAAAAACAAAACTAAGCAACAAATGAAAAAAAAAAAAAAAAAAAAAAAAAAAAAAAAAACTAACAGTAAGGTAAGGAAATTGCATAAAAATGTAAAAAGGACTGCTCAACAAGTAGCTTATTAAGTTCGTAGTTTGTAGTTGGAATATAAAAAATGAAAATATAAAGATATACGAATCAGTAGACCTTTTTTACAAGGAAAATCAATAATAATTGAAATAACATGAATGATATAAATACCGAAGACAACAAGCGGAGAGTGTCAGAAAGAAGAGATGAGTATATAATTCACATAATGCATCGAGCCATATGCTAAATTGACAAGATGCATTTAATAATTTCCAGCACTTTTCTTTGCAGACAGCTCCACTCCTTACCTCTCTGACACATTTTTGTACCCTGAACTTCCTCTAATTTCGTTTTCAACCTCTCTCTTTATTTTTTCCACTTGACACCTCAGTCTCTATTAATACCAATAAAAAAACTCAGAAAGAAGAAGAAAAAGTAGAAAAGACCTTCACTTCTGTCTTCTGATCACCTCAGTTGGATCCGTACCGTACAAAAACCAGAAACCTTGATCAATTATTACTCGATACCTATTATAATTTATCTTTTTTCACCATGAAATCTATCTTTTTACTTCTGCCCAATTATTCTCTCTGACTACTTTCATCAAGAAAAGAATATAGTTTAGCAATTAATACACATATCTCTAAGATCTTTTGTTTAACCCATCGGACAAAAGCAGTGAATGTTATGTCTGATCTCTGTTATACATGTTTCGTCAATTTTGTATCTAGTCGTGTCCTGCGAATCTCGTATAAATTGGCTATAATCTGGTTATCATTCTGTTCTGATTTTATTTCAGACTGGTTTAAAGCTAAACCGTGAGGAAATCAATTTCATTGCTTAACCGAACCTTCTTTTTTTTTTCTTTTTGAGCTAACGAGCTGTATAACAATGTATCCAGAATGATTTTTTGAAGTCATAGGTCATTTTTTGTAGTTTTGTATTATGACTGTTGAAAAAATGAGGGAGTTTCATAAGAAACAAAATTACAAAAATTTAAATTCAACAGTAGTCGCACGCTGAAAACAATAGGAAGATGTCTCGATTTATTTTACGCGTGTGTTTGATTTTTTGAAATTTTCACTGCGAAAAGGATTGTAAATTCTTGACAGAATAACAAATATTTTATATTTTTTTATTTCAATCCTTATTCCACATTTCATAGCTGCTAAAAGTTTTTTCATTATGTAGCTGTTCTTCGAACTAAGGCCGTATCCGCATTATATTTTTTTTTTGAAGAAGGATGTATTTTACGACCCAAAACAATTTGAACTTTTTTTAACATGTAATTATGGTCCATATTTCAAAAAAGAAACTTCTTCTTTTCTTTTTTCTCTGTTAATACATTTGCATAACTTGTGTGTAAAAGCAAGGAAAAAAAAAACATATCCCATGGGAGGCTCGCTTGATAGAAATCATCACTTACAAAAAGACAAAAATATTCACAAGTTTATTACAAAAATTAAGAAAGAGTTCCTTCCTTTAATAGATAAAGAAGAAATGAACAAAAATTATGACTAACAGAGAAAATATCTATAGTTAACAGAGAAAATAGCTATAGTTATAAATAATAATAATGTTTAGAAAGCTAAACAGCAAGGATTAGAACATATATTTTTACAATTGCAAAAACAACAACAACAAAGTCGTACCTTGGGACATCTAAAACAAGATGACCATCTAATCTTGCAGTTGCAGCTGCAGCATGAGCTCTTCTTTTTCAAACACGACGGTCGAGAGCAACTTCGGAAACAAGTTGGAATGCAGCAAGACATGTCCGGACAAGAACAGCAGCAACCTCGGAAGCATGAACAGCTCGGACAGCTCGGGCAGCTCGGTCTCGAGCAACAACAACTGTTTGAGCAGCACAAACCGTCGCAGCATTTGGACCCAATACAGCTGCAAGTTGTACAGTTGCAGCACTTGGGCTTCTTCAGATGGCACGAACACTTGGATTGGCAGCAACAGCAGAAACTCACCAGGCTCAAACACGGGCCACTACATGGAGTTAAGTTAATTAGCATTAATTTGTTAAGATAGATATACATATTTTTCATTCTAGCCATCTAAGATCAAGCATTTCCTAAAAACAAATCTTACTAATTCTACATTAAACATGTATTTGATGTTGAAAATGAATTATTTCGAAAACTAAGGGTCCCTATTTATATACATATCCAAATTTTACTTCTAAGAAAAATCATTTTGAAATTAAGAGCCAATGCAAATGCACCAGTTAGGTTCTATTGGTCGCAAAGAAGTGAATATAAATCACAATGAAAATGAGATTATAAGGTGGTAAAATTATTACCAGAGCCACTTCCAGAACCGGCAGGATCTTCGACTCTTTCGTTGTCTGTCCATATGAGAAAAACAACAACATAATTGTAAGAGCAGGAAAAAAAATGAAGTCATTTGAGTTAGAGTTAGAAATATGCTTACGCAGGGATCAATGGGTCAGAATTTGCAACCACAAAATCAGAGACCCTGCCACAATAAAAACATATTTCTTTGAATAAATCAACCAAAGTGAAGAAAAAATAACAGAGAGATCATCGTACTCTTTGCAGCATCTAGAAGCCGGTTGTACACCTTCAATGAATTTAATTTCCCCCTGATCATCAGAACAATCGAAATATAGGTTAAGATCATTAGCTAATTTCACAAGACAGTAATGGGACAAAACACAACACAACACAAGAACTTCACATTCCAAACATATACAGTGTAAAAAGTGATTTAATTTCCTAAAAATATATATGCATAATAGAAGAAATGGGTAAGCAACAAGAAGAAAAAGGTGAACAAGGATATGGTCCTTTCAAACGCAGATAGCAATAAAGACAAAAACTTTCACAAAAATTGATTGATATGGAAAAGCAAAAAATAAAATAAAAACTCTGCAATAGAAGCTAACCAAATTCAATATATATATTTTTCTAGATCTATTATACTCAGCTTTTCTCAACTTTGCTTCTAATGCTTCTCTCTTTTACTTTTCATCTTTTTCTTTATAAGTTTCCTTTTAATACTCTCTTTGACTAAGCACTCACTTTCATAGTACACATGCACGAACACATTGCGCCTCTCAGTGATGCTAACAACAGAGTAAATGGGCGTCTCATCAATCACTTCACACTACAAGATGATCACATTTTTCTCTCTTTTAACATTACCTCTACCTTTTATATATATATATATATATATCATATATCCCTTTATTTAAAGGTATAAAGACGGAATGTTAATACAATAGTATTTACTATTTTATAAGAACAAAAATCTTGATTATGAAAATTAATGAGGTAATTAGAATAAACGAAAAGCCTAAGAACCCAATTGATTAGTTTTTAATCAATAGATCCGTTGAAACCCTCCAACTAGAATATACATATATTTTTAATATAAATGATTAAAAATATTTTTGAATTAAAACATGCATTAATTTAATTGGGGAAAGTCCTTGCATAGCATAGTAGTACTAGTTTAATTAGTTTGATATATAAATGTGTCTGATGGCAGAAATTAATTACTCATTTTGATAGCATCTAAGAGAATAAATAAAATTAAATGTCTTGTTTCGTATCAAACATAGTACAACGGTCCAGAGTCCAAACCAACCTGGATATGGTAGGGACCAAGTTTTAACAAATCAATACCCTCTTTTCTCACAAAATAAAATAAAATTCAAATACTACTAATTATATATTTAAAAATTTCCGCATAGATTACTTACACAATAAAATTTAATTTACTTTCTTCTAGTCAAAAACAAATACTCCTCATATATTGTGTAATAAAATTAATTTACTTGTTCTAATTAGTAATAAAAACAAAAGAGTAATGAAAAAAATCAAAATATTCCTCAGAGTAATCAAAAATGACAGATTAAAGAAATGAAAGAGACTGGGAGTAGTAAGTACTAAAATAATAAAAACTTGCCTCGAGAAAACCAATCTCTCTCTCCATCATCTGAACTCTGGCCGCCTCTCTACGCTTCCCGTACAAATCTGGATACTCCGGCGGAGACTTTGGACGAGGCGGCGGTAGTGATGACGGAGCAAGAGCTGAGCTTACTCCACTAGCTGCTGCTTCTCCTCCTCCACCGCCAGAAGGAGTAGCCATTTTCTCCGGCGATCGAGAAATGTTTGGAGTCTTTAAGAAGATAGAAACATGCAGAGTTAGCAGAGAAAGAAACAGAAGATGAAAAAGGAAGAAGAAGCGGCGAATGAGTGAGTGAGAAAAACAATGCAGAGGAGAGGAGAAAGAAAGAGAGAAAGAGAGATTAGTAGAGAGGAGAGGAGAGGGTGGGTGGCAGAAGCAGTAATTATACCATCTGACAAGGATTATTACTTACCTTCCTTCCTCTGCCCCTTTTAAGGCTCCGTGTCTTTTTTTTTTTTTTTTTTTTTACTTTTCTTTTTTAACCATTTTACTCGGTGGATATATAAATCTTCAATTTACAGGTTATAACAACACAGTACAACACTAATATAAACCACTAGGATAGAAATATAGATTCTGGATCACATAATGCAGTTTGATCTTCGTTATTCCAATATTTATGAACCTATAATTCTCATTTGAGATTCCAAATTGCACAACTCAAAATATGGTGGAAATGCATATGCTATGTTCAAGTATGAGATATATAGTTAAGTTTCAAACAAATGTTTAGCTTGAATACGAGTTTACCTACAACTACAAATCATGATATTTTATGTTTGCTTAATAGAACAACATGTTTTATACTTCAACAAAATAATAATAATAATAACATGTTATACAAGTAAATAAAATAAAAACAACATTGTTTTCTATGTCTTTTAAAATAGAATGACCAACAATTAGAATCAGATATCTATACTTATCGACCATTTTGTGTGTTCGATTTTTAAAATTCAAAGAATGTGATATGCGCCAGTCAAAAACCTATATTTGTTTCAGTAAGATAATGATATTGAATTTATTTATATGAAGAGACAAACAAATAATAATGAGAGATGACTCTAATATTTAAGATTGCACATAAAAGAGAAAAAGAGGTTGAAGATCGATGATAGAAAACACTTTCGTCTATATTTTTCACCAATGGTCATTCACTCTCTCTTTTTTTTTACAAATCAGTTGTCATCAGGTTATACACCAAATTACGGTAGTTTCACAAATTCACCCTATGAAGAAGAAAAACAACCTTTGAAGCATATTGACATGAGATTTTGAAATGTTCGCATCTCATTTTAGCTTTAGAAATGCCCACTCACACCAATAATTACTCAAGTTGCCGTTTATTAAATCTTAAGCTTTTGAAAGCCTTTTGTCACAAAATAGATACTTAGCATCTTTGTCATTAAGCTTTAGAAGTCTTTATCATAAAAATTGGCACTTAGCATCTTAATCAAGTGATATGAAGTAGTACACAAATGTTGGATACATATAAGGATTAAGAGGTCAGGTATTGAATATAACTAGAACACACGTGGGTGTGTAGACGTAATGGGTGCGAGAAGCAGCCAGACTGTGGATCCGGTGGTGAGCCGGAGATACTCATCGGAATCAGAGGTGGTGCTAGTGGTGCGACGATGACCGCAAATGGTGAACGGTGGAGGATTCGTAGTGAGCAATAGCAAACAAGAAGTAGTGTTTAGAGTTGATAGGTGTGGAGTTCTTGGCACCAAAGGCAAGCTTCTTTTGAGAAATAGTGATGGTGATAGCTTGCTTCTCATCCGCAAAATGGTAACCAACTTTTTCTATTTTTATGAGTAATTTTGGACTTTGGAGCTACACAAAACTCAGGATCCATAAAGATACCAAAACTCAATATATAATGTTTTGTGAGATTTTAGTATCCGTTGCATCAAAAAATTAATACGAAATTTGAAAAATTTATTGGGTATTCAGGGAGGAATAGTGCAGGCACTGAACATGGTACACAAGTAATGGGAAGGATTTGGATATGACAAAGGAGCAGAGAAGTTGGTTTTTACCTTAAAAGGATCCAAAAGATTCGTGTCTGGTTCAAAACGGTTCAATCAGAATTTCGGTTCACGGTAAACCAAAGATATCATCATCTCGCAACAACAAGTATGTGGAGATCAAAGGGTCTTTCACAGAGAGAAATTGCAACACCATGGATTCAGATGGTTTGATAGCTCAGGTAATAATAATACACTAGTTTGATGATCAAAGAGGTGATTGATTGATGTGGGCATTTTCAAAATTTCCAAGCTTCTGACAAATTACGTTGAACATGAGTATGGTCTTAAAAGTCGTAGAGACAATGATAATAATTGAAGGAGATGATAATAATAATAATAATAAATGGAAACAGGTAAGAAGAGAGAAAGAGATAGAGGAAATAGTGGGCAACAACAAGGATCTGTATAATGTAATAGTCAAAGCAAAGGTGGATCAATCTTTCGTTGTCGGTCTCCTCGCCATACTCGACTACATTCATGGCGAATCCACTATCTGTTAGAGATCTTTTTTAATACTTATTTGTTTATGTCAGAGTTGTTATATATATATATATATATATATATTTAAACCATAATAACATTGCAATTGCTTGTATATTTACAAGTTTTTATATTTGTGTGTAATCTCCAGATCAATCATTTTTCAAAATATGCAACTTCTTAAGAAACGAATTTATATTTGACAATTTGTGTGTGAGAAGAAGCTAATAAAGGAAACTAATTATACAGAAATTAAACATTATTCACTAACAACAAACTATAACCGGAATTACAAGAATCAAACACACATCTTTTGGATTTTCCGATTTACCTTCGAAATCAATCAAGCACAAGCGCAAGGATTCTCCGTCGTCGCGTCAGCACCGCCGTCATCAGATCTGAAAACGGCGTAGCCGGTGGTTAATCCGAGGACAATAGCTATGAAAACGCCTCCGTTGAAAGACATAGCAGCAAGCATCAGCAAGTAACCGATCGCCGCGTTAACTCCGAAAAGCAACACTGACGCAGCTTTAGCGGCGGATCTGGTACCGAATTTGGGGATAAGAGGTGCAGATACTCCGGAAGCAGATCGAGGAGGCGGAGGATGACGAGTAGAGGAAAGGGATTTGAACTGGAGGCGGCGATTCTCGAGGTATTGGTAGAAGGCGGAGAAGACGAAGCAGGCGATCAAAGTGAGGATGTAACTGAGCCATGAGTCGGTTTTCCAGAAATCGAAGAGAATTGTAGCTTTGATACCCCAGTAGAAGGTCATGTGCATCATCTTCGCTGAAGTTTATTTTTTCTGGATTTGAGGTTTGATCTGCGTGTGAGAGAAGAAGATGATGAAACGATATGAGCTATGAAAGGAGTTTGTTCGAGGCGGTTTGGTTGTTGACTTGTTTAGAAGATACGTTTCTTTGTGGGCTCACATTTTAGTAATCTATTGGGCTTACCAATTTTTGTGTTCATTGAGTGGGCTTACTATTAACAAAAGGCTTTATAAAAGAGATCATACAAACGCAATCAATCGAAAGTACATTGACATTGAACTCTCCGATATTGAAAAAGTTGACACGTCTCTTAGACTAATTAGATTTAAGTTTTTGAGTGAACTTGTAGCTGAATGGGATCATAATCAGGAGAGGTGTATAACCGAAAAAGTATTAAGCTTAAGTGGAGGTTAAGAGAGATTTAGAGAGTACAAGCCGGGTTGGTCCAAGGTATTAGGGATCACGTTAGTTGATCTTTTGTTTTATGTTTTTGTGATCTTAGTGTTTTATGCATTTATAAACCTTTTCTAAACAACTAAATTTATACGCAAATATTAATTTACAATTAATGTTACAACACTTTGCAACTACTCATGCGCTGACATGCTAAATTTTCGAAAGAATTATTCTACCTTCAAATTTTGATGTGGATATCTCTACAAATAAAATATTTGAATATCCGAATCAATATAATTATACCTTAAATCCAACAAATTCGGATACACTGAATATCCGATATGTTCTCAATCTGTTACTATAGCAAAAATTCGTCAAATCTCAGTTTGATCGCTACATACTTTTTGTTTTTAATTAAGGGATATATTATTTTACGAAATGGTAGCCTGGTAGGTACAAATCTTGGTGGGTATACTCAAAGATATTCGTGAAAGGGGCTCAAGATATTTTAAACCCAAAAAAAACGACCAGAAAATTAAGAACATAAACACAAAACATGAAATTGTCTTTTTATTAAAAAGAAAAACAATTAAGAAACAAGTAGAGAACAAAATGCCAAGTTAGAGTGTATAGGACAAGTGGGCAACAAAGTGAAGAGGAAGGACCCATTACGCCACACAAATAGGGAAGTGATGTGAAAACATAACAAATGAACACTTCTGTCTCCTTATCATACCAAAGCTGGACATACCCGCATGTGCCATGCATTCATCACATATACACATTTATACACACACACACACACATGTATGCATATAATTTATCACTAGATCTAATAGTTTAAATTTGAAACATTATAACAGTTTAGGCTATTCTTAAGGCTAAGCAGACGCCATACAAATTTTCTAATAACTAACTACAAACGCATCATGAAACAATTCTGAAGACATCAAAACTTAACATTTCAAAAGCTCTCTCACCACGGCTTCCCCATAACTTAGTAAATATGCATCAACATAAAAATATGAGTTTGTGTGGGATAGGCTATTGCCTTATGGTAATGATATGAAAAATGGTATCTGGTCTACTGGTTTTGTTTCAACTGTCTAATGATCCTGTGACGTATATATACTTTATCACTTACATGAACTTTTTCCAAGCTTAAACACGCATTAGTAATGAGACGATACTAACACAAATCACTAGAAAATATATTATGTGGTACGGTTTCAAGTTGCCTTACAAATTATATGTATTAGTAGATACCTAAAAAGTATTTAATTTCTTAATTCACAAGTTGTTATGTTTCAGAGCCCTAGAGCATCCACATTTTACTAATGGAATTCAATTCAAATATTTTAAGAAAAACATAGATAGTAGAAATAGTCATGAGCTCTTGGAGTTTAATGCATAGATAAAATTGAAAACTACATATATTAACTATTAAGTGGCATGCATCCTTAATGATGCATAAAAAAAATGTAGTGGTTTTCTCTTTCAGAATTCACAGCCATATTACATAACTTGCTTCTGTTTCCGGTATATATCATTGACCCACGCTATTTGATCTTTCTTCCCTCATTTCTTTCAGTAAAATGACCAAATTGGGTTTAATGGAGTTTATCCAATTTTAATTAGTTTGTTGGATCAAAACATTAATTGGTTATGGAAAAAAGCTTCGATTGGACCGATAATCTTAGTTGCGGTTAAATCATTCAAATCGACAGAATTTAGGTGTTGGGATCAGTTTTTAAAAAAACTTGACATAACCAAGTCAGATCAACAAGTCAAATTCAATCGGATCAAATGGGACATATTATATGCCTACCTTCTACAGTAAATATATATGGACTCACAAGAAAGATCTTTACTAAAGGAGAGTTTCTTACCATTAGCTACATCAACATTCATGAACAGAATTCTATAATGAATATGATACAAACAACTACTTATTACATAATTAAGTACAAGTTTAATAATCTAGACTATCATTTTTAATTGTCAACAACATGCAATCTTACTGATGAATTTGTACAACTAAAAAACCTTAAATATTAATAATATCAATGCTATACATATCAAATTTTCTCTTTATAGCTACTTATATATATTTTTCACAAACCTATATAAATAATTATTTATTAATTACGTAACTTATATGTAAAACTGGCATTTACTTGAGCATTGCCAATTAATATATAAGAATAATAGATCAAGCACTGGAAATTGAATGATAACATAATATGAGCTTATTCTTTCTTTTCTTTTTTTTGTTGAAGTACATAATGTATGAGCTTTGCTCATTTATTTTTTGAACTCATGAGCTGCTTTGCTCATGTTACACCATTTTATTATTAACTCACTTATGAAGAAAGGCTGACGTCATAGGAAATTAAATCCTCGGATTAGAACCCTTTCCTCCTCTAAAATGCAATTAAATACAAATAATGATGCAAATAATCTTAAACAAAAAAGGAAAAAAAAAACAAATTTACAACTAACAGAATAATCATGTCGAGAGAGACGGGAAACAGCTCCCAGATCGGAGAAGCGACCGTCGAGACTCGACGGCGTCTATCCCCGGCAAAGCCCCGCTAGAGCTCGTCCTCGTGGTGGTTCGCTGCGGAGATCCGTCGAGGCTCCGCCGTAAAATCCTCCCAATAACAGATATCGGATCTTCCTCCTCATCGGGGCTCCAAGAACGGAAACGGTGGCAGAACGACGTGTGACGACGGAGAGCTTCCTCGACGGAGATTCGAGTCGGAGATCGAATAACCTCGTCCTTAACAGCCTCCGCACAGAGTCCACAAAGCCAGTGTCCCTTGTGCCGTTCCTTGACGCGGTGGATGTAAGCCAACGTGCACTCCTCAGCAAAACCGCACGTGTCGCACGTGACAGACTCCACCGTCGGCAACGAAGACGACGGCTTAACGTTAGTATCGGTGGCTGATGATGAAGACGATGAAGACATCATGTGTTTGTGGAAAAATCAGATTGAGAGAGTAATAATTCTCTGTTACGAGTCTCTCTGGCTTTAAGGTTTATATCATATACATATACATGTGGTCTTTCTTGGATGTATATATAGATATACATAAAGACATATGTCTCTACTATTTTATTTTTATTTTTTATTTTGATAAAATTATTATGTGTATGTTAAATAATGTGAGGTTGGAGGGGGATTTGGATTCTTGTGAGTGAGATAATGTGGCGAGAAACTTTTTGTTTGTATCTTTGAATTATGCATGTGGATGTGGATTGATAATTATTGAATTTTCTTTGAGTAAGTAATATATTCGTAAAATAATTATGCAATTTTGCTGTTAAAGTTATTCGTTTTGTTTTCCTTGAATATTAATCTTAAACTGTATATCGATCGAACAAAATATCTTGAATACAGATTCTAACTCTTTTCTGTTAATATATTGTTATATATCATATCCTTGTAATTTGTTAGGTCTATATTCTTAGAAGTATCTATTAATGTTAATAAAGAAAAGTCTATTATTCTTAGAAGATTACATCAGATTGCCCTTTTATTACTCATATATATATATATATATATATATATATATTCCCTTGTTAACCCTTCGATTAATCTATATTTTTTTGTGATTATATATAATGCTATATATGAGATAAATTACTAAAAGAAAATGAACAGAGGGGATTGGTCTTTAAAATGTTTTATGGCTGAAAGAGAGAGACAGTAAAGAAGAATCATGTTATTGGGGAATCAATAAGAATGAGCAAATAGTGCAACTTGTTGTGGGAACAGGTGATAATTTTGAAACTAGACAGAGAGTATACGTATGACACATTTTTTTTTTGTATCAATGTAAAATTTATTCATCACAAAAAACCTTTGTACAATGAACGTATCTTTTTGCAGAGTTTGTTTTAGAGAAAACTAATAAGAATTTTAAATAAGAATCATTTTTCTATTGAGTTTTTGTCCCAAACTAAATGGTAAAGTCGTCTTTGAGCTTTGTTGATCGTGGTGACAATACAGATGAGATTCTGTTTCGGACCAAGTGATCAGTAAACTCAATTAGCTGGATAACTTTGAGGCGAAGAAGAGGTAACTTTGTGGTTCAAAGACTAGAATGTGTTACTTGCTAATTCTTAATGACTTGAATTACTTCATCAATGATAGTGTGTTAATGACTATAGATGGATGCTTGAAATATAGGTATAGAGAATGATGAAATGTGGACCTGAAATTGAGGTTATCCGTCGAAGGATCGATGTGAAAGTTAACGGATGAAAAAAATGAAATTTGTGGTTACATAAAAGAAAAAGAGAGAGGTGGTCCATGTTTCTAATGGCAATAGTTGAGAAGGTACCTAGTCTTTGAAGCAACACTCCATTGGTAAAGTATATATGTCTTGGGTTAACATCCTAGAGAGCAACTAAACAGAACATAAACAAAAAATCTGTTTACATGAAAAATTGATCGAATAGTGAGAGAGATTAATAGATTCATAGAGGCTGATCATAAAATCTTATTTTTGCGTTTTCGTCTAAATTTTGTTGTGAATTAGAGTAAACTTGGATGAATATATCCAAGAACAAAGAGATATGGAGGTGCAGTCTTACGGGGAATCGATGGTGGCTAGTGTGGGAAGAGTCTAGAATACCTCTATGCACTTAAAATTAGCAAGACATATAGACATTGTACTATATACGACCATCACATGCTGGGACCAAAAATATTCACCAAGTGATATGCGACAACTATATGATAAATAATTGTACCAATATTTCATAAGATTATTTTTCATTATTGTGGAACGTCATTTACCTAAAAATTGAGGAACGTCCCATAGAGGTTTAAAAAGTACTGCAGCTTTCTGATTGGAAAACAATATTTGTCCTTGGCCAACTTATAATCTTAAGAAAATTTATCAAAAAAAAACTTGTCTGTAGATTTTGTTCTTTTCACTTTAGTAAATGTTTTTATTTTGGGAATTTTTTTATCTTTTAAATGTCTTTTTGTTTTTGCAATTCAATTACCTATCCGCATACTCCTGCTTTTAGTAACAAATTAAACGAATTATTGGCTCAGCATCATAATTAATTTCCCATCAGCAAATCTTTCTATGAAGTTGATGATCCTTTGAATCCTGTCTAGTTTTAGCTTGAATACCTGATGATCTTTGGTCTAAAACAATATAGTGATAAACAAATTCAAACTGGCTCGATAAAAAAGACATAAAATGTTATGTGTACACCACGTTACAAGAATCTATTAGAGTATGACAATAGAAATATGATGTAAGATAGCCCCAAATAAAAAGTAAAGAACAAAACATTATTTCTGATGAATGTTGTCCAAAGGGTTCAAGAAAAGTTGTCTTCGAGTTTAGCTAAGCTTGCCCCGACTCTAGGCGAGATCCTAACTAAATCAAAAGCTTTGACTTCTACGATTGAATTGAAGACAAGCACCTAACACGCTCGTGCATCGTAGTGGCATTATTGTAGTATTCGTGACGAATATGATTTTTTGGTTATAAGTCGATTTAACTCTACATATTTTGGGAGTGAGATCGGATATCATTTTTCAGTGAGATTTGATCAGTACATACTACAACATGTAAATTTTTCATATACGTTTGCAAAGTTGCAAACAAATATGTCTTGTGGACCGTACGTGGAGAAAGATTCCACATCGAAAAGATGAAAAAAGACTTGAATAATATATAAGGTTTAAGTCAATCCATTTATTATCAATTAGTTAAATTTTGTATAGAAAAGATGAAAAAGGACTTGAATAATATATAAAAATTTCCCTTGTATGTTATTTTAAAAAATATAGTATCTATTTATGAAATAGCTAGAGACTAAAGTTTATAATTTTCGGTTTAGAGTTACATTTTGTTTTGGAAACTTTTTGATAAACTAGACGTTCATATAAAAATAAAGAAATATTACAAAAATCACATGTCCCATATAGTTAGATTTTATTTTGAAGGCATCCCATATAGTTAGATGAAATGTAAAATCCTACATAAAAATATTTACTTCATCTAACTGTTATATAAACAACAAAACATCCACTAATTACCACTTCTTTTAATTTATCCTCCATTTTTTGTTGGGTAATAGCAAGAAAAAACGTCTCACCTTAAGTGGGAAAATGAAATCTTTTATGTTTCTAATTAATCTATGTATCCCTCATTCATCAGTGATTGAAAATATTTTTGAGTACTTTACTTCTTAGGATTGTACTTATACTATCGGACTACTCGGTATAACTGGTATTCAGTTGTACCTCAGTTATACCAAGTTATAACGAGTTATACCAAGTTATACCAAGTTATACTGTACCTATTCGGACTACTCGGTACAACTGATACCCAGTTGTACTCAGTTATACAGAGTTATATCCAGTTGTACCACACATATGAGATTCGAACCCTGATCGCGCGAAGCGGATGAGCGCACATAGCAGATACTTTACTACTGAATCATAGTGTTTTGTTTGGTATCACTTACAATTAAAACTATATAACCTGTTTTCAGATATCGTTAAGGATAAATTTATCTTTTTATGAGTGAGAGAGTTTTTAGATTTTGGTTTTAGATTTAGGAGTTTTTCAGACTATGGCTCTAATAACAATGCAAAACCTAAAAAGTAAAATTAATTAATAAAATAACTATGAGCTATAGTAACTTGTCATGAGGCAAAATGAAATGAAATTTAAATTTTTCGTCTTATTTCATGCCTTTTATATATATTTCATGTTATTTTTTCAAAAAACATTGTTATTTCTGTTTTTTTTTTTCATATTTCGGTTTAATTTTTTTCTGTTTTTGTCAGCATATTCTTTTTTTTTGAGATAACCTGTTTTTTCAATATATTACGCAAATTTTAAATAAGCACATGTTGTTATTTTTGTTAGCACATTAATTTTAAATAAAACACTCTTATTTGTATATGTCATTTTTTTTTTCAAAATTCAAGATGTCTGTTAAGTTATTTTAATTTATTTCTTCTTATTTCACCGGATTTATCTTTTCTTTTTCAGAAAAGTGTGTTCTGTTTTATTTTAAATTTCATGTTATTTTATATTATTACGCTAATTTTTTCTTTAACCCACTACTCTATCTAAATATCGTGCTATTTTAACATAATATGTGCTATTTTAAAAAAATTATCCGATCTACTTATTTCTCCTTGTTAATTACCCCATGGTATTTTTGTTTTTTCACTCCTTAAAAAATATTAGTTACTAACTTTTCGTGGCACATAGTTATTTTCTAAAACAAAATCTAGATTTAGACTATTCTACCAATTAGACTTTTTTTGTTTTTGCCATTCACCAAATTGACTCAAGGAAAAACAGTTGATTTGATGTTCAATCATAGATTTACAGTTAATTACGTTTTGGAATCGGTTTCTTAAACAATCAAGATGATAACCAATCATAAATAGTTACGTTTTAGAATAGTTTTCTTAAAGAAGCAACATGTTATTTGTCTCTATAGCTACCTCATGTGTTTCTCTATAAATGTTGGTACAACGAATACAAAATAATTGAGTAGTACGATTAGTTTTTTCGATTTATAGTTATAGAATTACTATGATCCGTTAATACAAATGTAATATATCAATTATGATCGAGTAAACCGACTGAAGGAAAGTAAGGTGGTACCAATGAAAGTAAACCGACTTATAGCTGTGAGCTGGCGTAGTTTTGTCTTCAACATGAATGATAGCTGAACTCTCAGCTAAGCATCTTCTTGTTTATTATAAGAACACTCACTTATTACCTTTATACTTTCCTTCTAATCTCAACCGTTAAAACGCATTTCCTTTTAGTAGCACCATGTGATTCCAGTTCATCCAAGTGTACAACAAATTTTGGAGTGAGCAGGGTTTTTCAATATAGTTTTTTTAGGAAGTTCATATTCGAATAAATCAATGGATCAAAAATTAAACCGAATTTTATCAATAAGAAATATTAAACCGAACAGTTGGAATTAATTATTTTCAAAACTATAGAGATTATGTGGGGTGTATTGAACTATGTGGAAAAATTTGAGTTAGAATGATAAATGATGTGTGATTGAAACATGTATTTTAAAATATTTTTTAAAATCCAATATTATTAGATTAATAATTTTAAAATATACAATTAAATCCACTGTTATTGAAAATATTCTAAGAATTAGATTTAAAAATTTCAGCTGATTTCATGGGAGTTTTAAGTTAAAAATACAAACATCAAAGTCGCATAATTTTGGGTGAAATTTAAGATAATTTTTTTTTTTGAAATCATGGTTCATCAAAATTAACCAAACCATCTAAAAAAAACTCATTAAAACTCAAATCTCTCTAAAATCTTCATCCACCCTATATAAAAACATCAAATTTGTCACCAAAAAATAATACTTTACCAAATGGCCTTTATCCATCCTGATTTACTTAATTAGATTTTCGCTATACAAAAGTATATATGTATAATAATAAACTTCACACTTGAATATTATTTACTAAAACATCAATGGGAGAAAAATATTAGCAAACCAGTCTTATTTGACAAAAACAAATGAAATATTCTATACTAGGGAGGAAAATCTTAACTACCCTATCAATAAAAAAAACCGCACTTTTGAATTGTAATATCTCATATTCTATTTTAAAATGATGTGGAAAAAAGATTTATGAGGATTTGTGCTTTTTGGTGTTTCTAGGAGCATCTTGAAACTAGTGTAAATTTTGATGATTTTTTAAATAAATGAGCGTAATTTTATTAAAAATTTCTATGGGAAACTCTAGAAGTTATTTGGGCCATTTTGAGTGGTGGTTTATTATTCAAAACTAAAATCAATTATATATTTTCAAATGAAATCAAATATATATTTTCATAAAGAAAGTTAAAAATGAATATCAAATATTTAGACCGAATTGGTAAGTAATTGACACAGAAGTTTTGTGGATTACGGAATGGATGACTATAATTAAAAGTTAGTAGTTAATCCAAAGGCTAAGATTCAACCAAATTAGTAATAAAGATTCCTAATGCATGTTAGTGGGTTATGTTGCATTGTTGGATTAATTAGGACAAAGAATTGGTTAACAAATCCGCCTGTGAGAGATAGTGGGGTTAAGGATCTTCGGATATGATATATTTTATGTTGGAAGTCCCAAAAGTTGTGCATTCGATTATATTTCTAACAAAGTTGCTTACTATTTGAACACTTGGAATTTTTGGGTCTTGGGCCGAATGAATGGCCTTGTGAAAACTCTTTCCCAAAGACTTGCTCCCCTCATTTCTGGCCGGACACCGGTTATAAAAAGAAAATAGTATGCGTTTCCCTTATTCATCTCTAATCAATTCTAGCTACGATTGATAAATTTGTCCACAAACTCATTAGTGTTAATTTTTTAAAAAATATATGCTATTTTAATTTCCATCTAATACGATTATTCTAAAAAAAAAATATGACGCGACCCAAGTTCAATCAAATTTTAGTACATTTCCTGGGACTTAAATTATTTTAGTTATTAAAACAGGATTCCACGGCCGACAAGTCATATTAAACTCGAAGCTTTTTTTCTTCTCTCTTTCCCAACAAAGTTTATTTGAATTTGATTTTTGATTTCTCGAACGTTTCTGACTACGCTTCTCTCTGTACGGCGTCTCCGGTGAATCGGATTTCATCATCGCCGACATCAAGCGAGCCTAGAGAGTGTCTATCAATCGGAATCCTTTGATTTACTTTGCTTCCAATATCATTTCCCCTCGAGCAGATTCGTTTTTGATCTGTAATCTCAGATTCCAGGTATTGGTACACTTTTATGCTCGCTTCACCGTTTCGATCTGATCTAATTCATTTCGCCTCATAAACTGTCGGATTTTATCGTGACAGAAGAAATAGCAAAATTGCCGAAATATTGGATGTGAATGAGACTTTCCTTAAGTAGTATTATTAAGGAGATGGTGTAATTTGATTTGAGATTTTGGATTAGGGTTGGGATCGAGATCAAAACCTTTCCGCTTCTGCAATATTGCCTTAATTTCTAAAACTTCGATTTAATATAGTGAATTAATCGATTCAATTAATGCGTGGGGTTTTGTTTTGCTTTTTAACCAATTTAAGTTCGAATCAAACAGTGTTTTGGTAGGTGAAGATGCTAATTAAGCTAATTGTGTTAAGAATTGCCCATCAATTTCACTTTTAAATGAAAATATATTTTGTCTATATCTGTGTTGATGCACTTTTGGGTCTTACTTTATGCTTCTCTCCTACCAAAAATCTGGTTTAGTGTCTCTTGTGATGGGATCAGTTTTTTTTATTAATATTGAAAGGGTAGGATCCATTTTTTTTTTTTTTTTTCTGTTTGTCAATGCTAAACACCAATAATCTTATATGATTTGGCAAGGAATCTACTCCTAAATGAGATATCTGTTGTGAAAGGATCACACTGAACATCGAGCTAGCTGGACATATGGCTTGATCTAGTTATGAACGAAAGTTTCTCTGGAACGCCAAGAAGCATGACCCTCCATAGAAATAGGTAGAAAAATCTTCTAGTTGATTGTAGATTTTTTTGCTGACATGTGTATGTAAGTAAGCAGTCTAAGTTATTAAGACTGGTCTTTTGTTGGGTGATGTGATTTTTATTTAGTAATCTTATTATTTAGTGTGACTGAATGAAATCTTACATCTTATCTATTGGAATTTGTATAGGATGAAACGAGGAGTCCTTAGACGGAGGGCTAGGGATATCTCTGTTATGCTTGTTGTGCTTGTTTGTGTAACCGTAGTTATATGGACATGGGATAGAACTCCAATCTCGGCCTTTCTTCCACCTGAAAGTCACTATCTAAAGCTGCAAACAGGTTAAACTACGACACTAGGCTCTCTCTCTCTCTGGCACATTTTGTTAGGCCGTATGAATGCTGGAACAATATATATAGACTTTGTTCAATACTATTGATTCTGTAATGCTGCAATGACAGCGAAGTGTCATAGGTCTACAAGTTTCTTTGGTCAAATTTATGAAGGTTTTTATGTCTCGATTTTAGTCCCGCCTGTTTATTCGTTTCATATAATACTGTAGATGTTTTTGAAACCAATAGTATAATTAGATCCTGGGGTATATCTAACATAGTTCTTTGTCATTTGCAGAAGAAAATGTTGAGAGAATACATACTGCGCCGAATACTGAAACCAAAGACAGCTATTCATCAGCTGTTAACAAAGGTAATGTTCAATTCATTACAGCAGCTCCTTTATGTCTGTTTGAGGGGTTTTACTCCATGTCTGTTGTATTCTAAAATCGGGGAAACTAAGCTTGGCATAACTTGTATCCCTTTCCCGGCTTTTCTATGACAGAGGAAAGCAAAGAGGATTCAACCGATAATAAGGATACTGAAGAAGAAGAGAAACAAGTGGGAGAAGTTACTGTAAGTGATACGAATCAAGGGAAGACACCAACTATTGAAGAGAAAAAACTAGAACAAGTGGAACGTGAACTTATTGTTAGTGAGCCAAACTATCGGAAGACACCAATTAGTGAGAAAAATAAACTAGAAAAGGTGAAACATGAGGTCTCTGTTGGTGAGGCCAAAGATACGAAGAAAACACATATTAAAGAGATGAATACTGATCCAGAGAGTAATATTCTTGCAACAGACGAAGAGAGGACTGATGGTAGTACTTCAACAGCTCGCATCACGAATAAAGGTAGAGAATGTGTTTTATAGATCCCAGTTTTATGATGAGTGAAAGTATCATTGGAGTGTTCATTATTCTGAAACTGGACATGACAATCTACACCGTATTGATGTTGTCTCAGTATGATTTGCTCCTATGTGAAATATTTGAAATAACAGGTTGTTTTATATTATTTTCCCCCCAGCTTGCAATTACGCGAAAGGGAAATGGGTTGTGGACAATCACCGTCCTTTGTATTCGGGATCTGGATGCAAACAGTGGCTTGCTTCAATGTGGGCGTGCAGGTTGATGCAACGTACAGACTTTGCCTTCGAAAGTTTAAGATGGCAACCTAAAGATTGCTCTATGGAAGAATTTGAGGGTTCCAAGTTCTTGAAAAGGTAAAAGAATTTCTATATATTCATTGATGCATGTGTAAAATTTAATGTATCAATAGATGTAGTCAAGTGTTCCCATAAAGTTCTTAGTAACAGTGTATGGCTCTACTTTCAAATGCCATCAGGATGAAGAACAAAACCCTAGCCTTTGTCGGAGACTCGTTGGGAAGACAACAGTTTCAATCTATGATGTGTATGATCTCGGGAGGCAAAGAGAGGCCCGATGTCCTTGATGTCGGATCAGAATTTGGGTTCATAACTCCTGAAGGTGGAGCTCGTCCTGGTGGCTGGGCATACAGATTCCCAGAAACCAACACAACAGTCCTATACCACTGGTCATCTACACTCTGTGATATAGTACCGATCAACATCTCTAACCCCGAAACTGAACACGCTATGCATCTCGATCGCCCACCAGCGTTTTTACGCCAATACCTTCATAAGATCGATGTGTTGGTAATGAACACCGGTCACCATTGGAACCGAGGGAAGCTCAACGGTAACAGATGGGTGATGCATGTTAATGGAGTTCCCAACACTAACAAGAAGCTAGCTGCTCTTGGGAATGCCAAGAATTTCACAGTACACAGCACAGTTAGTTGGGTTAGCTCGCAGCTCCCTCACCATCCCGGTCTTAAGGCATTCTATAGAAGCCTTTCTCCGAGGCATTTTGTGGGCGGGGAATGGAATACCGGAGGGAGCTGCAATAACACAACCCCAATGTCTATCGGGAAAGAAGTTTTGCAAGAGGAGTCAAGCGATTTCAGTGCGGGTCATGCAGTGAAAGGCACAGGGGTGAAGCTTTTAGACATAACAGCTTTATCTCATATTAGAGACGAAGGTCACATATCACGGTTCAGTATCTCAGCTTCACGGGGAGTTCAAGATTGCCTCCATTGGTGCTTGCCCGGTGTTCCCGATACATGGAATGAAATCCTTTTTGCAATGATCTAAGTTTTCAAGTTACAGCTTTTTGCATAAATCAGTTGTAAAGTTGAGAGAAAGGGCTTGAGCCAAAGCCAGCTTTTTGATGGCTTTCTACAATACACATTGAAGTTTCAGCGGCCTGAGGTGTAAGATAGTATTTATTCGGGTACAAAAGCAAAGCTATGGCTATTATATACGCATTGTCATTGCAAACGCTAACCATACCGGAGCTTGGTTCCGACCATATTTATGGAACAGATCCTAACTCTTTAACTTCGTGTCTTTGAGTTGATTAACAAGAATTTTAGAGTTAATTTTGAATTGTTCATGTGTTATCTGAACGTATGAGTTTGGATTTTGCCTAAACATTGTTCGTTAAAAGTATGACTTCGAATGATGTTGCCAAGAGATGCGCAAATAACTCGATTGTAAACCTATTCTGATACGTCCGAATTTTAAGATGCCAGATTTAGTAATTGCAATTAGGCATGTCAGTTTCTATAACAATGATAAGATATGCATCTGTTGAAAAGGAAATAGATACAAAGCTAATTAGGTTATACTTGAGATCCTTATCAAAATTGCTCTAAGCTCTCAGAAACAAACAAATAGGTTTATAAAAATTAATAACAACAAAAACAGAAGCTATTTTTGGCAAAAAAAATGTCTAGACTTTGACAGCTAATTCAATCAAAGACAAAGAAAAATTGTCACCCTTCCCTTCTCAACCCTCACAAACAAACAATGTCCAAACTTTGGAAAAACAAACACAATCTAAACAAAACTACACCTCTCAACAAATCATCATCATCATCAAAAACATCGTCCTTGTTTTAATACATAACATACAAACAACAAGAAAAAGAACAACAGCATTTCTTCTCCTCAATCCATGGCTGCTGTTCTGATTCCCGGCTTCCTCTTCCTCCTCCTCCACCTCCTCCTCTCAATCTCCCCTTCTTTGCAGCACATAAGCGAGTCCGAACCACTTGTGCGGTTCAAGAGCTCGGTGAACATAACCAAAGGAGACCTAAATTCATGGAGAAGAGGAACAGATCCTTGCGGTGGGAAATGGTTCGGGATCTATTGCCAAAAGGGTTTGACAGTCTCAGGCATTCACGTCACAGGGCTCGGTCTCTCGGGAGGTATCAACATAGACGATTTAAAGGCTCTACCAAATCTAAGAACCATCAGGCTTGACAACAACCTCCTCTCAGGTCCTCTCCCTCATTTCTTCAAACTCGGCGGCCTCAAGTCTCTCATGCTTTCTAATAACAGCTTTTCCGGAACGATCCCTAAAGATTTCTTCAAGGACATGTTAAAGCTCAAGCGGCTATTTCTTGATCATAACAAATTCGTTGGAGTAATCCCTTCCTCTGTTATGACGCTTCCTAATCTCGAGGAGCTTCATATGCAAGGTAATAAATTCTCCGGAGAGCTACCTCCAGAAGCCGTGAGCAACAAGAAACTTAAAGTCCTCGACCTCTCAAACAACGAACTCGAAGGAAGCGTCCCTGATAGCATCATGAGGAAAAATCTCGTCCTTAATTTGGAAGGAAACGAATACATGTGCGGGCAGGCGGTTAACCTTGAATGTGAAGAAACTGTCGTAGACGAAAGTGGAGGACAAGACCCCGTGGTTGCACAACACCAGCCATTGCCATCGGGCTATGTACCAGTAAACTCGAATAGGGCCACGATAAACGCGGTCATGGTGTCGATCTCGCTTCTTCTCATGTTCTTTATTATTGTGGGAGTTATAAAGAAGCAAAGTAAGAAGAAGAACCCTGATTTTCGAATGCTTGACAAACAAAATCTCAACGACAATGATGTCATGAAAGTCAGGGTACCCGAATCCGGATCCACAACCGCTAAAAGATCCATGGAATCGAGCAGGAAGCATGGTGGACATTCGGATAGCGGTTCCACCAAGAAAGGCTCGTCTCATAATGGGAAAGGAAGTAACGGAGAAGGTGCCCTAGGCGGTGGGATGGGTGATATTATAATGGTGAATAGCGATAAGGGCTCGTTCGGTTTACCTGATCTTATGAAGGCTGCAGCGGAGGTGCTAGGCAATGGTAGCCTTGGATCAGCTTACAAGGCAGTCATGGCTAATGGATTATCGGTTGTGGTGAAGATAATTAGGGATATGAATCAACTTGCACGCGAACCTTTTGATGTAGAGATGAGACAATTTGGGAAACTTCGCCACCCTAACATTCTTACCCCTTTAGCCTATCATTACCGTCGCGAAGAGAAGCTTGTAGTCTCTGAATACATGCCTAAAAGCAGCTTGCTTTACGTTTTACATGGTAAGTACCCTGCAATGCTTCTTTTTTTTCTTTTCTTTTTTTTGATAAATCTTGATTCTCCAAGAACTCTTGAAAACCGGTTTTTCTTGCCATTTCAAAACGTTTTAGTGATCATCATAAATATTTTCTCTGAATAGGTGATCGTGGGATATATCATTCCGAGCTAACTTGGCCAACAAGATTGAAGATCATTCAAGGAGTGGCACATGGAATGCAGTTCTTGCACACAGAGTTCGCATCCTACGATCTTCCACATGGAAACCTCAAATCAAGCAACATTCTCCTCAGCGAGACCTACGAGCCTTTGATCAGTGATTACGCATTCTTACCACTTCTCCAGCCAAGCAACGCATCCCAAGCATTGTTTGCTTTCAAGACGCCTGAGTTTTCGCAGACACAAGGGGTCTCGCATAAATCAGATGTCTACTGTCTCGGAATTATAATTCTAGAGATCTTGACAGGGAAATTCCCATCTCAATACTTAAGCAACGGTAAAGGCGGGACTGATATAGTTCAAATGGTACAATCTTCGATCGCAGAGCAGAAAGAAGAAGAACTTATCGACCCGGAGATAGTAAACAATACTGATTCGATGCGACAGATGCTGGAATTGTTGCGGGTTGGGGCTGCTTGTATCGCAAGTAACCCTGATGAGAGATTAGACATGAGGGAAACTGTTAGAAGGATAGAACAAGTAAAAACTTGATGAGATGTTTAGAACGCAATCGCGATTCGGAACAATCAAATCTCTAGAGAGAAGAAAACTTTCGGAATCTGTAGATAATATAATACTAACGATGAAGCGAAGTGTGAAACAAGGGCGAAAGTTTGGGTACGTAAATATAAAAATACGTTTTATTTCTTCGGTGAGTTTCATTTTTTTTATCAGGTTGGAGTTATCTTCATATCTTTGGAAAGAAATATAAAATTTTACTTTTTCTGTTCCTTGTTCCATAAGAAAACCACAATTGTTCTTTAGAAATAAACAAATATTTTTAGATTTTTTATTTTCTTCTTCTATTTTTCTTTAATTTCAGTCCAAAAACTTTATGTAAAACATTATAGCACTTTGTTTTCTTCAAGGAAATAATCGAAAATCGTTTTTTTAATCTAATTAACAATTACCATAAAAGTTTCATTGTCGTAGGTCTCCAGTCTCGTGGCCAGAAAATAAGAAAATCTATTTCTACTTAACTACTTGAGAGATCTTTTTTGTGAGGCAAAGCTGGAACGAGTCAAAAATTTTACATAGAACAAATTAACATGCAAACATATCGACAAAGGAGACATATATATCATGAAAGACGACTCATGAATGCAATATAACTTTTTGATCAGTAACTATGTCATTTTGAAAATATGTAATCCGTGAAAATTAAAGTTCTAAAATGTATTTGTTAACTAAAGATGTAACTATAAACTCCATGTACCACATTGACATTCTCTAATTATTTTAAGCCAGTGAGAACAAAAAACATTCTCTAACTATGTTATATATTTTACCTTTGTTTTCGATGTTTTCGTTAAAAAAAAAAATTGAAATGAAGATTTGACTCTTTGTCAACATTTTAAGGCACTATCTTATCCGCAAGAACTTATTTGTTTCTCAACATTTAGTTACTTAATTAATATTTGAAAATAAAATCTAAAATGGATAGCAATTACCAATAATCTCATCCACATATCGTAATAGACGACTATAAAATTATAAGATAAAATAAAAATTCCTGAAGACTGGGTAAAAGAAAAAAAAAATTCTCCTAAGATCCTCTTTACTAGGCTGTACCAATTAAACAGAAATCCAAGTTAAGAGAAGTGGCATGTCGGAAGAACAATCTCCTCAACACCTAACAATAAAAAAAAAAACAATTATGGATCTTTTCCCTCAGCAACCCAGTTTCAACAGTCCTTCATCCAAGCATGATCTCCCTAATTATGGGTTTGTTAGCTTTTCTTATAACATTTTTTTTTCATATTTTTGCTTAAGTGTGTCACACGTAAGGGTTTCATCACGTTCTTGGTTGCTTGTGTCACATGTTTATTCCTTTTGCACGTATGTATCAGATTATAATGGCTCTGTTTGTGTTCATATTTGAAACTCAGAGTCTGTGTTTTACGTTCAGGACGAATAAAAATATGAGACGAGAGGGTCAGAGAGCTCAAGTGACAATGATTTACGAAGGGAGTGTTTGTATTCAGTGATCTTGCAGCTGAGAAAGCTGAACAGATCTTACTCTTGGCAGAACATGACGGGACTTCACCACAAATATACTCTCAGCTTAATCAACGATTAGTTCCTACTACGCCCCGCAACAACCCTACTCAATGGAACCATTCTGTCATCGTCCCGAGTTTTCTGGAAAATATAAACGAAGGCAGCAATTTTGATGTTTCCATGGGTCAGATGACTTGCGGTATTGTTCTTGTGATCCAAAAGAAACTGGAGATTTGCTTAGGAAAAAAAAAATCTAACAAAATTTCTTCTTCTTCTTTTTGTTAGTACAGAACTCCCAATTGCTAGGCGGAACTCACTTCACAGGTTCATGGAGAAGAGACTAGATAGGTATATATACAAGAGTATCTTTAAATGCTCTAATTTCTCAACTTCATGGTTTAAGATTATTTTGGTAATTAATAAGATATTTGGATGATTAAGGTGTGGAGGACGAGGACCATATCATAACGGCAATCACTTGGCAGCCGTGTCACAGCCACGGGTTGAGAGCAAGTGGTGGCTGGGGTTGGCTCCTCAGCCACCTCAGCCACCTCAGCCACCTCAGTAGTTAATAATCACTTTTGGTTGATGGAATTGATTTTATGTGTCTTATGGTCCGACGACTAACTCCTCCTTTGGATCTGAGACCTTCAAATTTAGAACCACAATAAAGTTTTGGTAGCAATCCACTGTTTAGATCTATTGTTTGGATTAGCCAGATTTGGGTCAAAGAATACCATGTTTTTTTTCGTGGTTTCTCTTATTGTGGCAAATACGTTATGAGTTTAGTATCAGTTCGATTTTGTCGGGATTTTTTTTTTGGTTTTTTTTTTTGTAGACCCAACTCCAAATCAATTCCAAATGTGGTTAAGCCGGGTGTTCCTATCATTCAAAACGTTTAGGATGGCCAATCATGATTGAAATCAAAGTGGAAGGATTTAAACTCTGGTCTTTTAAGTCCATGATGAATCTTTCAACCACTAGACTACAATGAGTTGGTTATTTTGTTTTTGGTTTCAAAATTGTATCCACATTTTCCATTAATAATTGTGTTTTTGAGTCCTTATGTATTCATGATTATTTGTTGAGGGTCTTGAGACAATACACTTCATTTAAGTATTAATTATACTTCAGCAATATTACCATTTTGTCTTATAATTATGCTTAGAGTTTAGAAGTTAAAAGATCGTAACTCCTCATGTAGCCAAAATACATTTCTAAGATAAATTACCTCTTCTGTTGGTCACTTAATCTCCAACACTCAAATCCGAGAAAGAATAATGTTCACCTAGTTTTTTTTAACTTCCCAAATTAAATCTTTTTGGTAGGATTGAATCAGAACAAACATTTGAATCGAAGTAAACTGTTATGACCTTGCTCCAAGATGAGTAACATGAAATGTAACAGCGAAAGAGGATGTAGGAAGATAGGAAAGAAACGAGAGAGGAGGGGAGAAATTAGATTTAAGAATATCAAACTTTTTCATATACCACATCGGGAAAAAATGTTTTACAGAAATATTATTTAGATAGTAATGGAAATATAATAACAGAAAGTAGTGACATGCCGAATCATGAAAACTCGTGATTGGTAGAGTTATGGGATGATATCGTAAAAGCCGAGAACTCTTGGTAATTCCAAAAAACAAAGTATAAAAGAAAACTTTTTGCTAAAAAAATGCTGAGAATTTTGTGTAGTGATAGTTTTTTCTGGTTTATGGACTGGAAAACTTATCACATGCGGCTACGATGTCGATGTCCAATGTCTTCTATGGTATTTTTTTTCTTTTGTTAAACATCTTCTTTGGTTATTTTGCAAATAAATTCTCAAATTTCATATTCTCTAAATCTTAACCATCAAAATATATTGTCTTAAACACAAGCAATCATACTATATGTACGCAGATTTTTAAAGAGCAACATGTTAATGGATTTAACAAAAAAAACATGTTAATGGACCCAAAAGCTTGAATATTGGGTAGGACTCGATTCGAATACGAACAGGAACATATTAAATTTTGCATGCAAGTCAATTTTAATGAAAGGACCACTAAGAAATTAGGTTTTGTCTTTTTCTTCCTATATAATATAAATAAATAATTATACTTTTGAGGTGGGCCCAACGCACTCAGTAATGATGTCCCTCTTTTGGGCTTATTCTCATCGCTGGCTACTTCCGTATGGGTCAATATTATTTTATTATTAGAATATATGATTTTTCTTACAATGGTTTTCGTATCTTTCTCAAGTTGATTGATGAATAAACCACAGACAAACGCTGCCTAAACAAACAAAAAACCACAGAGAAACCAACACGGCAACAACCATTTTATTCTTCTATTACATGTACGTCATAGTTTTTTTTTATTTTATATATATATATAATGTAACAATTATATATCATAGTTATGCTCAAGTAATACGTTATTCGAATTTCTTTTACAATTTTCACCGCTCCATTTTCTTGTTGCTAATATTCGCTTCAATTATTTGATAGCATTTATATTCACCTTTCAAAACATCCACTAAAAGAACGGACGCAAGAAAAAAGGAAATATCATATTTTAAACTTCAAATTATTTTAATATGTTAATAATTATCACAAAATACAAAACAAAACACAAGAGCATTATTCCATTTCTCGCCATGTTTAACGATCAAGAACTAGCTCTCTCTACTTTCATCGCCCACCCCCCAAATCAAAATTTCTCGATGTTTTTCGTTTCCACCATATACTTTATAACATACATAATTATATGGACATACATGTCATATATATGTATATGCTAATTTATTTCTCTGGCCGATTATTTATGCCTAATTATTTTATTTACCCCGATCCCCCATATATATATGTAATCTTATTAGATGAACTCCGGCTAAGTCACTAGAACTCCGGCGGAGAAAATTTGGCTGGCGGTGTAAGGAGAGGTTGAGAATTTCGATCTACATCTCTTTTTCCTTTCATCATTCGTTATATGACTCGATCGACACTCTGTGCTGCAAAAGGCTTTTTCTCCTCTGCATTCAAAAATAATATTTCGATCAATAAGAAATCGAGGGATACGACCATAATATATTTAAAAACTTATATTTCCTCCCATTTATACCTGTAAATATATATATCTTGACCATGAAGTTTCTTCCTACACAAGCAACAAGAATTGAGGAAACTCAAACCCTGAAACTCCGGCGAATTCTCTGGAGATTCCGTACCGACATCGACCACGAAAAGTCTCTCCCGGTTATCTTCGTTGATCTTACTTGCAAAACACTCAAACCCATCTCTGTCATAGACCCTAGTACTGCAAGATCCACTAGGTCCAAGGTGACATGTCACCAACGTGTAATCCTCCTCGTCCATTATGAACATCTCCTCATCTTCTCCATCTGTGCTTCCTCCATGGTTCATGAACTGAACCGGATCAGACCGGCCGGATTGGTCTGGTTCCGATCTACAAACGCTCGTGATTCGACGAGTGTTTGAGTTCTCGAGTGCGGCTACAATCCCTAAACCAACGGAGCCACCAAGATTGTCATCGTAGAATCTCTTTGAGCTGTTTTTTTTAGATATCTGAGGGAGAATCTTGAAATCGAGTGGGCTTCTAGGGCTTGTCATCAAGATGTCGAAGAAAGGAGCCGCCGCAGATCGGTTGACGCCGACGAGAAGCTCCGATATTTTCCCGATCATGGGATGAGTTCTTTTGGTAAGCATGATCTTAAGAGAAGACTTTGATGAGATTAAACCAAAAGAACAAAAAGAAAAAGACGAAACATAAGAGGGAAAGAGAGAAGAAGAAGAAGATTGGTGGTGTTTGTAAAACCTCCACAAAGAAGAGATGGGAGAGAGATGTGTTATTTATGGTGGAGTTGGTGGGAGGGTTGAGAAACTTCGGATCAATGACTCGTATGACCTTAACCATAAAAGAGTAGTAGTACCAAACAACTTCCTTCTAAAATTTATTTTGTTTTTTGTTTTTTTTCTTTAAATTAAAAATGTGATAGATTACATTTTTATCCTTAACAAAATCTGATTATTATTAAAATAAATTAGGCGATCCATCTAAATGGGAGGAATGGTGGAGATGACCTTATTGGTTAGAAAAAAAATCTTGAATGACTTTAGGAAGTCTGGGTAACTTTCATTTTTACAAAAATACTGATCTGACTATTATGCCCTCAATCGATTATAAATTTTTGAATAAAATTAATTTTAAAAAATAAAAGAAATTTTCATGAAATCTATCTTATCGGATTTCCTTTCGCCTCTAACAAAGAATTTTTTTTTTCTTCTTCGAGTCGATTCTTCTTACCTCTTTAACGTTTAAATTTTTTTTAGAGCTCAATAAATCTTCAATTTTCAGGTGGTTTCTTATGATTTTTTCTTCTGCTATTATTGTGTTTTATCAGAAGAAAAAATAAGAAGAAACCACTTTAAAATTGAAGATTTACTGAGTTTTAAAGAAAAATCAAACGCTAAAGGGGTAAGAAGAATCGATTCGAAGAAAAAAAAAATTCTGGTTAGAGGAGAGAAGAAGTCCGAAAAGAGAGATTTCATGAAAATTCTTTTTATTTTTTAATTAATTTATTCAAAAATTTATAATAGATTGAGGGCATAATAGTCAGATCAATATTTTTGTAAAAATAAAGGTTATCGAGACTTACTAAAGTCATTTAAGGTTTTTTTCTAAACAATAAGTTCATCTCCGCCATTCACTTAGAAACTTCACACTACTTTTTATTTATTGCAATATTTACAATAAATCACGTGAACTCTTCTTATTTTACGAATCAAACCCCTAGTGTTTAATTTATCTTCAAAACAAAAGTACCATATAATATCCAATGACGTAACAAATCACGAAGCGTGTGAAGCTAATTCGAATCGAGATCTTTTTTTTTTTTTTCTAACGAACTTCTAGAGAGAGAAGCACAAGGTTAGGAATTATAATCGAAGGAAAACTAGAAGAGCGATATTATAAATATATAGAAGATTGAAAACTTGGTTCAATTAGTGTATGTTATTTAAGTTGTATATTATAAGTGCATTTTTAAGTCGTCAATTATAGTTTTGAATATCGTCAAATAACCAAGACTGGCTACTAAAACGTTGACGCAGAAAAAAAAAAAAAAATTTTTTGGCACTTCTTTATACAAATAGTAGTGTGGGTGACACGGTGTGTTAAACTGTTAATAGGTTATATTATTCTAGTCATTGTAATTATTCAATGAAAATGGATTTTATATATATGTGTGTGTTCGTTACTTTTTTTGGCATTTTTTTGCATTACATCATCATAATTATTTAAAAATGCCAAAAAAATATTCCTCCTACAACTGCCTTTACCAACAAACGCTCCAAGAGAGGATAAGCTAGTTTTTGGTTTTGAAAATTTGACAGCGTTATAAAATAGTTTTAAATGCTTTTAATCATAATCATTCACACACATGACACATATATAGATATATAACATTTTGTGAGCAATTGTGTCTAAACCAAACGCAACCTTCTGTATTTGCCCAGACTTGTACATAACAGCGACACATGCATGTTTTTTTTATTATTCAATAACATGAATTTTAGTGGAATGTTTATATGTGTATGCTGAATTGACGTAAACCCTATATAAGGCCTAAACAATGCTTACATAATAATTAGATTGGAGAGATTTAATTGTCAGAAAATCAAATACGAAATGAACCGACTTTAAAAAATTAAAATACTGACATAAATACAATCAGAGAGATATGAAAACGAATATGAAGATGAGGTGCCAAAGAAAGAGTGGTCCACACTCCACAGAGAGACACAATCAATTTACTTTTTAAAAATACACAAAAAAAAAGTCGAGATCAACAATGTCTCCAAGGGGTCCCACAAGCTAATTAAAGAGGATTCGTTGAGCATTTTCATGAGATGTGAATACGTGGCATTCATCAACAGCTCCACTATTATTTGCTGACTCGGATTTCTGTTTTACTTTACTATTATAATCCTTTTTTATATGGTCCCATTCCCCTACTGAGATCCCCCTATTATGTATTTTCGGGGAATTTTAGTGGAACAAATATATATATATATATATATATATTTTTTTTTTTTTGGTGTGTGTGTATTAGGGTATAAAATAAATTGTTATACTATCAGAAATTAGGATCACGGATTTTAAGAGTTTTGAACTATAAATGTATTTATAAAAAATAGGGACTTTTTTTTTTTACATCAAGTAAGGAATTCAAATGAGAAAACGCTTCAGTTGTCATCTGATTTAATTTAAAACCTTAAACTATATTGTTATGCATTGATAAATTCAAAAAAAAAATGTCACGCAAATGAAAATAACCTTCTGTTGACAAAAACATGCAAATCATATACGATTTCTAAAAGATTAAACATATGTTTTGTTTGGTTCAAAGAAAATGATTGAGCTTAATTTAGGTAAAAATGACTCACAATTTTAATTCTTTCTTTTTTGGAATCTTTAGGAAGTTATAACAAGCTTCACACAAAATTTTAAACTACCTATAATTGGAAAACTTATGATGTTATAGATCTAATATATCCTGAAAAAGATATTATATATATATATATAATTTGATAGATATTTAAGTCATTTTAGACACAATTACAATAACAAGGATGTGTTACAACTTACAAGTGCATAAGTTCACTATTCTAAATGTTTGGCTGACTCGGATATCTGTTTTTTTTTTTTCACTCGGACGATTTGATCATAATATATATTTATTTTAATTGGAAAACTTTTTTCTGTCATTTTCTAAAGTTCTCCAAACAAATTATTATTAAACCAATCTTTTTAAGTGAAATTTCAATTCAAGAATATGACGTTTTTGTTACCTCTTTTAACGTGATCTACATTTTGTTTTCTTAATTTTGTTGTCTAAACATTATCTAAAATCCACTTTTTATGATAAATTTAGCAAACAAATCCCTATTTTTAGCATGATGAACATTATCCAAAGATATCATATTCAAACTAAATTTATCTGCTAAATTTTAATTAAAAAATTATTTTCTTACATTAAAATATCAATACTGATTATCCAACAATAGATATAAAACAATGATTTCATGCATGACCACTATTTTTTCGGAACAAATACTCAATTTTTGAAATAATGAATTAATTTGAAATTAGATAATTAACTCAATCAGTGAAAAATGAAGAAGACAACCTCTGGTCAATCGTACAAATCCAAAGAATCTAAAATTACATAACTAAATTTTGATAATTACTTTTTCATCTCTATAAATTAGTCAATCTTAAAAATCTATTGAATAAATATTTTGGATAAGTTTATCTACTACCTAAAATTAAACTGTTTCCACCTTTCCATGCAAGTGAATATATACATATATCTATATGCACATAAAAAACACATCAAAGTCATATCCGACATTGTTTTCCCCATAAATATTCAATGCATAAATTTATATTTTACTATTTTTTTTAGTTTATAAAACCAGATAATTTTTTTTATCAAAAGAAGGACCAGTAGGTTTATCGGAAAAAGTACCAATAATGATTTGATTTGAATAATATCTAAAATGATAAAATTATATCTTGAGAATAAGTGTTTTCTTATTAAATATTTGTTTCTTGTTTTCTCACTCATTATCCTAGTCAATCCTAAAAACCAATTTAAATTGGATATTGAACAAACTAATCTACAAAATCATTTTTTTAATCACAAAATTGTAGTGTATTATTCCAAATTCACTATAAAAGAGTTCATTAAATACCTTTCAAAGCAATTGCTTTCTACGGTAAAACACTAAACTATGAAAATGAAAATGGAATACTTCACTTGTTTTCTATCATTGTTTCTTATCCCCACGAAGCACTGTGATGTAACCAATTACACCTTAACACATCATTATCATTTCTACACTCAATGATAGATCTATCCATTTTTTATTTTTTGTGGTTTTTCTTGTAGATGTGGCCTAATCTGATCAACAAAGCCAAAGATGATGGACTAGATGCGATCGAGACCAATGTTTTTTGGTACACACACGAACCAAAACGTAGACAATACGATTTTTCAAGAAATCTTGATCTTGTTTGCTTTATCAAAACCATCAAAGGCGCAGGTCTCTACTCTGTTCTTCGTATTGGACCATATGTTTGCGCGGAATGGAACTATGGAGGCTTTCCAGTGTGGCTGCATAGTATGCCTAACATGAAATTTCGTACCATTAATCCTAGTTTCATGGTATAACCCAAACTTCCATTAGATAAATCTTGATATATAGTCAGATTTTTGAATTTTTCTAATATTTTTTAAAAATCTCTTTGGGCAGAATGAAATGCAGAATTTCACCACAAAAATAGTGGAGATGATGAAGCAAGAGAAGCTTTTTGCATCGCAAGGCGGTCCAATAATCCTGGCTCAGGTATATATTATTAGGGATGTTAACCATTACTTCTATATGCATATATAATTACATATCATTAAATCTAATACAATAGATTAGAAATATATACGTTTCTTACTATTATTATAAATATAACTATTAAATTCTAAAAGTTACATTTAAAGAAAAAGGCTACCTCAGAATTTTGCTATATGAGTAATCGATTTGTTTAGCTAGCATGATAGATTACATCTTATTAATATAGATTTATTTTTATTTAAATATTTTTTTGTCAACTAAAATACATATATATACAAGTGAGTAATAAAAATTAAAATAGAATAAGACACACGTTAAAATCTTGTAAATCTCTTGACTATCAGAACCTTGTTATAATATTATGAGACGCAACGTTTTGATGTTCATATTGTCTTTCCTCTATATGGATATAAGCCACATACGTAACGTTTTAAATAGCTTGTTCGGTTACATTTCAGATCGAGAACGAGTACGGGAACGTGATCTCATCGTATGGAGCAGAGGGTAAAGCCTACATTGATTGGTGTGCCAACATGGCTAACTCTCTAGACATCGGTGTTCCATGGCTTATGTGCCAACAACCCAACGCTCCTCAGCCTATGATCGAGACGTGCAATGGATTCTACTGTGACCAGTACGAACCAAGCAATTCAAGTAGCCCAAAGATGTGGACTGAGAATTGGACCGGCTGGTACAAGAACTGGGGAGGCAAACATCCTTATAGAGCCGCTGAGGATTTTGATTTTTATGTTGCTAGATTCTTCCAAACCGGTGGAACTTTCCAGAACTATTACATGGTTAGATTCAGCTAATTTGTATTCGTTATAATTAATGATTAAACAATCTCTTTTCTAACATTTTTGTAATGACATCCATAATGTGAAATTTTACAGTACCATGGTGGGACTAACTTTGGAAGAGTCGCAGGAGGTCCATACATCACTACTTCATATGATTACCATGCTCCTCTTGATGAATTCGGTTCAAACAACTTCAAATTCTTTTATATATACAAATCGCTTAAAATGTCGAATTATATACGAATTTGACACATTTGTTTTTTTTGTCAGGTAACTTGAACCAACCGAAATGGGGTCACTTGAAACAGCTACACACAGTATTAAAATCTATGGAGAAATCGCTTACTTACGGCAACATCTCAAGAATCGATCTTGGCAACTCCATCAAGGTTAGACCCGGTCATGTTTCCTTAAACTATAAACTAACCTTGTCATTAACTAATTAACCCGCGTGTTGTATCTTTTAAAAGGCGACGGTTTACACAACAAACGAGGGATCAAGCTGCTTTATCGGTAATGTGAACGAAACTGCGGATGCCTTAGTCAACTTCCAAGGGAAAAACTACAACGTATCAGCTTGGTCCGTGAGTGTTCTTCCTGATTGCAAGAAAGAGGCTTACAACACTGCAAAAGTGAACACTCAAACGTCGATCATAACCGAAGACTCTAAGAAGCCAGAGAAGCTTGAATTGACTTGGAGACCGGAGGCCGCTCAAAAGGCCATTCTTAGAGGTAGCGGAGATCTCATTGCCAAGGGTCTTGTAGACCAAAAAGACTTCACAAATGATGCTAGCGACTATCTTGGGTACATGACTAGGTACACATTAATATCTTCTCTATCCTAGTTTTTTTCAACCACTAGACCAACAATATATATCCGGAAATGGTTGTACTTGTTTTATTGATTTGTGTACTGTTTTTAATTATTAGGGTTCATCTCGACAAGAAAGATCCACTTTGGAGCCGAAACATGTCGTTACGTGTTCACAGCAATGCCCATGTTCTTCACGCTTACGTCAATGGAAAATACGTCGGTAACCAATTCGTGAAGAACGGAAAATTCGATTATAGATTTGAAAAGAAGGTCAATCTCGTTCATGGAACTAATCACATTTCACTTCTAAGCGTTTCCATGGGATTACAGGTAAATGTGAAACCATATAGGTTTTAAAATATATATATATATTTTTTTTTCTCCAAAATTTGTTGTGACAACTGAAGTTGTGGTCTTATGTTTTAGAATTATGGACCTTTCTTTGAGAACTGTCCAACTGGAATCAATGGTCCTGTGTCTTTAAAGGAGAGGAAACAATCGAGAAAGATCTCTCGGAGCATCAATGGGACTACAAGATTGGTTTGAATGGATATAAAAACAAACTTTTCAGCCAAAGATCTGTTGGTCATGACCTCAAATGGGCAGCCGAAAAGCTTCCTACTGGTCGGATGTTGACATGGTACAAGGTCAGTATCAATCAAAACTTTCTATAAAAAAAATCATTCGATTCCATGAATCATGAGAGGTTTCTTAATTACAATGAAATGTTATCGCTTCAGGCAAAGTTCAAGGCTCCTCTTGGTAAAGATCCAGTGATTGTTGATTTTAATGGACTCGGGAAAGGTGAGGCTTGGATCAACGGTAAGAGCAGAGGACGATACTGGCCGACCTTTACATCTAGTGATGACGGCTGCAAAGACGAATGTAATTACCGTGGGACGTATGGTAGCGACAAACGCAATTTTATGTGCGGCAAACCAACTCAAAAATGGAACAAACGGTTCCTTTATTATTTTTATCCTTCTGAACTTTTTGGCTCATAATCAATAACTGTTCATTTGTTTGATGTGAACTCTTGTAGGTACCATGTTCCACGATCGTTCTTGAACGAGAGAGGACATAACACTATCACTCTATTCGAAGAAATGGGCGGTAACCCGTCAATGGTGAACTTCAAGACAGTTGTGATCGGAACGGTTTGTGCCAGGGCTCATGAACACAACAAAGTGGAGTTATCTTGCCATGACCGGCCGATCTCAGCCGCTAAATTCGCAAGCTTTGGAAATCCGGTGGGCCATTGTGGGTCGTTTGCGGTTGGTACGTGCCAAGGAGACAAGGATGCTGCCAAGACCGTGGCTAAAGAGTGTGTTGGGAAACTCACTGCACCATCAATGTGTCTTCCCACAAGTTTGGCTCTGCTTTGGACTGTGGAGTTCCAGAAAAAAAATTGGCCGTGGAAATTGAGTGCTAGATTAGAGTATCTCTAGCTAGTGATTGCAATAATTTTTCTTATATAATTTAGGTTTAATCTAGGTCGCTAAATAATACCGTACTTGTTTTTTTATCTGTCAGGGTTTTATTAGATGGATTTGAATTTTGGGATTATGAAAATAAATTTTACGATGGAATAAAAATTTGTCTTGTTTAAATATTTTCCCTTGAGTTGCTTATTTCTTTGATCTTTGTAATAAGCAACGCCTTTACAGTACAATATGTTTCTCTCATTCTCTGTTGTGTAACAAAAGAAGTTTCTCGATGAGGATCACAAGAACTCACCTATCACATTTTCTAATACTAGCCACGTTTTAATATCTATAGTCGTTTTTATATACACATCTTCTATAAAACTTTGACATTTCTCTTCATTTGAACAATGGTTGTCTTGGCTGAGGCAAATATTAGAGTGATACACATTGTAAATACAGAGTAGCTAGAATGTGTCGGTGTAATTAAGTTCAGTTATCTCATGTTATACTGGAACCATCTTCCTATATAAGAGGCTCTATGTAACAATCGTGATTAAGCTCTTTATTATATAAAAAAAAACAATCATGATTAAGGAGAGTAACAGAACATCACTCTTCCATTTCAAAATATTAACCTTCTGATTACAAAACAAAATAGTGTGATATTCATATATTTTGAACATGCTCTTGGTAAGATCTTGTCTTGCCTTAAGAGTAACATTTTGTGATTAGATTATATAAATGTTTTTTTTTTTTGGCGAAGTATAATCTCAAATTAAAAGTTATACTGAATACTTTTAAAAATGAATCTTTTGAGAATGAAAATTTAAACATCTCAAAACAAAACAAAACAAAACAAAACAAAATCTCAAAATGACTGATTAATCTAGAAAAATTCAGAAAGTGACCAAGACGATTAGGTAACGACCCGACCCGAACCATTTGAGAGACTAAAACGAACCCACCCGGTAGAGCGTTCTAGAACACTTGGTGCAATAAAAAGGAGAAGTCATGTGTTTTAGTCTATCTTTCTACTCCAATTTTAGGGTTTTATCCTCAGAAGTCTCAACCTTTTTTCTTATCCTCAAGGTATCATCACTCTCTCTCTCGCTTCACTGTCTTTAGGGTTCTAGAATAGGCTTACAACGAGAATTGAACTCAAAGGTTTGAACTTTGGCTGGAGAAAGCAATCGGGTTAGCTCAATAGTGGTTGGGTTTTGCGGAGAATTTGTTGAATCTGGGAAAAAATTTCATTTCTGCCCATTTGTTTTCTATCTCTCTCAATTCTTACTAATTGAGAGTTTATCTGTGTTTGATGGATATCAGAAATGGCGGCCACGCAACTTACAGCATCACCAGTGACTGTGTCAGCAAGGAGCTTAGCTTCGCTGGAAGGTTTCAGAGCTTCGAGTGTCAAGTTTTCTTCTTTGAAACCAGGGACCCTTAGGCAGAGCCAGTTCCGTCGTTTGGTTGTCAAAGCTGCTTCTGTTGTTGCTCCTAAGGTATTTGACTCACTTCTTTGTTTCGATTTATTTTTGTTTGGTTAGTTGGTCTGGATGAACATATCTGATTGATCATTTGGAACTTATCTGAATCACCAATTCATTTAATTGTTTTAGACATTCGGTTTGTGTGATTCACAATTCAATCCGCTTCATGTTGTGTAAAGAACCTAAGCTTTAGATGATTCTAGCTTTTGTTGTTTGTATCTTAATGGCGCTTTGTGAGACGATTTGGATATGTTTCTTCTGTTTTAGTTATGACTTCTAATTTCTCTATTTTGTTTTTTCTTTTTCTTGTGGATGGGTTATTTGCAGTATACTTCATTAAAGCCATTGGGAGATCGAGTGTTGGTGAAGATCAAGGAGGCAGAGGAAAAGACTGTAGGTGGTATCTTACTTCCATCTACAGCTCAATCAAAACCTCAAGGAGGTGAAGTCGTTGCTGTGGGTGAAGGAAGAACTATTGGGAAAACCAAAATTGATATCACTGTCCCTGTAATTATCCTCACTGCCCCTTCAATTCTTATTTCTTTCTTTGTGTCTTTTTCTGTTGATGAAGTTATCTGAGATGCCTTTTTGTTTCTTCTGATGCAGACTGGAGCACAAATTATTTACTCTAAGTACGCAGGAACTGAGGTGGAGTTCAATGATGTGAAGCATCTCATACTCAAGGAAGATGATATTGTTGGCATTCTTGAGACAGAGGACATCAAAGACCTCAAACCTTTGAATGACCGAGTCTTTATTAAGGTTTGTCTCTTATGCTTACTTTAATCATCTTATGTTTCTGTACAAGGACAGTGATAACTTCTGTTTTGAAATTTATGAGTTTAGGTTGCTGAGGCAGAGGAGAAAACAGCTGGAGGGTTGTTGTTAACTGAAACTACCAAAGAAAAGCCTTCTATTGGCACGGTAAGGGCACACTTGATATTATGTCCATTCCAAGAATCTGAGACTTTCTAAGTAGCTTGATGTGTTCATCAGTTCATATACAAGTTTCAATAATTCATTCTCTTCTCTCCATTTTGTGGCAGGTGATAGCAGTTGGACCGGGTTCTCTAGATGAGGAAGGTAATGTCAAGCCACTACCAATATCGACCGGAAGCACAGTTCTTTACTCCAAGTATGCTGGTAACGACTTCAAGGCCAAAGATGGTTCCAACTACATTGCCCTCAGAGCTTCAGATGTCATGGCTATACTTTCTTAGTTTTATCTTTGTAACCTGCAACTTGTATCCCAATTGTGGAAAAAAAATTTCGTAAACGGCCTGAGGCATAATCTTCAATAAAGACTTGAGTTTGGAAATATAATTTGTGATTTTTACTGTTGATCTGGTGTATTTTGCCTTGCATATCAAATTTGGTTACAAGCAGTTAAGTAACTCAGTTCGAAGAAGATGCAACTCCCATCAAATAAAACTTTCTTGTAAACTTAGTGGAAGATATTTTCCAGGTAAATGCTCTACAGTGCCCAGTGGAAACTTGAGACTTGTTATGGAAGAGTTGTTATATTACAAAATGAAGAAAAAAGAATCTGGTGTCTTCTGCCTTCACCGGTTAAACGAGGTGGCGGAGTTATCATCATAATGACCTCTCCAAGCATTGCCACTATCACCACCGCTACAAGCTTGATTGGTAACCGGTACACCTGCAAAGTTCCCGTCCAAACTCATCTGTTGAACCTCAGCTGATGAAAGGATCTTTATGCTCTGAACACAGTTTACAAATTCCCTGCAAAAAATCAAGATTTTGAAGGTTGTGAAAAAAAGAATGAAACTTTCTAACAGCCTAATGTAATTTGCTCTCTACTTACTCCCATGGATCATCGCCGACAAGAAGAATGTCGTTTTCATGATCAACATAGACAAGTTTCCAGTCTGATGTTTGTGGATCTTCAAGCTGTCCTTCGATCCCAAACATGCGCGCTAGATCATGCCTCAGCTCATCGTAATTTCTGTAACGATTGACGTCTATTGATCTCCCCACTGAACCTCGCTTTTGCACCTGTAGGAAAATTTACAACATTGTATATTTAAAAACGTACTAGAAGTTTTGCAAAATAAGTGATCAGAGCAGAACCAAACCTTTGTATAAGTTCGCATCCGTTGAGTCTGAGTTGGCCATAATCCACCACCAAGAACTCCAGCATCGTTGACAGCTACATCATTTGAAATGGTGGGCACATTGGGGATACCAAAAGATTGAGCTCTTACAGCTGAAGTAGACATCTCTGTACCAATGTCATTTGTCACTCCTCCATAGTTTGAAAGCATGTTCTGCAGATCTTTCTGGGAGTCGTATCCCCTCGAGAGCAACGTGTCAGGCACAAAGCCATTATCAACATTAGCTCCGCCGAGCAAGCTGTTTCTGGAATCACTTTCCAAGCCAAAGGTTGGAGCCAAGAAATTCTGTTGTCTGTTGTGGTCACTGCCATCTAAACCGTAAGAAGTTCCAGAGGCAGATGCTTCTAGTTGATGATCTGTTAAACTAGCTTTGGACTTTTGCTGACCCACAAGTTCATGTTTTAGCCGCATATCAGATTTGCTGTAAAGGTCCTGAACAAGATTACCAGACATATCAATCGCTGCATCAGGTATCAAGATCGCTGGCCCGCTTTGGCTTCTGTTGAGAAAGTTTGAAGAAGAGATCTGACAGTTGTTGGTGGAAGGCGAGGTTGAAGAGGAAGGTGCATCTCCTCCATCTGTGATACCTGAATAAGCTTTGACCCCACCTCCAACCGGCGGGTTTTGTTGGTCCTGAGGCCGGCTCACCAGCATTTGAGGCGGTTGCAACGTCGATAAGCTATTGTTAGTACAGGACGGCAGAAACTGCTGACTTTGAGAGAGAGGAGGCAGCTGTTGCAACTGCTGGCTTTGCAACTGTTGGTGCGGTAACTGAGACTGCGGCGAAAGAAATGGCTGCTGCTGCTGTTGCTGTAATCTCTGCAACAGCTGAAACTGTAAATGTGGTTGTTCCAACAGACTCTGCTGGAATATCTGTTGGGCCTGTGCCTGGTGGGCTTTCTGCTGCAGAAATGTTTGCTGATTGTGTCCCTTGGGACCAGGAGATTGCTGCTGTTCTACTTGTCGTGGAAACTGTGTCTCTTGCGGCGGTATGGACAGCAGATTGGATGAAGACTTGCTGGTTTCAATTACACTACTCTGGCTAGTGCTAGCACTTAAATGGCGGTGTGCTTGTTGAAGCTGCTTAGACTGTTGTTGCTGTTGAAAGCTTTGATTAAGGGAACTAGACGGAGGCGTGATGACACTGCTTGCCATTGATCTCGAAACTACTTGTGGTTGCAAATGATGCATAGATGCTTGCTGTCCCTGAAACTGCTGGGCTGCTTGTTGACCATTGTAAAGCTGATTCTGCGGAAGCTGAAGTTGCTGCAACTTATGTGGTTGCAACTGTTGTGGCTGTGGCTGTGGCTGTGAATGTGGCTGTTGCTGTTGCTGTGCCTGTGGATATGAGTGAGATTGCGATGGCTGCGTTCTTAGCTGCTGCTGCTGTTGTAGCTGCTGAGTCTGTTGCTGTAACGGTTGTTGATGTTGTTGCTGCAGCAACTGTTGTTGTTGTTGTGGCTGCTGTTGTAGCAGCAATTGTTGTTGCTGTTGTTGTTGTTGTTGAGACTGTGATTGCTGTTGCTGATGGTTCAAAGAGGAGTGCAACAGTTGCTGCAGCTGCTGTTGTTGGGACAACGTAGTTGGTGGCTGAGGCAACTGGGACATTGGGGCTTGTGGGTTCGGTTTGTTAAATTGATGGTTTGATGAGGAAATCCCCCCTGAGGGCGTCTGAAAGCTCAGTAACTTCGAGGGATCATCAGTGCCACCAAGATTGTTGTGCAGCGCTGCGGTTGGCGAAAGCATTGACGGAAAGAAACCTGACTGTGCAGCAGCAGAGGGTACCTGGCCGTTTTGCTGCTGCATATTCATCCACTGAACTAAACTCAGACCAGGAAATATCGTACTTGAAGCGTCTTTCATCTCTAAGCCATTATCAAGCCATGGCATTGCTCTCTTTAGTGCAGACTCCATGTCAGTCTCATCATCTGCAAGACCACCGGAATTTCCGTTCTTGAAGTGATTCAAAGATGTTGTGTAGAAATGAAATAGTAGTACAAAGATCTTACCTGGCATTCCGGGTTGCCCAGCAAACCGAAGTCGAAAAAATGGAGGAGGACATATGTAGAAAGGAGTTAAAACCGGTTCAATGTCCCAAACTGAAACTCGACTGGGCCGGTCACCAGCAGCTGACTCATCCCATCCAATCTTTAGCAGAACCAAAAATAAGTCAAAACTAAAATGAATGGTGCAACAAATCAAGAAAGACATATTTGGCATTCATCATGAGTTTTACTTCAAACTACCTGAAGATTTCGCCACTGAGAGTTTTTCCATCTAACTGGATCAAGATCACTAATACCAGTAACTGTACCCATATACCGACGAACTCCACATTCTTCTGTCTCAAATATCATCCTAAACCGCATACCAAGGGAAACCTGAGCATACATAGCTTTGGTATACTTGGCTAAAGGAACCACAAACTCAGCAGGAGCAGCCCTGCAAAAAACATGGTTTTAGTTCTCTCCGTGAAACAAAGTATTTAGTAAGATTAATGGAAACAAAAGGAAACATAGATCCGCCACCTCGGGTTGTAGAAAATGGTGAAAGGGCTGTTATTCGCATTAGCATGAGCTGCAGCAGCAAGAACTCCGATGTGCATGCTATCGCTTGATATTACAGATGAAGAAAGTGCAGGCTGTTGTCTATTTGCACGTCTTATACCCAACAGAAGTTGCGCCTTTCCATCTCTTAATATAAAGTGAAAAAGAGTTAGCATCTTGACAGATAAATACCAAAAGAGCATTGGCACATTGAGATTGATATACCTAATAAAAAGAACAGAGTCTCCAGCAAAGAGCCTTTTTGTGCTGACAAACACACTCCAGCCTGTAGTTAGCAGGTGTCTTTTTGGTTGACCTGATAAATATCAACAACATCCATAACCTAAGAAGAGTTATACAAAGCCAAATCTATTGAAAAAGGTAATCTACCAAAAACAAGGACAAACCTCGATAAATATGTCTGAAAGTCCATGTGTTGTCATGAATATCCTTAGCAACAAGCTCCTGACAAGGTGGTTGCATCGAGAAATCCTAACAGAATATTGCCAAGAATGTAAGAAGCGAAGGAAATAAAAGAGATCATAATTATCAAGAAGTAAAGATATATAAGAAAGCATTGTATATACACCAGAGCAGGAAAGATTTTCTCAGCTGCTCGACGAGGTACAGAAAAACCACCGTGAGTGCTTGTGTCACTCGCCGTGAGGGTTTTGCAGAAAAATTCATTAGGTTGTCTGTTTAGCTTAAGACCCATATCAGAGGCAAGCAATGCATCTCTGTCATACTGTTCAACACAATGCTCAGAACAATCAGTCCCTCTACCCAAATACACCTAAAACCGAGTTATTCAGTGAAATGCAACCTACTTTGTTTACTGGCTGAAGAGTCATCTGTGCATAGACCTCATCCGTCTCAGGATCAGCCTGGTTTACAATCGACAATTAGCAAAACATTAGCAACTCAAAAGCAAACCACTATTAGAGACCAGTATTGATGTATAAAGGCTATCATACATTCAATGTAACATTATGGAGCATGCAGATGAGCTTGGAAGGAAGATTCGGGTAGCTTGGTATGAAATCGGTCTGCTTCTGCATTGAAGCCGCGACCTAAGAAATAGAAAAAAAAAAACGACACCCGCATGAAATTTCCAATCAGAGACTCATTCTTGATCAGCCATTCATGATACAAAAACTTTCTCGAACAACATACTTGCTCACTGTGACCTTGAGGGAAGTAAACAACAAGACTTCCCGCAGGAGGCAACGAAATCAATGGACCAGCACAAGCGTGCCATAGTTCTGAGTTTATATTTCTCCTTTCTCCTGCACTCAAACAAAATTAAAGCTGTGATTACTTCAAATCTTTGGTATCTTCTTTCAGTTACTACTATCAACACAACTAGATGAGAGAACTGCTCTAAACTCCTCAAACTAAAAGCCACAGGCTGTTTAAACAAATACAATAGTTACTTAGCTTACTTCTAAAGTAAAAATGAGCAAAATCAACTCAATTCACATGCCCATATCCATCAATTCTGAAGAAATTTGACCTCAACTTACAACTCAATCTATACAAATCCAGCAATAAGATTATCAGATAGGAGAAAACACAAACCTTCAGCGGGATTCGGAGAAACACCATTTGATGAAGGAGCTTTCATGATAACTCAACTTTACTCCTACAATTTCTCTAGAGAATATATACCCAATAATAATCTAAATCTGAGCTTATACAAAGCTAAGCTCTTTCCGTGAGAGCTTCATCTTCAGCTTAGACCCAAAAGCCCTAAACTTTCTCTCCACAACGGAGAGATGGAAACAAGAGCTCTCTCTAGCTCCACTCTTCACAATCCAACTTTACCGCAGAAAAAAATCCGTTAATCTGAAATGGGGAACTCCAAGATCTCTGCTTTTTAGCTCCGACAGAAACTCCAATTCCTCGGAAATTTTAAGTATCTCAAAGAGATCAAAAACCACGACTTTTCACAAGCGGAATCTCCGGAGAGACAAACAAAAAGATTCCGTTTTCAACGACGCTCTTCAATTCGAGTCAGATAATTTAGGAAACCCAGAAATTTACTTGACTCAGCTTGCTCTTTTTAAGCTTTCCTTTCTTGGCGCATCAAAGAGGTTGATTTCAAAATCGGATTTTCTTAAAAAGAAAATCTGGGAAAATGGATAAAAGAATCAAAAGAGAGAGAAAAAAAACCAAGGAAGAAGGAAGAGAGAATCAGAGGCAGGAGATTAGGACAGAGAGCTCAAAGAAGAGAGAAAGAGCATCAGAGTTGTCGGAAAGGGATGATCAGCGACCAGGACAACTACCAAAAGGTCTGCTAAAGCACAGGAACAGCTTTTTCTTCTTCCTTCCCTTTTCTTTTCCTTCTCAATTTTTTGGGATATTTTATTTTTATTTCTTATTTTATTTAATAATGCTAATGAAGCCGACATATTCACTAGCAAACTGGCCACGATTAATTTCTTAATATTAATATTCTCTTAAGAAAAACTTTATTTTGACAAAAAGTAAACTTTTTTTTCCTGAAAAGTGAAACGTTGAGGAGTGTTCTTCATTATGTTTTTCTTTTTCTTGATAAAATTCATTATGGGTTGTTGTACAACTGATTGTAATAGTTCATTAATAATGGCATAGCATTTTAGGAAGATGCAAAGAAAAAACTAATATGACTAGCTAGTTATTTTATCATAGTGCATAATTTTCGTTTTTCGGCAAATTCTGAATTTCTTTTGTAGTTAATTATATTTAATTAAAATACATTTTAGGAAAACCCTTTTGCATCTATGACACATAAGAGTGTCTTTTAAAAATCTGTCAACATGATTCATTGATTTTCAAATTTTTGTGAATAAAAGCGAATCATTAAAAAGTTTGTATAGTTTTACGTTGTTAGTTCAGAGTTTTAAAGTAACGATCAAGTTTTAGACGAGAATGATACCTAAATATTTATTTAGTAATGCAACGTTTAATCGATATATTTTTGTATTTTCTTATGGTTAAAGTTCTTATGATTACTTATAAATAGGTAAACTGTTTGTCCAATAACCAAATAGTAGAGAAAACTTGTTATGTAGCCTTTAAAACATGTATCTAACTAAATTAAATATTAACTTTTGTTAGAAATAACTCGAACATAACCATACATACATATCATTGTACAAATTACAGAGGCCACATGACAAGTTTTATCTACTATAAATTCTCAGCTCCCACATTGATGACCACTATATAATAAACGCTTTAAATGGAAAAAAAAAAAGGGACTAAAACAGGGACCTCTTTGTTAGTTTAGGTTTCGATCCAAAATTTATTTGGTTATAAGAAAATACTAGAAAATTATATATATATATATATATACTTTAAAATATAAGTGTAAGCATATGTATGGAATGGAATGGATGGATGTCAATTCAAATAAGTGGCAGCGGGTAGCGACATGATGTCCCTGAGCAATTAATGCGTCAAGAGTGAAGGCAAAAACCTTTGGAGATTGGATGAATGTAATGCAAGCCTTGAGGGATTTTGAGGCCGAAAATAACTCTTGACTATTATTTCTTATTTTGTTCATAACTCTCTCAGTTTGAAATTTGTCAAACCTTAATAAAACTCATATTTTAATAACTTATCCTAAACCAAGATTTGTTACTTAGTTGCTTATATTAGTAACATCACTTTGTTATAGTCCAAATCTAGTAGTAGTATGTGTATATACAAGATGAATTTTTTCAACTTTAGATTATGTAGTCCCCATATACTGGTTTTTTTTTCTCTCTTTGATAAAGAGTTGTGGATTAATCCTTGACGGGTTCAGTCTTCAACTTTTGTTGAATATTTATACTTCTTGATGAGTTTATTTTCTTTTCATTAATGCAGAGAAAATTGGAAAAAAAAAATATATATATATATATAATAAAAATAGAGAAGGCCCTCTGACAGCAAATTTCCACCTGACGTGGTCACACTCCCACCCCAGTTTAATGGGCTCTAATTGTTGTTTGGTCACATGAGCTGGTCTGCGAAATCTCTTTCATAGTGGACCTGAATTAGTCAATTCTATTAAAATAAATTAAATATTACACAACTTCCTTAAGAAAATTGGGGTGAAAACATTGTTTTTAAGCCATCTAACTATACAAGAATTTGTGTACCTTTCGAAAAATACACGAACAAAATATTCCGTCCCTTTCTACTTTCTACAATGAACCCTGATCCCAGATTCATTTGTAGCCTTAACGACTTTGTCATGTCGATTATGGGCCTTCTTGATGGGCCTGGCTTCTCACGAACTCCTATAGTTTATGTTTATACTTTATACACGTTACCAGTCTTCTTCTTTTTTTGTCATCACACGTTATCAGTCTTTTAGTTTCACATCAAAACAGAATCACAGGACGTACGAGAGTTACAAGTCTATCTCTCGATCGAATCCCAAGATTCCCAACGTATCCATAATACCATATAGTGACATAGGCAATAAGAAAAACATTTATTAATTATACAATCATCAGAACATAACTACTAAAAACGACATTGTCGAACTTCAAAAACTCTTTTCCTTATATAGTAGAGAACTTATTTATGCAACTAAAACATACGATAAAAAACCAAACACACAATCGAGACCGTCCATTAGAACGATGGAGCGCATTAACATCAAAGATGTACGTGGTGGGACTTGCCACGTGTCTCATCTAGCTGGTTGATCATGTAAAGCGCGTTGCTCGTAACCCTCGCCACCTTCGTCATCCACTGCTTCACCTCCGTTTTGATATCACCGTCGAGCCCTTGAAACCCATCGAGACACGTGTCGTCATCCGTAAGAGCCGCGCTCGCCCACGTCTGTACGTTGCTCATCTGCCTCCGGAACTCCTTAGCTGAGACGTGAAGATGCTTCAAAACGCCGAGTGTTCTGCTCAGCTCGTCCACTGAGTCAGCAATCATCTCCACGCAGTCCACCAGGGCCGCTTTCTCCCGCTGCTTCCTCACCGAGTCTCGCACCGCCGCGAGTTTCCTACCGGCGCTTTGCGCGTGGGAGAGGCTGATTCTGACGGACGCTTGAGCTAGCTCGCGGCGGTTCGTGATGGTTGGACCGGAGTAAGTTGAGAGCGTACGGACACACAGCGATGGGTAGCTTGCGTGTTCGCAGGAGGAATGTACGATATCTTCTACACCATGTCCGGTGGTGACGGTTACAACGACGGCGGAGACAATGGCGGCGAGGAAGAACTTCAGTTGTAGAGCCATATCTTCTCTCTCGGCTTACACTGAGTGAGAGACCAGATTGTTATCTCTGTAATGAAAAGGAGAGTGGTGGGTAAAGAATTTAAAGTCGTAGGTCCGTGGAACGTTACCACTGTTTATGTGAATTACTTAACTACCCTCTGATATTTCCTTTACTTACGTGGGTACGTGCAGAAGACAGGGGTGAAAAGATTAATATGGCCCTCTTGATTATGGGAGGAAACCTGTAAAATTAAATGCACCGCGAATTACAGAACAAAGAATAGCGAATCTAGCGACAAAAAAAAATAGACAGTTCAAACATAAATTAATAACAGATATGTAAATGATAGAGTAAATAAAAAACTATACGAAAGAGAACAAAATATGTGGAATTATTGGTGGACTGGTCACCAATGCCCAATTATATTCAAAGAGGTTTCAGAAAATTGGGTCCACATTTGTTATGAATTGACAAAAGAGGTTTCAGAGACAAAATCTTTATCTCCCATTTCTTTTGCTCGACTCTTGTATCGTTTCATAGTAAATTTAAATTATATATGGCATACAAATTTAAAACGAATAAAATTTAGTTCAAATGATTTCAAAATTCGTATTCTGAATTTGGAACAGCATCTTTGGTTAATCAATTTTCAATTCGTATTTGATAATAATCAAGTAACACCAAACTATGCTAAAGTTTTGTCTTTAATACATCAAGACTAATGTGTGAAAACATACATTTGATCATGGTCTTGGCAGCAATCTTTGATATGTGCAAAGACAATACCAACAATAACGGAGCCGGTGAAGAAACCATATGAACGTTATTACGTTAATGACAGTGTGATGATCTAAACGCTCTCGAATTAATTTAATAACATCAAAATATACAGCTGCTTTCTTAAAAAGGAAAGTGTTGAGATTTACTTTTCCTTGACGGGTTTACCATTTTTACATGTCAGATTACCTGTATAAATTAATCTGAAATCACTAGAATGTCGAAAAAACATTGCAGCTTGAAGATGGAATCGCTGCCCCATGAAAAAGCAACCAATGTACCACGGCTGATTCGAATAGACATAAATGGACACCTCTTTCACACATATTGGATCAAATATAGTGTGGATGGAGCTTGGCCGAAATAGAAGAACCACTGTGGACTTAGTAGGGTATTGAGGAATCCGAAAGATAATGTGTTGTGATTAGGAACTAAATCTCTTCCTAGAGACTCGTACGGTGGTGATTAAAGCGAAGCTATGAGATGGACAATACAAATAATTGTGCGGTTCAGTTAAATGTTAATGATATCATTTCTTTCACTAATGGAGAGGAAACATGGCTATCATTCAATCAATTGGTACACGATATTAACCATTTATTGTCTAAGAATTCAAGCAAGAACAAATAATGGTGTGGCTGATTAGAATAACAGCTAAAGATGTTATTTTATGAACTATGCTTCTAAGTTATATTATATAATATCTAAATGGATATATGATTATGTACATCCACAATAAATTATTTTAATTCATGTATTCAGAAGTGGGCCTGTTACAGGGATAATTGGCGAATTTGGGCCAAGTTTCGGATTCGGTGTTCCGCCCACCATCAACAAAAGGTATGAAGTTTATTATTTAGTCATGACAAAAAATTATCTAAGAAATTATGAAGTATGGGTTGCTAGTGTTTTTGGGTACTAGTTTAATGTGTACCGTTAGTAACCAAGTAGCCATGAAGTACTTAGTTTGAGTTATTAAATTTGATTTTTGGTTAGAAAGAAGAGGAAAACCTAATTTCTATTTTAAAAAATTTTAAAAACTGTTTTAGAACATAATCTATTAAAAATAATATTTCTCCGAAAAGCTATTTCAACGTCAACTTATAAGGAGAATTAACTAAGATTGAAACTAATTTTATTTTTTAATTTCAGTTTAAATAATACTAGATTGATAACCCGTATTGACGCCCGAGTTTTATGTTTTTAAAATTTTTATTTGTTATTGTATCACTTAATATATTATAATTTTTTTTTTGTGTTAGTGTGTATGCATGTTAGTTATGATTAAAGTGTTTGGATTAATGAGTTTATGTTAATTGTTAATCCAATACAAAAAAAATTGTTTGTGTTTGAGACCGGATTAAATATTTTACATAACTGGTGTCCGGATGTTAAGTTTTAACATAATTCTTACTTCTTATAAATTTAGTAATTATATTGTGTGGTTTAGTGCGTAATGTATGTTAAGATATGTAAATACAATAATTTTGAATATTTGTATTTAGGTTTTAATTTGTGCTCGCGGACAGAAGTTTCATCTAGATTCTAACCCGTGCTCGCGCATAGAGTAATAATTTATATTTTTCATTTGTTATTTAATTAATTAATTATATTATAAGTTTTTTGGTGGTGTTAGATTGTAATGCATGTTAATAATGATTAGAGTGATTGAATTAATTAGTATGGGTATATATTGGACAATTGACATTTTTGAATTAGTTAACTGAGTTTTAAATTCTTTTTAGTTTCTTTAACATATATAAGAAAAAATTTGTAATGATGTATTTAACATTTTAGTAAAGAAATCTTAAATGGTACGATTACATTTTAACTTTTATCTATCAATATTTTTTTCATTGTAATATATAATTAAATATATAATTTTCTTTTAATTAGTAGTCTAATATTTTGTCATCTACCTCTCTTAGTTTGTATTGCAGTCATATTCATTCTGTTTATTTTAAATTTTATCTATATAGTGTTTTTTTGTATGCTAATATTGACTATATTGATAAGGAGAGTGAAACAAAATCATATAGTCATATATATTGCGGTTATTATAACTTGACATTAGATATCGTTTGAAAAGTATATATTATGGAAAGAATTTGTTGCAACGAAAATATTATCGTATAAAATAAATCATTATCATCATCCTTATTACTAAACTTTCTAATAGTTAAATAAATCATTACGTAATAACTCTTTCACTTTAACCATAATAGAGATGAAACTAAGATGTTGGGTTTTTTGTGTGTGTAAAGCTCTGTTACAACTTACAATAGATACAAAGCTTTTTTAAAAAAGAGTTTTACACAGAGTGGAACCAGTGGGTAATAGCTATTTAAGAATGTGAATAGACAATAAATGTCGTGAAAGAAGAAGAAGTGAATCCCTTCTTTCACATCCAGGAGTAACCAAAGTTAACACCATACTGAGACATGAACTCATCATTTGTTGTAAACTAGAGAGAATTATGGGGGAATTTCGTGTGTTGTATTATCGATAATGAGGTTCCAATAGAACCTTTATATAGGAATCAATACAAGAGATAAAAGGTAAATCCTATTCGGAATAGGAAAAGTATAAACCGTCTTAAGTCTCATCGGATATGGGTCTGATGGGGCAGAACTAGAGTTTGACAATCCACAATGATTTATAACACTCCCCCTTGGATGTCATAACTCTAAGAGCTCGTAATACGTTTTGGATGTTGCCTCATTAAAACCTTTCTCGGAAAACCCAGTTGAGACAAAACCGAGATAAGGAAAAAGAGTACAACACGCATTACTCCCCCTGTTCTGAACATCACTGAATGTCTTTCCATCTTCGCATTCCAATCTGATGTATTAGCTTCTTGAATATCAAAGTTGGTAGAGACTTTGTAAGTAGATCTGCTGAATTTTCACTTGAACGAACTTGTACTTCTCCATCTTTTTGTAGATCATGCGTGAAGAAGAATTTTGGCAAAATATGTTTCGTCCTGTCTCTCTTAATATATCCATCTTTGAGTTGTGCTATGCATGCTGCATTATCCTCGTACAATATGGTTGGTTCCTCCTTTTCTTCGGTCATTCCACAATCCACTTTAATATGTTGAGTCATTGATCTCAACCAAACACATTCACGGCTAGCTTCATGCATCGCCAAGATTTCTGCATGGTTGGACGATGTAGCAACAAGAGTTTGCTTCATGGATCGCCAAGATATAGCCGTACCACCGTGAGTAAAAACATATCCCGTTTGGGATTTAGCATTGTGTGGATCCGAGATGTAACCTGCATCCGCAAAACCAATCAAACCATCTTTGTTATGATTAGTATAAAATAATCCCAAATCTTTCGTTCCTTGTAGGTAACGAAGTATATGTTTAATCCCGTTCCAGTGCCTTTGGGTCGGACATGAGCTAAATCTTGATAATAAATTCACGGCAAAACATATATCTGGCCTAGTGTGGCTCGCCAAATATATCAAAGCTCCTATGGCACTTAGATATGGCACTTCGGGACCAAGGACGTCTTCATCATCCTTCTTTGGACCGAATGGATCTTTATCCAAGTCAAGGGATCTCACAACCATGGGGCTAGACAATGGGTGAGATTGGTCCATGTTAAATCTCTTGAGTACTTTCTCTGTATATGCCATTTGATGCACAAGGATTCCATTATTCATGTACTCAAGTTGTAACCCCAAACAAAATCTTGTTTTTCCTAAATCTTTCACCTCGAATTCTTTCTTTAGATATTCGACTGTTTGAAAAATTTCCTCAGAGGTTCCTAGGATATTCAGGTCGTCTACATACACCGCGATGATTACAAACCCCTTAGTAAATTTTTTTATGAATACACACGGATTTATGGGGTTGTTCTTATAGCCCTCTTTGACTAGATATTCACTTAGTCTATTATACCACATTCGACCTGATTGTTTCAATCCATAAAGACTTTTGTTCAACTTTATACAATGTTGTTCTCGAGAACTTTCTTTATCTTTGAGCTCAATTCCCTCTGGGACTTTCATATATATTTCATTATCCAGTGGACCATATAAATATGCGGTTACAACATCCATTAACCGCATATCCAAATTTTCTCTTATGGCCAGACTTATTAGGAATCTAAATGTTGTAGCATCCACCACAGAGGAGTATGTCTCCTCATAATCTATTCCTGGTCTTTGCGTGAATCCTTGTGCAACAAGCCGTGCTTTATGTCTCACGATTTCATTATTTTCATTCTTTTTCCTCACAAAGACCCATTTGTGTCCAACTGGTTTAATATCAAGAGGTGTCCGGATTATAGGACCAAATACATTCCTCTTCCTTAATGAATTTAACTCCACGTTTATAAATTCTTTCCATTTAATCCAATCTTTTCTCTGAGTGCACTCTAATATTGACATGGGTTCTAGATCCTCGCTTATATCCATAATATCAAGTGCTACCTTGTATGCAAATATTTCATCAATGTCAACATTCTTTCTATTCCATTGTTTTCCAGACATGACATAATTTATTGAGATCTTATTATTGTCAAGAACTTCAGGACCTTGAAGCTCGGCGTCCCGAGTATCAATGTTTGGTTCCTTTGGTTCATTCATGTCTAGGGTTCCAATAACCTCGGATTCTCCCATTGCACCTTTCTTTGATTTCCGAGTGTTCTTATCCTTGGAACCTAATGGTCTACCTTTCTTTAAGCGCGCTTTAGATTCTGTAGCAACTTGATTGTGTCTCTCTTGGACATCAATTCTTATTAATGCATTAACAGCTGGTATATATGACTTTGTTACTCTCTTCGGGTCAGCAAATGAATCTGGCAATTGATTAGCTAGCTTTTGTAAATGTATAATCTTTTGGACTTCTATTTCACATTCTTTAGTCCGAGGATCTTGCCATGTTAAGGATGTTTGATTCCATGTAATTTCCTTTACCAGTCTGTTATTATCTCCTCCTAATGTTGGATAGTTGGATTCGTCAAAGTGACAATCCGCATACCTGGCCTTAAATATATCACCCGTGGTTGGATCAAGGTACTTAACTATGGTGGGAGAATCATATCCAACATATATCCCCATCCTCCTTTGAGGTCCCATCTTACTTCTCTGTGGTGGAGCACTTGGTCCGTATATCGCACATCCACATGTCGTGAGACGGGATATTTCTGGCTCATGTCCCGTTGGCAATTAGGATGGGGAATATTTGAGTTTACTAGATGGACTGATGCTAAATAGTTCAGCTGCATGTATAAACTGCATGTCCCCAAGCCGAGACCGGGAGTTTTGATCTCATTAGTAATGGCCTTGCAAGTAGTTGAATGCGTTCGATAAATGATTCGGCCAATCCATTTTGTGTATGTACATGTACCACAGAATGTTCTACACTTACCCCCATGGACATACAATAATCATTAAACGCTTGGGACGTGAATTCACCAAAGCATTATCTGGGCGTATAGTCTTTAAAGGAAAATCTGGAAAGTGTGCTCTTAGGCGAATTATTTGAGCAAGTAATCTAAATGCCAAATTTTGAGTTGATAATAGACATACGTGTGACCATCTCGTGGATGCATCAATAAGTACCATAAAATATCTAAACGTCCCACAAGGTGGGTGAATTGGTCCACAGATGTCACCTTGTATTCTTTCCAGAAAATTCAATGTTTTCTTATTCACTTTTACTGGTGATGGCCTGACTATGAGTTTCCCTAGTGAACATGCTTCACACGTGAGATTCTTTGGGATAACTCTTCTTTCTTTCAATGTGTGCCCATTTGTATTTAATAACAATTTTCGCATCATGTTAGAACCGGGATGGCCAAGCCGGTTATGTCATAGAGTGAAATTTTCGGAAAACACTTTGTTTACCGTGGCATTTGCTTCTATCATATTTATCTTAGCACAATAAAGGCCTATAGATATGGCAGGTATGGTTTCTAGGATTTTTTTATGGCCATTGGCGAGTTCAAATATCATAAGGAATTCTTTATTCCCTTCGCCCTTAGTTTCAATATGCAAATCATTCATTCGAATGTCTTTAAAACTCAATAGGGTCCTCTTTGAGCTCGGTGAGTATAGTGCATCACTTATTTCTAGATGTGTACCCTTAGGTAATAATATGTTTGCTTGACCATATCCTTCTATTAAATTAGCCATACCCGCTATGGTACATATATTGGCACTTTTGAGTGTAAGATTTATAAAATATCTTTTGTCTCTTAGAATCGTGTGGCTTGATCCACTATCCACCACGAAAATATCCTTGTCATCACTCATTCTTCAAAATCAATAATCATATTTTAGAGACTTAAAACAATATCCTTTCATTAAATCAAATAAATCCAAAATAATAGCAATAACAAATAAATTCAAGAACATAAATCCAAGCAAATAAAAACACCAAAACCAAACATAGAAACTAAATGTCGAGATCAACTTTATTCTTTTAGACAATCTGAAGTCTCATATTGCATTAGATCAGCTTGCTCATGATCAAAATCATTTTCATGATCTTGATGGAGCAAATTTGCTTCTGGATTCTTCCCTTTAATACTCTCTTGATAGAGGTCAATCAAATACTTGGAAGTTCTACATGTTTTGGCCCAATGATTCCCCATTCCACACCGATGGCATCCATGCTTGTTGGCCGAGTTTTGTGGCTGAGAAAAATTGCCACGGCCTCTTCCACGGCTTTGATTAAAGTTGGGTTGATACCCTCGGCCTCTACCTTGTCCTTGGCCATAGGGACTGTAGCTGCGGCCACGTCCTCCTTGCCATCTTCCACGTCCACGGCCTCGGCCTATACCTCGGCCATTAAACTCTTTATGGACATGGTTTGTTTCTTTCTTTTCTTCAGCGGCCGTAAAGGCTTCAGGGAGTGGGGTTGATCCGGGAGGTCTCATTTCACTATTTCTCATAAATAACTCATTGTTTTGCTCAGCTAGCAATAAACAAGAGATCAAACTTGCATATATCTCGAAACCCTTTCCACGATATTGTTGTTGTAACAATACGTTACTTGTGTGGAATGTAGAGTATGTCTTTTCAAGCATCTCTTCTTCAGTTATTTTCTCACCACACAACTTCAATTTAGAGACAATCTTAAATAGGGCCGAGTTATACTCATCCACGGATTTAAAATCCTGGAACCTTAGATTCCTCCATTCATACATTGCCTTTGGTAACATCACCGTTCTATGGTGATCATATCTTGTTTTCAACTCGTTCCAAAGGTCAAGAGGATTTTCAATTGTCAAGTATTGATCTTTGAGACTCTCAGCAAGATGATGGCGAATTATCATAATTGCCATGTATCGATTTCTTTCATTCTCGTTATTATTCTCAACGATACATTCGTCAAGTCCTTTAGACTTTAGAGTGATCTTAATATCCAATGCCCATTGTAGATAGTTATCTCCCGAGAGTAAGGGCAAATTCCAAGTTTTGGATATTCGACATCTGAAATTATGCATCATATTCTCTTCAGTATCACAAAATTTTAATATTCATGCATGGTGTAAAACAATTTACGTGATAATATTCTAGGAACCTAGCATGCTCAAAATACAAGTTCAAATTATCATGCAAGGTTTTCATGCAGCTTAAATATTTATATATTGATCAGATTTTAATTTGTGACAATTATTATCATGCAACCGATTTAACAAAATAGCAAGGTTATGTAAAATAAATTCATGCGATAATAATCTAGCAAAATTATATGATCGAATTTTCATGCAAGATCTTAATATATCTATGTGCTTTGATCGGATTTTAATTTATGATAATTAATCATGCAATCAAATTTATCAATCAAACAAACAATCATATGTGGATCAATTAGGGTTTATACATATATGTGCAATATCCATATTAATTAGGGTTTCATAATTATTTAACCAAATTTATAACCTCATCGTGAATATCAACAAACAAATAATAATTAATCACACAAGAATATCCGTGTCTTGCGACACTCAAAGAATCATACAGATTAATATTGAACATGAAAAACCGAACATGCTTTATATAATTAGGGTTTTTATCGAACAATGGATCATACATCCGAACACATGACTTCAGGTTAAGCCGAACAACCGAGCATCGAACATATATCCGAATATAGATCATCTTTTAGGGTTTTGGAGATTTCTAATTTAATTAGGGTTTACCGATTTCATGGTTATATATGTTCTAGGGTTTTAGAACTTACCTTAGAGATTCGGTTTGAAGTGGAAATCACAAACCAGATATCTTCCTCAAGAAATACACTCAATCAATCTTTTCACAACCCGTTACCATGTATTGGGGAACCGAGTCTCAGAGTGAAGTAAGATTGATCGGTTTCAAGAAGATCTTCTTTGCTTTGCTTTGATCTGGTTGCTTTGTGATCGTGGCGAGATTAGGGTTTTTAGATCAGGTGCTAGATAGGGTTTTAGAGACTATCGTGTTGATAACGTGTTGTAAACTAGAGAGAATTATGGGGGAATTTCGTGTGTTGTATTATCGATAATGAGGTTCCAATAGAACCTTTATATAGGAATCAATACAAGAGATAAAAGGTAAATCCTATTCGGAATAGGAAAAGTATAAACCGTCTTAAGTCTCATCGGATATGGGCCTGATGGGCCAGAACTAGAGTTTGACAATCTACAATGATTTATAACATCATTGAATTTTTTGAAACTGTACATAATTTCTGGCATTTTTAACTGTACATAATTTCTGGCATTTTTTCTTCTGCAGGCAGAATTGCTAAGGCTCATTCCCATATCCATCAAAACCTGTACAACATTCATAATAAAGGGCCAATCATGCAGAAGTTCCAGAGACCAAATATCACAAAGCAAATGTATAGGTTGATCTAATTATAAGCTAAGGAGTTAAAGATAGCAACGACAGACAAAGTAATTTACCTTCTTGAAACTGATAAAGGAACGGTTATCTTGGTATATGTTTTGCTGATACCCTTCGTCTCTAAGAATAACCAATCTCTCGTCACAAGTCACAACAGAACCGAAGTATCCCTCTTAAGTTAGCTTTGCTAAGACACTGGCCAGTTTGGTTTCCAGGGTTTAATTTTAAAGATCACCATTCCCCTTACCTGCATTAACCATATGTGGAAAAAAAATTAGAGAAGAGAAGTAAGATTTCATAAAAAAGGCTTCTACATCAACAGTTCGAGAAGAAGAGTGGAAGAATACTAACTGTTACTACTTGAGAGCAAGCCTGAGCAACAGATTGGCGAAGGGTGTTATATACCAGTGCTTCTTGATCAGTGTTCTTCTAACCATTTTACAAAGCTGTATCAATTGCAAACAGAGAAGAAGAAGTTATTCAGAATCTAAGATCCAGGTCAAATAACACAGCTATTAGAATCAAAATCAGAAAACGAAGCATATATTCAGATTTCGAGATGGTTTCCATATCCCAATTACCACCTAAAAACTAATTCACAGAAGAAACCCAAGCTAGCGCCTGGGGTAAAGCTTAATTGAAGCCAAAAGTGCAAGAAGAAGGCAAGAGAATCTACCTGAGCTACTTTGGTTGAGTTCTGAGTAGCACCTGAGCAATGATAGAATCATGTCAACGCATAAGCGATTAATTACCTCCGGCAATGTATTTGACAATGAACTTGCTACTCATCTCATCATACCTTTAATAAATAAATAAACAATTTGTAAGTGAAGCCATTAGCCACAAAAGATATGAAATATATTTTTCTTCTGAAACCATCCAGAATTGTGAAGCACTGAATCATCAAATAAGTTTTCCTTATCCGGATCAAGGTAAGACAACACATCTCACAAAAGAAACCCAAAAACTTTAACTAATCCAAACCTATAACAAAATCAAAATCGATATCAATATGAACATATCGAATGACACCGCTGCTTATCAATTTGTTTCCCATTACTAACCAAAACATAAACATAGGAACATCAAATTGATGAAAAATTTACATGAAACAAAGCAATTAAAATTACTCAAATCAATTGAGTCGAAACCCTCAAATAAATTTTCTTATTCGAATCAAGGTAGTAAACACATCTCACAATGGCTTTGAAAGTGAAAGAATAGGATCCGCGAGTATTTTACCGGGTCAGATTTTTTTTCGGCTTGGATCTCAGCAATTAGATAGGCAATATTTCAAAATTGCCATTTTTCAATAAAAAAAAAGTTTTTTTTCAAGACATAAACACAATGGCATAGATAGTAACTAGTGAAATATAGCTTAAATGGGTCAGCCAAAATGTTGCCACTCATTCTCAATTAATAGTATAGATTTCGCTCATTAGTTCATCGTCTCTCCCGCTCTCTCTCTCTCTCCTTATTTTTTAGTTTTCCAATGAAGAAGGAGCCAATGAAACAGTGACTTGCGAAAGACCCTTCCACTTTGAAATTCGAGACTCATTTTGCTGAGATCAAAAGCGTCGCCCATGACTTGAACAAGATTGATAATGATGAGAAGGTATAGTTTCTTGGATTTTCTTATTCGTTTGTTTAATTGTCTTATTTGTGGTTTGCATTGAAAGAATCTTGTGTAGACATTTCAGGAGAAGGCGAATGAGAAACAGAGACTTGCAAAAGACTTGCTGTTACATTAATGGTTATCAAACAAAATATCTCTTACATTTTGTGCTGTGAGACGTTCACAAAGAGATGATGTTTTCTTCAGAATCATACTAAAATCGTTAACACTGATTGAAGCTTGGAAAAAAATGTGATTTATAAGCTCATTTCCAATGAGGCAATCCAGCAAAAAACTACTAAAAGCCTGAAAACCCAAAAGTTATATGGAATCTAGAATCTACAGTAGTAGACTTAATTTAATCAAAAGGACACAAGACTTAAGAGCTGAAAAAAGTTAGACCAATTTAATAAAACAATTATTAAACAAATGTTAATGTAAAGAGCTAAGAAAATGCACCTCCATAGGTGTATATATAGCATATGGGGCATGGCCATGTGCTAGGTGTAAAGCACTTAAGCCAAACAACCAAATGTCTTTAGTTTTTCCACTTTTAGAATTAGAAACTCCCGAGAATTGAAGCTTGATAGTTCCCCTGGAATCAGCCATGTAGTTGCTTACCTAATAAACTTATCAATAACTGAAAGAGAATGTCTTTTTATAGTCAACATGATTCTTAAATTTTATTGTCATTTGTAGGAGTTGAATAAAATTAGACCACTTTTAGTCAAATATGTTAAATCTAAAAAGTTAAGAAACACACCTCCATTGGTGCATATGCAGCAAATGGGGCGTGGCCATGGGCTAGTTGTAAGGCATTCATGCCAAACAACCAGATATCATCATAAATATTGAAAATGCACAATAAAAAGTACATTTTCAAATCACCACAAAAAAACTATATTTTTTAATCTATGTTTGAATAACAAAGAATTTGTCATTTTGATACAAATATTTCCAATTCCATATTGAATATACCCCTCTTTGTTTTTTGAAGATCAGTTACTCTTAAACAAAATATATGACAGTTGAAAATTTTTAAAAGTTAAGTGGATTTAACCATGACTTACCCTTGTTTGTCCTATGGGATATGCCTCTGCCACCAATATCCTCAAAAAAACTCACCATTTTTGGATATTTTGCATCCAAAGGAAATATCATTCCGATAAACTCACCATTTTAATTCAAGCATAAAATCAATAAGCCTCGATTTCTATACTCACAAGATGAGACAAATCCTACGAAGTTAACAGTTTTCTCCGATCAAATCCTACTCAAACTTCTTATATTTTAACCGCAATAATGCAAAATTTTATTTAAACTCAATGTTTTGGTTTGGTTCAATTCAGTTTGATTTTTTTGGATAAGGTCATTTTGTCACTAAAATCAACAATAAAATTTAAATCTAAGAAAGATTATTTTGCCACCTTTAAACAAACACATGCGTGTGGTCAATTTTTGATGGGCCTAACATTCGAACGTACTTATTCTTTTTTTCTTTGGAACACAAGCGAACGAACATACTTGTGTTGTGTCCAAATATTTGGCCTCTGTCACGAATTGGCTACAATTGAAATGTTACAAAAGTTCGACAAAAAAAAAAATGCCTGGAATCAACAATTGATATTGATTCTCTTCTGATTCAAGCGTTCCTTCCTGGTCTTGTTACAACTTAATCAACTAAAAAACCACTTTAAAGTTTAAACCAAGAAGGTTTTAAGGATTAATTTTCCAAAATAGGAATACTCTCTAATTTAGACACCTGCCGCCGTTACTGGTTTTATTGTCATCCCATAACCTTACGACATTTCCGTTAAACACCGTTAAATCCACGTGATGGTACCAACCATCATCACCATTTCTCATCCTCACCACTCTTTCCCATCTCTCCCACCACTCTCCACAATCACCCAAACCTCCTCCGTAGTTACCTGCCGTTAACTCTCCGTCAAAACACCTCCCACTGTCAACGTCAACGTCTACCTCGTAGTACATCATCAGCTTCCCCTTTGTCACTCCGTCATCGAACATTAACGGCTCCTTTTTCGTAACCGTTTCCTTCACTCGAGGCGCCGTTTCTTTCACCGGACCGGTTATTAAATGCGGTTCGAGATGACCGGATTCTTGTTCAGTTAACGAGCCGGTTAACTCCTCTAACAAGACGCATCCATGGCCGTTTTCGATGCTAGTAGTGACTTTGATCCTCCAGAAGCTGACGGCGGCCGTGACGACGGCGATCCATGTCCAGACATTGTTAATAACGGAGAGAACACCGAAGGTAGCGTATTCAAAAGCCAACGCCTCTACTAAAGGAGAATCCAAGGTCGCCATCTCTCTCAACTCTCTCTTAGTTACTTGATCTTTTCCTTTTGAGAGGTGAACGATTCAATGGGTTATATAAAGGAGTGGGGAGAGAAAATGAGAGATGAAATGCGGGCCGTCGGATGAAAAGCAAGTTGATGATGGATCGTGTGGAGAGGGAGAGAGGAAAGCTAAGCCGTTGGATCTTGGCAAGTGGAAGTATGAATATTTCTTAGATGCTGAGAATCGAGAGTGAAAGATGCTTTGTGTTGAAGGAAGATGCGCATAGCCCAATACTTATCCCTTGGCCCTCAAAATTTAATAATGGAAAAAAAAATTATAGTAACAAACTAATAGACTTGTATACGGCTCTTTTTTCTGCTTACGATTGTGTGCATGTCCGAAATGCAACAAATACTAGGTGGAGGATGTTCCGTGTTCGTGCATCACTAAATTTATATAATTATATTCTATAGATTTGCAATATTATTAGAACAACATATTGGGTGAAATAACCATTTGACTATCGATATTTTTTCTTTTTGGTTTTATTGACTATCGATTATTAATGACCAAATTACACTCCTTTCATTTTACACATAAATGATAACCATTATCTATTTCTTTCTCTTATGTAAGTTCATCTTTCTCAAGTTTCGGAGTCTAATGAATTATCAACAAAAACAAAAAAAAAGATTCGGAGTCTAAGACTTTAGATGTATTTCAATTTTTTTTTTAAATAGCTCTATGTATCAAAAAGGAATTAAATCTAAAACACAAAAGAATAAACTCTTTTGTATCACTATCAAGCTACCAACCTTAGTGCCCATAATCTTATAGATAATGATAAGATTTTTAAATTTTAATGAAAGTCAATATCAAACAAAAATGAGACAGGGAATGAAGACCGAAAAAATAAGAAGGATTAGACTAATCGGATTAGTGGCCTAGTAATAATATAAGAAGATTGGCTTCCTTTTATCCTGGATTCAACTCTATTTTACTACAAAAAACTTAATTTATAGATCAAAATATTATACAATTTAATTATGGACATTGACATGGTTATGGGTCAAAGATTCGAAATTTCGACAATTTAATTAAAAAAAAAACTTTAACTAAAACAAGATTGTATACAATTGTATAACTTTTCTCTATCAACTATTTTTTTTGTCAACAATTGTACTACCTGTTATTTAGATTAATTCATCTTATTTTGTGCGTATCATCTTTTTCCTTTGAATAAAATCAGCTTTTCTTTGTTAAAATCATCCTTTGAATAAAATCATCTTATTACTAAAATATAATATTATTTTTAAAATATAAACATAAAACTTTCGGCATCGAGAACGTGAGAAAACAAGAAGAACCTGAAAAGGCGAAAGTGACGGGAAAGCCATCAAACAAATCTTTTAAGCGAGAATCAATGAAACTATAAATCCAAATAAAGCCAATCACCCAATTTCTGACCTCCTAAAATTCGCTTCTCTATTCGTTTTGCCCCACCAATATTTTAGATTCTAGTATTAATTTTTAATTTTATTTCTTTCTTCTCTTTTTTTTTTTGTTTAGTTTCACTACTTGAATCATCTCTTCCTCATCATCGTTGAGCTCCCAGTCTCCGAACAGAAAAATAAAACTAAAATAAGAAACGAATCGTAACAAAAAAAGAAAGAAAGAAACCTTTGGAAGCCCCCTTTTTTTTTTGCATGGTGTTCCTCATCGAGAGCTTCAATTCGTTTTCCTCTTCAGGTAATTTATATATTCTGATAATGTTATTTACACGATTGCTTTCAGGGATGGGTTTTAGTTTCATCTGAATTATTTATGATTTCTAACAATTTTGATATATCGGATCCGGATCTAATCTGGATTCATTTTTTTTTATCGTGAGCTTCGTTCATTTGTGATGGATCAGATTCAAACTCAACAAACTTTAGGAAAGTAAAAACAGTTATATTAAAACCTAGGTTTGATGTCTTCGAGATTGATCTAACATTTGGGGTTACCATTTGGTACTTGCAATGAATATGAGAAAACATTCTTTTGAAAAAGACAGCTTTGGGATCTGTGGGTCCCCTGTTTTGGTTGATGATATTCTTTTGTTTTCTTAGGATAAATATTTAATCAGGAGCTACATATAAATGTTTCAAATTGATTTAGGCGTCAAAGACTTGGTTTGTTGGTTTTTTTTTGTCTATCTTTACAAGTTTCATTCTCTAGTTTAATGAATTTGATTATTGTAGAAGTGTTCTTTGCCTGCAACAGTCTCATGCAGAATAGTGTAATATGTTAATTAACAGTTTTTGATATTTGTAAATGCAGCTACAAGGGAAGAAGAAGATCTTATGAGACATTTGATCTCTCATTAACTAAAAGTGTGTGAGGTTCTTATACTATCATATTATTAGGCAGATGGATGAAAACAACGCGGCGAAGTTAACCGGAATCAGGCAGATCGTGAGGCTAAAGGAGATTTTGCAGAAATGGCAAACCGTATCAATAGGGCCCAAGTCAGAACTTCCTCCATTGGAGGCTGGAAAGCAGGCAGCGGCAATGATTTCACCGGCCATCAACAAGAGGCTATTAGCCGTCAAGAATGGTGACTCGGATGAGGAAAACTGCCAAAGCCCTGAGCCGCCACATGATGTTCCCAAAGGGTATCTTGCGGTTTATATTGGACCTGAGTTAAGGAGATTTATCATACCGACAAGCTATCTTAGCCACTCTTTGTTCAAGGTGTTGCTCGAAAAGGCAGAGGAAGAGTTTGGATTTGATCAGAGCGGCGCGCTCACTATCCCTTGCGAGGTCGAGACTTTCAAGTACTTACTTAAATGCATGGAGAACAATCTTAAAGATCATCACCTTGATGACAGCTCCGGTAAGCCGAAAGACCACTCTTATCTAGAGATTATTACCATGACGAGTCATGGCTTAAACCTGCTGGGTTCAAAATGGGCTGGGCCGAGCCCGTTAGAGCTAGCTATGTTTGATGAGGAATGTAGCTAGAGAGATTGGTTATTAGACATTGTTATGGTGATTCTTGAGAAACTAGAGCAACACTGATCGATGGTTTTGTTTTGTCTTTTGCAGCCGGGGATGCGGAGGAAGGAAAGGAAGAGTAGTTACAAATGAAGTGATAAAAACTCTTTAAATTTTTCTTTTGCTATTATGATTTTATTGTCCTTAAATGTATACTGATGGGAATTGTTAGGGATGATAACTTTGGGGTGTAATTGTAAAATCAGGTTTATCTTTTCTATTTTTCCTGGTTTTTCAAGGAAGATTTAAGTTTTTAGGACATTTATGTTAGATGTGAAAGGATTTGGTGGTCAAAGTGTGATTAAACATAAAATATAACATCTTGTACGAAAACATGTGCACAATTTGTTATTATCGAAAACGCGATTGTGATGCGTGTCAATAATCTTATATACTTTGATTTGAAGTATATGGACTCCGGCGACTTGTCAATAATTGGTCTGATATGGTATATATACTTTTCATTTGGGGTACATGGGTTGTTGCCTTGTTAGCTGATAGATCCCGATCAGTTGTAAATATGGAGTCTAATGTGTGTTGCTCAGTCTATTTTGTGATTGTAAGTGCCATTGTATTGCCAGGCGATAATGTTTGAATGTGCATCGGCATGTGGGGACAAATCATGAGTATGTCACTTTGGATATCTTTTCTTTCTTTCCTTTTTTGTGATACCAAGATTTTAATATACTTTTGGAATTGTAAAACGTCATAAAACAGATTAGCAGGAATGGATTTATTAAATCTTTTTACATCATGTCTGAGAATAATTTGTTGATTTTTTGTCTTATGAATTTCACATCGTCTCCGACCTCGAGTCTTATTTTCGCATACTTATTTTCTTTTTAGTTGTGTTTATCATCTCCAAAAAGCGTTGTGCCTCGTACCAAGCCTTGCATTTAATCTTATCGTAGTTAACCATATATGGTGGTTTGCGATCCAGTCCCTATAAAAAGCTTTTTATTTTGAATTTTTCAGATAACCCATAAAATTCAGGAAAAGACATATTAGATACACTATTTCTAGACTATGTTAACTCAATTGTTTCCAAAGGATTAAGTATGGTTCTAAAACACACAAAAAACAAAAACCACAACTTTCTAATATCGACACAACACGATAATAAGTAAAAATAAAAAACCATTTGGTTACATGACTTTTGAATTTAAAAAAAAAATAAAAAAAAATCACTTAGATGTTGTTTGTTATATACTATATTTTTTTCTTATTTATGAAATCTCTTTTGCAAGGTTTGAAAGACTCACATCAGTCTAGACGTACTACTTACTTATAAAATGCGATATATATACATTCATTGTATAATTGTTTTTATGTAATGTGCATCCGTGTATGTATTATTTAAGAAATTTATAAACGAACAAAATTTATTAAAAAAAAAACATTTTACAATATACTGGCCAATCTAAAATAAATTAGATGAACCACTTGATTAGAGTTAAAATTTATTAAAAAAAAAACATTTTACAATATACTGGCCAATCTAAAATAAATTAGATGAACCACTTGATTAGAGTTAAAATTTTGTAACCCGTGATTGATCTAGTTCATGAAGTCTGGTCAACTCATTTGACCGTCCTAGCTCCGAGTATGCATCTGACATTAATTACAATTGGTTTTACTTTTCTCCTTTCACATAGCTAAAAAAATTCATCATTTTATAGTATTACATTGCAAGACAATGTTTATATATTCAAATATTTATTTATCGGTTGTTGCATCACTTCAGAAAAAAAAAAGATTTTTTTAACGAAAAACTGTGTAAAGTATACAAAGTATAGAATATACATACATAAATCATTTATAAATTTTGTACCTAAACTAATCATAAGAGTTTAACAGACGTAGAACTCGACGAGTTCGTGTACCGACTCGGGGCGTGACTCGTCGGCGTCGCCGTTCTCCAGCATCCAAAGCAAATGCTCAAACAAGACAACTTCACACGACACGGATATCGAACCGTCCTCGCCGCCGCATCCACCATCCACCGCCGCTAGCTGCTGGAAGAGCGGGTGGCTCACAACGTCAGAGCTCACGTGGTATGGCCGCCGTGTTCGGCCAACGTAGACTGTTTGAAGGTCTTCAGAGGGAAATGCACTCACGGCGGAGGATCTGCTTTGATTGGCCGGAGCCGGTGGCTGGTTGGGTTTGGTGTTGAATGAGTTGAGCTTCTTCAAAACTGATTTTAGCTTCATCAGTTTGTTTCCTCCTTTGGCCATTTCTGAATTAGGTTTGGAAAATTTTAAGCCGGAGATGAGTGAGTTTACCGGTGAGATAGAGAGGGAGAGAGATGTCGATGTCGAAGAATGAAAGGAGAATGGGTTCTTATATTAAGTTGATAGGGGTAGATTCGTAATTATACTTTTAAAAAAAAATGTAATTAAAAATCCTCAGGTACCTTATCAACCAATCTGAAATAGCCAAACCATAAGTTTCCAAGAGTCTGAAACAATTATTCGAAAAGATTAATGATTATAAATTAGAAAGATAAAGCGCGTGTCACACACGCTTTAAGTTTTTTGCTTTTATATCAAAAACATGCATAGTTACACCCACATCACTCCAAAAGTTTTTGTTATCCCAGTCAACCATACACATCATCATTGCTCTATGATGACTTTATTTTATTAAATAAAAATTTGCTAACGTTTTAACTACGTTGTGGTAAGACCGTTCGAGACTTCGAGTGTGTATGGTTCAAAGTCGGTTCCGCAAAACTAAATTTAGTCTAGTTTCAAATTTTTGGACATAATAAAGGTTCAAAGTGGGATCCGCAAAACTAGTTGAGTTCCTCTAGCTTCAACCATTTGAGCTTACATTATACAATATTCACACTATATATTTGATGTTCTTATGAGTTTGAGTTTGGATACATGAAATCCAGTTGTGAAACATTTTGTTATATTATTTTATATGAAGCTTATGAATAGTTCCTTGCTAAACCAGTTCCTAAGAGTAAAATGAAAACTATGAACTTTATGTAATCAGTTAATTATACTATAGATTAATCCAACAACTAAAGGAGGTTAATGAACTTTTAAAAGCGGCTTTATGATTTCTTATTTGTTAGGTATGCAATTGGCTAGTATCTAGACTATTATTTCTTTTGATAAAAATATAAATTATCATCCTCTTTTTTTCTTGCACATAACATGTTACAAAAACATATGTATTAAACTGCAAAAGTTTTGTCATTTTGTTGTGGTTAGACTAGACTCCGACATTATTATGTTGTGCAGTTTATTACTATTATTTACGGTGTATTGGCGACTACTGTTACAGCATGTGAGTTCCGGAAGATTTGTCTCTCTTTTTTAATCATAAAATTGTTATCAAAAATTTCATAATCGTCCGACAGAAGAGCATCAAATGTCTTTTAAATCATGTAACCAAAATTTGAATATTTAATTGGACCTCCTCCTTGTTTGTCTAGTTAATGAAATTGTTATATCAATCTTCTTATTAAACTAGGCATAATATTATTTAGAACGGCGAGAGAAAAGATTGACGGAAGAGTCCAGATAAAAGATAATATAGAAGAAAGATGTGAGTAACGACCACTCCCATATGGTCAATCTTTTCAAGTTCTATATTTTTGGGCGGACTCTTCATTTGCCAAAGAGTCAAGCTGTAGACGACTCGGAAAAAGTTTGAAGACTTTTGCTGTTGTTTTTCCTTGTTAACAATTAATTAACGCCACTTCAACAAAATAACAAAGTTCAAAATACTACGGTCATGCCCAACCCTTGTTAACTACGGTCTCGAATGACTACGTAGTTGGTAGCAATGTAATCACCTAAGTCGTTGCCATGCATCTGAATATTTTAAACAATTTTACAAAACAATACAATTTATGAATTGCTGGGACATGCTTAGTTAGTTGTCTTCAAATTGTATATACCCGAATTCACACTTACGATATTTCTTATATACAATGAAATTCTTTTATTTTGAGTTTTATCCTCCAATAGTTTATTAACTTATTCATAAATTTGATAATAAGCTATATATATATATATAGTTTTTCTTTGGATTTATGTTTAATGAAGCTATATATAATTGTTAATTTCAGAAATGCCTTAGCGAAAGGGGAATGCACACACATGTGTGTTCCCCACTTTTAAGTGGTGCATAGCCCATGGACAATATAACCAAACATTTGTTTTTGAGGAAACATTTAGAAACAATACTGAAAGTATAATAAATACTTAATAAACCGTTCTTATTCACTCTTAGTGTATGTTGGTGATTGAGGACCCATTTGGATCCTTTGATGTCCTATTCAAAATATTATATCATTAAAAATATATTGTCGGAAACCCAAAAAATTCTCCCTGTATTATTAGTCCTTTTTCTTCCCAATTATTATTATTACGTAATGAGAAACGATTAATACCATATTAATTTTTGTAAATTAAACATATGTTTTAATCACACGGCGGAGATATGTAAAATGATATAGACTAATCATAAGAAATAGTTCTGACACAAGGGTTATAAAAATGAGAGATGCTTCGAATTTGTAATCATCACAAGAATATCCTCCAATATCTATCAACATAGATGATTTGATCAACTTGTTTTCACACATATTAATTATATAATTAATATCGACATGAAAATCCTTCTTGTTACAAAATACATGTGAAAAAATCGACCATCGTTAACCATACCAAAAAAAAAAGACATGTGCAACAAGTTGGTGTGTATTGACTTATGCGTCCCTCTCCACTTGCATGATACAAGTGACACTCTTAAATCTTAATACAATATGTAAAGTGTTGATTGTCCCACAATTTGGCACAAGAGCAGTAACATTCATAGATGAAATGAAGTTGAATGTACCTCTATAGGTGACAGTAGGCGTGAGTTAACATGTTATGTGTTTAGAACCAAACAAGCATAAGCTTCCCCAACATTGGAGCTTCTCGATTATTGTGATCAGAGAGAAAAGAAAGAGTAAACTGAGGTAAACAACTGTTTTTTCTCATTAATTAGTAAAAGTCAATACACTCGTCTCCTAGTATTCAAGATCAATCTCATAACCAACTTAAACCAACTCTAACCATCTCTAACAATCAGGCTAACCAACTCTGTAAAATACTACTCATTATACACCCCACAAGCCTTTCATTCGAACGAAAACAATTATACAGAGTTGTTTGATAACTAAGCATAAGAAAAGAGAAATTAAGAAAAGAGAAATTAAGATACATGGATGGACTCGGTAATAATCTTGTTCAAAGGAGATGACAAAAGAGAAAACAAACAAGTAAATATGCAAGAAATAGATTATAGGTCGACTAATTAAGTTTCACTGAACTTGGAACATAAGAGCACAAACGAGGGTAACACATACTGTTTGCGTATTCTCCGAGATCCACTTCTTTCAAGGATCCATCCACTCCAAAGATGTAAGCTTTGTTGTTGGGAGTGAGGCAATCTAGATCTTTGTCTTTATCAAAAACCAGTGCGACTTTCTTCTCCTCATCAATGAAGAAACTCACATTTGTAAACTGAAACAGTGGGTCTTGCTGTTCCACGACACCGCGTTGGGCTCAATATTAGTGGTAACCCAGATCGTCATCGTTAATGTATCTCAAGGCTGATATAAAACCGCAAGCTGCTCTTCTCTAACAATAGATAGACTCAATGCATTTTGAGACTCATAAAGCTCAAAGGGTAGAGGCAAACGCGGCCCAAACGTCTCACTTGTGAAATCAAAACAGACTAAGAAACTATCATTTGTTCCTCTTGTTTTTGAATACTTCTCTGAGGCAAACCAATACGTATTTCCCTTAAGAGACACGCCATGGTTAAGACATGATATACTCCAATCTTGAGGAGTGAGGTCAAGAACCCTCCATGAATCAGAGTTAAAGTCGTAGATTTTGAACTCAACAATGACGGGAAGGTCAAGATCAATAAACCTCAAGATTTTGTAGGATTTCCTCTTTTCGTATCTGAGAGCATGAGAAAAACTACACATGATTTTATATGTGGACTCGATCCGCCGGATTTACCCCCAATATGGGTTCCAAACCTTGAGTCTAGTGTCACATTCCGTGATGCATAACAATAAACCATCACAGTGAAAGACTTGAGATATATCATCGACTTCATCGTCTAGGCTAATAAGCTTACCTTGAGGCTTTATACATGATTCAACTTCGTTGTTATGAAGATTGATGCTCATCAAATAAACCCTAAAATCCATCATCACGACCACCATAAACTCTCTTTCCCTTGCTGCTGCTGCTACTTTTGCTTGACCAAGGTGCTTCTTTGCAAAGCTCAGGTCTTTGGATAAAGTCTTCCACTTTTTGCAAGTTGATCCGACACTTGTCAGAGATTTCAATGGAATTCTACAGGGCACCTCCTCCGCCAAATCTCTTGGAAGATTGGACATCTTCGTCATTCTACGAGAATCCTCGATGTAAAGCAAACTAGTTACTTTTGTCGGAAACTAGTTACTTTTTCCTCTTGTCTGTCATTACATATTTCTTCCGCCTCACGACATATATAACAATTGAAGACGCACAAACCCTTAAAGGAAAGGATTAAATTACGACTTTTTTAATATGTGTTTCCTTAGGTCTTGAACTGTCGTTTCAGTCGTCTGAGAAGTTCGTTTTTTATTAGGAAAAAAAAAATTGTTCTTCATTACAGCAAGTCAGCAACTACCGTTCCGGTCAAAACGTTGCGTTTCATCTTTCTGAAAAGAACAAGTAAGAAGACCCTCTCTGTCCTTTAGAGGCTTTTGTCTTCATATGCTTTTGTTCCCCATTAAAGTTTCTTACGCCGGCGGATCAAAAACGTTTAGCTCCACATCAATAGGCTCCTTAAAAGTTATGGGTTCACTATAAGACTGATATGGAGGTTAAGATTTGAATAACAATGAACAGAAAACTAAGACAATGGATAGAGGAACTGGAAGATGAAGGAAGAGAAGCAGATTGTGTGAGCCGTTGTCTCCTTGTCTTTTTCACTCTTAATCTAGCTCTGTTATCTTGTTACAACAACCCAACAGACAAGTCCAATTGAGAAGCCCATTGAAGAAAATTTGTCCAGCTAATTCAAAGCCTAGTCCAACTCTAACATGTTTCTAGATCATCTTTCTTCTGATAATAAACAGTCTATGCACTCGATATTTGTGCAAGGAGAATCCAACACTTCTTTGCTGTTTATATGTAAATATTGACAAAAAAATATGCAAGACAATTTTATGACAGAAAAATCGAAATTTTATTGCAATTAGCAGGGAGATCTCCCCATCAGCCAGAATACTAAGCAATGCCAGTAGGCAAAGTAAAAACAAAACAAAAAAAAACAAAAGACAAAAGATTGAAATGACAATGAAGCAGAGGAACACAAAAGCGCTCCCAAATCCGAATAATAGTAAGAATCATAAGATATCTCTGTTTTATTCTTCAAATACCGGAACCTCTATCTTCAACCTCTATAATGGTTCCGAGTCTTTTCTCTCTTCTTCATTCCTCCTCAGCAAGAGGCACAGCCTGAGCCTATAAGACACACAGGAACAATAGAAGATACCACGTTAGAGACAGACAAAAGTTCAATACTTTCAATACCAAGAAGGGTTTAAGAATGCATACAAGTGGGCGATACTTCAATGCATAGAACATTTCGAGGTAACGGCGGCTCTCAAGACGGTCAAGGTTCGAGACATGCTTCCAGAATCCATACACACCGGTCAATGTCAAGAGCCTCTGTGAGTATATCTGCCAGGTGTATCTGCAAAACCCCACACAAGATAAGTCAAGCTGAACTTGAGAATCTAAGTGAACTAGTAAAAGAACAAGGCATGGTGAGTTTTTTTACTTCTCCTCGATCCTCTGAAGCCCTCCTTGTGAGATCTCATCCCAGTGAGACGGGTCCTCTTTACACTTGGTGAAGAAATCAGCAAGAGTATCAGCTGCTTGATCACCATGGTAAGGGTCAATGTGGAAACCCGATTTACCGTGCACAATGATCTCAGCTGGACCACCTTTGCAAGTGGCGAAAGTCGGTAAACCACAGGTCATGGCCTCCACAACAGTTAAGCCAAAGGCTTCATACAATGCAGGTTGCACAAAGGCGCCCTTGGTGTCACAGATGTACCGGTAAAGCTCACCGTTCCTTACCCGGTTCATCTGAGAAGAGATCCACCTGAACTGACCGTTCAGCTTGTATTTCTCAATGAGATCATACATTTTCTTCATCTCAGCCTTCTCCTCATTGTCCTTTGACTCTTTCCTCCTGTCTCCTCCAACAATCACCAAGTTAGCCAGCTCACGCAGGCGGGTGTTCTTCCCGTACCACTCAACAAGACCTGACAAGTTCTTGACACGGTCAAGCCTAGCCATTGTGAAGAGGATTGGCTTATTCTTGTCCTTGAGCACACATCTGTTTCAAAAGATCAAAAATATTAAATTTACAATCAATCATAACGTTAAAGATGAACATGGAGAGTCATCAAAAGCTTACAAGTGCTCTTCGTTCTCAACATCACTGTAGAGAAGCTCCTCGATCTCAGTGTGGAATTTAGTCAATCTACGCTTCTCCTCAGTGTAAGGGAAGTAGATGCTCATGTCAGCACCAGGAGAGACAATGTTGAACTTGGGATCAAACACATCAATCCCGTGAACAACTCGGTACAATCCGGGAAGAGTAAAGGCCGTGTGGCTCTCATACTGTCCAACAGTTTCTTTGCTGCAAAATGAGTAAACAAGAACCATTCTTATACTGAAACCACTTCTCTGAAACTATTTATTGTGTTACACTTAATTCAGTCTCTTTACCTTCCAGCAATTTCTTGGAAAGTACTGGTGATGATGAAATCAGTGTGGTTCATTGCGAAAATATCCGCAGTGAACTGGCATGCGAAATGGTACTTATCGTCAAGCTTCTTCCAGTAGATATCGGAATCGGGGTACTTTGTCTTCTCCAGAGCATGAGCGATGGTACACTGTAAGAGATTATTGACAAAAGCATTAGCTTGACGCTTGACGCTTGACGCTTGACACATCTCATGTGATGGATTTAAAACGTTAAATTCAAGAAACCAAACCTGAGTAACACCAAGTTTGTGTGCCAATAAAGATGCAACGAGGTTTCCATCACTGTAGTTACCAATGATAAGGTCAGGCTTCCCCTTCAACTCTTTTGCTAGCTCAACAGCAGCGTCCTAAAATAAGCAAGAGAGGTTCAAGGTTAGTCTAAAATACGAGAACAAGAACACAGGTTTATAGTAAGAGGATGAGTGTGCTCACCTCGGCGTAAGTCTCTAGATATGGCCAGACTTCAAATCTTGAGATCCATTTGCGAACTGTACCCTTCTCTGTTCTGAAGGGCACACGGAGAATATCACAGTACTGAGATCCATCAACTCTCTCGAGACGTTCACCACATGTGGTTCCTACCGCATCAGGGAGCAGACGAGTGAGCTGCAACATAACCAAAACAAACAGTGAGATTCAGACATTGGCAAGAATCCAAGGTTTGGAGCAAAATAACTGAGAGCTTACAATGAGAATTCTTGGAGTAAAGTTGAGTCCTTGTTGCTTAATACGTTGGAGCATCTCTGTCTCCAAGGCACGAACTTGATCCAGAATGTAAACAACCTGCAAGATCACAAAAATTGAGCTCATCTGTAAAGACAGAAAAAGAAGTGTATCTCTCTAGGATAAAAAGAGAAAGAGAATGGTTCTAACCTGACCACCAGTGTCAGGGTAACCAAGAACATTGTCCTGAGCGAAGTAACCATGTGGAGAGAGGATCACAACGTTAAACACCATTGGTAGTCTTCCAAGAAAGCTTTCAAGAGTGCAAGGATCAGGTGCCTCGAGAAGGTCCAAAAGAAGACGGATCATGTCAAGGACACGTTCAGCATTGTCTCCCCATCCCCTCTCAAGACCAATCTCCTCAAACTTGGCCTCGAACTCTTCATACGGTGTTTCGGGATTAAGTTCTGCCAGATACTCCTCTGCTTTCCTCAAGATGTGTTGCAGAGAGTTGAGGTTTTGAATCTTCTCGTTCAACATCAAGCACTACACAGCAAACACAAAAAACCATTCATACAAAGTTTCTGGCTTTAATTGAGGAAAGATCTGAAGGGATTTGATACATACCTTTCCCTCGTGGCTGTGTAGACGAAGGAACTTAAGCAACGGAAGCAAACTCTCCTTGTCATGAAAGAGCTTAGCTGAGAGGTGACGGTTAAGGAACTCAACACCATCTCCAATGTATTTGTGAAGCGTTGGACGAGGGAAAGACGCATTAAATGGCTCAAAATCGAGCTCAAGCGTGAAATCACCATTCTTACTACAATCCAAAATGTCATTGTTAAGTAGAGAGAGATCAGAAAAGAAAAACAGAATTAGAAGTTAGAAATGGTTACATACACTCCATCAACGAGTTCTTCCTTGAAATGAAGAAACTCAGCAGGTTGAAGCTCTTCAACGACAAGAGCATGAAGATTGACTCTTAGGTATTCCCAAACACCAGGGCTTGGCCTCACAGCAAGAGCAACCCAAGGTGGCAACACAATTGCTTCCTGTTTTAACCCATTTTCAAAAAGATCAAAACTTTATTCTAAAAAAGATCAAAACTTTGACAACCCCATTTGAAATTAGTAGTAGGGTATTTGAAATGTACCTGAGTAGATTTGAGAAGGTCGAAGAAAGCACCACCTCCAAGTTTCTTCTGGGTTGCTTCAGGCAAAGACTCGAATTCAGCAATGATCTGGTTTTGTTGTAAAATACCTTTACCTTTGGCTTCAACCCTAAAGAATCATGTCAAGTGGTCAGAATCTTTTCTTCGCCATTAAAGTCTTTAAAAGCTATTAATAAGGTGGTTTTATTGGAATACCTTGAAAGCAAGGCAAGGACTTCGTTTCTCTCAGAAACAAGCGTTTCGTTCAAACGTTCACGTTGGCTGTGGCCGCGCGTTATCATACGTTCACCTTTCGCCATTGATCCAAAAGAGATACAGAAACAGTGAAACAGTTTTTCGGAAGCTGCCGAGAAGGAAAAAAAATAGGAAAGAGATTGCAATAAGATGATGAAAATAAAATGAAGTCTTATGTTTTCCACATTCACATCTTTTATAAAGAAAACTATGCATTCAGTATTCCTAGATATTATGGTAAAGGTCAAGATATTTGATCAAAACGTGACTCTTTTAGCCTTAGCCTTCCACGGTTTTACAAAACAGCCCTAGAGGTTATTATATTCAAATTCTTGACCTCTAAAACCTACAGATGGCAAAACCAAAATCCGTTTCATTTGGATCTTATGAAAAAATAAAATATTTCGAGCCGACATACATTGATGTTTACAGATTGAAAATGATATTTTAAGAGCTATCTTATCATCAAAATTCATTAGGTTCGTTAAATTTCCCTATCCACCATCCATTTTAAAGCAATGGTGTTTAGGCCTCTTTGTCAAAACTTTAAATGCAAGTGTGATCTATAAAAGTGGATTTATAAATATTAAATAAAGACAAAAATACCAGATTTATGTAGTAAAAGAAAAAACAGACTTGTACACGTCATACTATTAAAAGAACTTATGATTATGATTGTTGGCAAAATTAAAGAAAAACTATAGTGGCTACTCTATAGTGGATTCCATATTTGGTGTTATGATTCAGAATTCAAAAGAATTTTCCAAAACTGTTAGTAAAATTAACGAAAAATGTAGACGTGATACTTTTTTTTTTTTTTTTTTGGAATACAGCTGGAAAATTCTCTGGGAGAAAATTCCTCTTAATAAATAAGAAAAGCGAGAAAACAGAATAAAAGCACGACTGATTCTAGAGAATATAAAGAAGTTTGGTGTTTTTTTCCTAACCAGAGATTTTTCAGGCAAGAATTTTCTAAGGAAAAGGACAAGATGTTATTTGATTCGTTTTGTTTTTCTGATCTTTAAGAAAAATAAACCCAGAAAAAAAAGAACAATTCTTGTTTCGGTAGCTAGCAACAGAATAAACAAATTATTAAAGTAATATAACTGAAAAACTACGAAGCTTTTTACAAAAACTGAAAGAGAAGAAGAAGAGAACCTGTAGTAAGAGAGAAGTGGTTTCAGTCAGCGGTGGAGGTTTCGTTCAACAGATTTCAGATTTTATAGAGAGACGAATTCTTAAAGCTTGATGCAAGTTTTGGTAAGTCAATATATGAAATAAAATAATAAATAAATACACAAAATGAATCATTACTACTCTACTTCCTTTTACGTTTCATTTCCTGGGCTCCAAACCCAGAAAACTAGATAAATGAATTTTAGAAGTCCAAGTGAAAGGGGCATTTTAGGAAAATAAGAAAGTTCTGGATTGTGTACATTTTCATATTCAATGTATAAAATTAAACAGTCACGGATGTATTTTCCTTAAATAGAATCGTTTTATGGATAACATTTCTATATTGTAAAAAATAAAAATAAAACTGCTTTCGTAAATTATAAGTTTGATTACCCAATGGAAAAGTTGTTTGATCAAATTAAATGGATATACCATGAAACCAATATTGTTAAAAGTATTAATTTAGATTTAAACTCTTTGAATAAATGCAAAAGAATTTTAAGAAATTAAGAAAACTATACTATTTTCAAGTATTTAAGCAATCAAAGAAATATTAAACAATACTCATTCTAATTTAGTTTAATTCAAAATTTAGAGATGAAATTAAATTTCAGTCCAAAGGACTAAATTTCATTGATCATTTTTGGTAAATTATGTCATTATGTGTTGTCTTTTTGTTGTCCGAGTCTTTCTTCTATCAAAACTAGTTTTTAAAGTGTTGTATGATTGTTTGGTAACTAAATATAAACTTAGTTATAATTGTTCTGTTGTTCCATCATCTCCCTATTGTTCTAGTTTACAATTCATTTGACATTGAATAATCTCCTCAAGAATATCCATTAGCACCATCACTGTAAAACGGTTTATATGGAAAAAAGAAAAACCTTGAATGGTTTGCCATCCATTGGCTAAGTAGTTATTGTATTATTTACGTGACGGAAGCATTTCTTAGGGGGAAAAAAATAAATATAGTAAATGGTGTGATAAATAGATTTTCTCCATGTATCTACTATCACCACATGTCGAGGTATGAGAACATTTCCACGAGGAGTGACGGTATTAGCGAATCTAGGAGCTGCCAACAAAACAGGAGAGACTTATTGACGCCGGTTTTAGATAAGCCCATCGTTGAATGTGACGTGGCCTACTTCCACCGACATTTGGATAATGAAACCGTGTAATAATCTGAATTGGTTTTGGATTATACAGTTAACACTGATTATTACAGTTTCGTACGTAAAAAAGTGATATTTGGTCCACTAACACAGTCCACTGTTATTTGCTTCTGTGGGATGGTTTTGACTTTTGAGGTAAGCGGTTTTAGTTCCTTGTCTCTTTTTAATGTTTTCTTGTTCACAAAGAGAAAAGCTAAATAGTTAGAGGAAGTGGGGTGGGGTAGATATATCTTCTGATTTATAAATTGACCAAATAAAACCTCTTTATTTGTATTCAACCATTGTTTGTTTACTTTTTAAATGGTTATGTGCGCAAATTAAAAACCATAAGAAGGGAGTATTTGTTTAAGCGAGCATATCAATCCTAATGAAATCATGTTTACTATTGTATCATAATCACATCCCCTCAAGCTCTTTTGCCTAAATACCAATCAGCAATAGCACCGAAAATAAGGTACAATCATTCATTTTTGAGGAATGTAATTAAAAAGAAAGTTTGGCTGTATGTGTATGGGCCTGTGTTAATGCATGAGTCAATAGATTTTTTTTTTGTTTTTGTTTAAAAGTTTGAGTCAATAGATTTACAGTACTAATCTTTATTATGAATATTTACGATGCAACTCATCTTTTGTTTGTTGGGAAAAAAGTTCTTAACAAACCAAACAAATCTTCTTCTTTTTTTCAATGTAAAAGAAATTGCAAGGTGTCGTCTAAGCATCGGATCTTTAAGACATTGGTTTTTTTTTTTTGGTAATGTGTTATTAAAAAAATATATCAAATACTTAGTGTTTTGTTAAATATTATCATTATTGTTACTTGAAAAAAACATTTATCAAAAAATTACACAAGTACCATTGAATTAATCTATTAGTATTAGATTTTTGGTTTTTAGTAATGAAAAAGTTGTAGATTTAGAGATATTTTATTCATAAAGCAAAATTTTGTTAAATTTGATCATTTGATTTCATAGTGCTAGTTGCAATAATTTTCTTTTCAAAAGTACTGTTTGATTTTATCCCTTGTTTTTTAAGCTTGTAAATTTGAAAGTCAAAACCCCTTTGCTAATAAAATAGAGCAATACTACTTTTTCCTCCAAATAATTATAAAAACATGAAAATAAAAAGTAGGTTTAAAAATTATAAAGCTATTTCGTTTCTTAACAATATTGCAAACTTAACTAAAATGGGTGTATTGTATAAATAATTTAGAGAGATTTGAGTTTTAATGAGTAAATTATCTTAATTGCAATTATGAAAACAGTAACTTAGATCTAAATTCAGTTTTAAGTAATCACCACAGTAAAACGATATAAAAATGACAGTAAAAATAATAGTGAAAAGATGGGAAAAAAATAGGGATTGAAAGAAGAAGAAAAACGGCAGAAGGTGGTTTACGCCATCCAATAACAACATGCAAGAAGCTTGATGCATAGACGGCAAAGTTACGTATATGAAAAAACATATTATGTACTTATTAGTGTATCTATATACTAAATATTTAATTTTATACTATAGTTTCGTGTATTGATTCATTACAATTACAAATCCTTAAACTTTACCTATCAAAATTTATGCCATAAAAAAAACATGCGAAAGGCTTGATCCATGGCAAAGTTATATAAAAAAGACATGTACTTATTATTGTATCTATATACTAAATATTTAATTCTATACTATAGTTTGTGCATTGGTTAATTACAATTACAAATCCTTATATTTTACCAATCAAAATTATATTTGAACATACAGTAAAATCTCTATAAATTAATACTCGATAAATCAATATTTCGATAAATCAATAAATTTCTCAGGTCCCAAATTGATATTTTGACTTAAATAACATCTCTATAAATTGATAAACATGATAAATGAATAAAATATCAGAAAATATCATATTCCTAATGTTATTAATTTATAGAAATTTTACTGCATCATGATCTCTTACCTCTATTTCTTAGTTACATTGTCTTCTCTTTAACGTTATTTTTTTTTTCTTTTTCTTTTTTTACCGTGCCACCAATCTCATATATTACCAATCAAATCATGGTATAAAAAGCCTTCTCTAGAATATGAAGTTCCTTTTTAGTGTTTTAGGTAGTTGTCAAACATTACATGATTTCCATTATGTTTGCCTAATTTTTGGAATTGAAGTTCCATTTCTTCGATAATTGATACAGGTTCAAGCAACATCAGATAATAAAAAGATTTTGCCTTATTCAATCATCCATCATTTTCTTGAACAAACCACGATATCTATCATCACATGTTGCTCTTCTTAAGAAAAAATTTGAGTGTTTGTATTTTTCTGTTCAGCGAAAGACATAAATATGCCATTGCATATGATTAACATCTAGGAAATTTTATATTTAGTCAGAGACAAATCGACGTGTCAGATTTTATGTGTTTTATCCAGCTTTTTACAGTAGCTGCCGTATAAGAATCTTCCTAATACATTTAGTTTGATAGTAGACAAAAGTTTTTTAAAATGATAGCTCTTGATAATGGATGATTGGTCAGTAGAATTTAAAAGTTGTAGAGAATTTTTCCTTTACCTTCTATATATGTTTAAAGTCATATTTTACGTGATGAAGGTTTCACTTTTTAGAAATATGCTCCTAAAAATATTCGCAGCCTAATGGAGATTGATTTGAAAGCCTATCAAAAACTTCACAGCCTTTTTTTATTCTTTTGGAAACATGGTTGATTTGAGACGGTGTTTGTGTCTTCACTCTTGAAGAACAATGAAAGCAGATAATAAAGTTATGCAACATCATTCACATCACATAATTCTATATACTATTCATAGTAGAATCATCTGGTCTGATTTAGGGAGATGTATTGAAATAAAGATTTGAGGTGATTTGAGTTTTAATGAATTTGGTAATTCTGGTGAATTACAAATTTTGTTACTACAAAATTCTTTGAATTCTCACATAAAATCATAAGATTTTGATATTTGTATTTTTAATTAAGAAATTCCCTGAAATCTCACATGAAATTTTCAAATCCAATTCTTAAAACATTTCTAATAATAGTTGATTTGACTATATATGTTAAAATCCTTAATTCAATAACATATGATTTGTCATTTTACCCCAAATCACTAGTTCAATACGTCATGAAACAACATTTGGTTGGTCGAGTTAGGCAGTGCGAGATATATGTGGATCCCTCTAAAGTCTTCTAACAATTTGTAACTTAGCTCAAAACCAATAGGACAAAGTGACAAACCCTGAAATTTTCTCTTATCAACTTGGAGAATAGTTATAAAATCAATGAAATCGCAGGCCAGTCAGACAACTAGATCTCTCTCCAAGACTGCAAAACGCAAACGCATAACTGCAGTTGCGTTTTGAAGCGACTACATGTAATAAAGAATGGAATTTAAAACCAAAGGAAAAAGACCTTAACAAGATGGATTAAAACCCAAACGTATATTTACAACAGACTTCAAAAAATATCAGATTATCACAAGTTTCTCTCCCAAAAGATAAAATTTGCTCTTTTTTCTCTGCAAGACTGAAAACTCAAATTTCTCAGCTATCTAGTATTTGCTCCTCTTATTAGTTTATATCTCTTCTAACCGTTGGGACGTCACCGTGAAGTTTGTGGTAGTGTGAATCTCTCTATCAGTCCCTCCCTCCTCCATGTTTGCACCGTAATACCCAAATGTCCATAAGTATGGTGAAGTTCTTGTTGGAAATGGAAGGTTTATAGAGCTTCAATGGCAGAGTGCTTCCCCGTACGCTACCCATTGTTTGAAGCTATCAGGAAAATCATCGCGAATCTTTGAGTGGGCAGACAGTTCGGTTCCCATAGGTTCCTTTCCCTGCCAAATGAAATCAATCCGGTTAAGTTTCAAGTGAAGTAACCAAATGACAATCTATGACTTTCAAAATAAACGAACAATCTGAGTGCAGTGAGGTATGTTGATTCATACAATACCTTGTGAACTCACACCACTGGGCTTCTCTTATTAGCTAACACAGATTGGCAAGACTCGATCCATTTCATAATAATTTAAACGTTTTAAGCTGAGGGCTATACATGCTTTGTAATTGAAAAGAGTAAAAAAAACCATCTATTTGTGACAGCTTCAGCTATTGGATATTCTTTCCTCGTTAAATCCTATTATAGCATCAGCTTCCAATTTGAGATCGTTGAAGGCTAAGTTTCGTGTTTCCAGTTTTAGGCTTTTAGCTAATGGTTCATCTAAGTTACATAGAAGATATAAAAATTAAAAAATACAAGCTAGAGTCAGAAACTATATCGGACGTGCTGAATCAAGTTAAACAACTCTCACTATACATAACTCGCTAGGGAGATGGGCAAACTAGAATTTGGAAGATACTAACCTTTCCGCTGCTTGATCCACTCTCGCTCACAGCTGGAATCGACTGTTTTGCTTCACTAATGCTATTCTCTGATGAAGACATCTCCATGGTTGAATACATTGTAAGCACTGACGGCCTGCCAAAAGAACACAGTGTAAATTGCATGATCTTAGACGAAGTAAATTGACTAAAACATGATTCAAAAATTTGTAGATCATTCATGAGGATTAGGCTATGATGTTAAGAAAGAAAGCCAATATAATGCTATAGATATAGAAAAACTTGAAGCTTCTATTTAACGAGATCTGGTTGCTCCATCGACTACTTGAAATCATACATATATCTCTTTAATGCACAGTACTTTTACCTGTACAGTTGATCGTTTTCGCATATATTTTCAGACGATGAAAGCCACTCGACATCAACAAAATTTGAGACACTAGACATGTCTTCCTGCTCGGACAAGTAAATGGAGCTACTACCATTATGTTGAACCTTCTGCGCATCTCCAAAAAAATGTGAGCTAGGCATTGACGGAGTACACCTACAAAGATGTTACAGCTGAATATTAAGACCAACTAGAGAGACAAGAGTTACTATGAACTAGCACACACAATTCTTTGACTACAAAGAAGCAAAAAGACAAGCACCTCTTGAATATATGAGCTATAACCCTATAACTATGGATAGTACTGACAAGCCAGTAGAGCTGCACCCGGAAAAATTATAATGCACACATAGCATGGACGCTCAAGCTAAAGGAACCAGCAGTACATATTTATTTAGCTATACTTGAAGAAAAACGTAAGAAAGATTTAATCAAACCTCGATAATGTTACATCACCAGCAGCTGGCATATCTGGTGATGACTCTGAAATTATATGAGTCACTTGGTGTGACGACACAAAGCCTCTATGTGATACGCTTTCATGCTTGCTACTCACTGCGGACATCGATGTGTGACTTTCCTGGAAAATATTCCCATCTGATAAGCACCTCTTCACAAGAAACCTGGAAACATAGTATCAAGAGCTATGATCATAGATGTTGCGAAACAAAGTCAAACAAATTTTGGTCACTTTTAGAGTACAGCAAATAAAGATGGAACATTCATATACTAAGCAATAGGGCAAATTCATAAACAAATAGAGAATACAGATTAAGGTACAATTGGATGCAGTTACAAACCAAACCTAGTATTCCATGACTCCATAAGTCTAATATAACAAAAGCCTATACCTCCTTGTGGCTAAATCATATGAAATTCCATATGACTAGGGTCACAATAGTTTCAGAGGATATAAATTGGAAGTTATGGTGGCGAATGACATTCCTGTGAAGGGATAATGTCAAAATATGTTGAGCCTATTTGTTTCAGAGTTTGTACACAGAATGCATTGCAAATAGATCTAAGATATTAGAACTTGTATAACTCATACAATCATTAAAGTATGTCTAAAGAAGAAACTGGAACCCTCAAAACCTTGGTGAAGGTTGACATCAAGTTCTATAAATATATATACATGGAAGCAACAAATTATATACGCTGATCATTGGTAAATCTCTGAAATCTAAGTTTACAGTCACAGAAACCTACCTTTCATCTTCCCCCAAGCTTATCTCTCCACTATGTCCATTAGAGTGGGAATCTGAACGCAACTCCCAAACCGCTTGCCTACCTTGTTCAGGCCGGAAAGTACCAAGAAATCTGCATATAGAAATTCAAAAAGGCTCAAAGAATTTCTGTAAGACTCTTGGAGATCATGGCTAACATGGATATATATGAGAGAGTGACAGAGAGCAGCTTACATATTAATGGCATCTTGTTTATCCGCATCCATATATGCGTTATTGTAATAACGTTGCAGAGTCCTCAAGAACTCTTGTGACTGGGTTGCTGCTCTCCACTGGCCTCGCCTCTCACTAAAAACCTAAGGCACACCAGGAATTATAGGAATTAACTAAGTGTACCGAAACAATAGTGAACATAATGGTAACTTGAGTCAGCTGCAGAAGATCCAAACATTATTAACAGCCCAGCATTTAGTATCAACTAATTGCCTCTAGCAGAAGACTTCATGTAAGACAGTTCCATGAAGATGAACAAAATTAATCTGATGCTCTGTCAGGGTTTAGAAAAATAGAGTTACCTTATTGTGGGCTGCAGACCCCCCATACTGATAAGCTAGTGTGTCTCCCATTCTCTCATATAACCCCATTAAAGTACTAGACAAAGGATCATCAAGTTCTATTGTTGGAGCATCTCTAATTCCTAAAGCATGAAGCTGTTGCCCTAGAGCAGCCCAACCATATGCATATTGGGCAACATTTGTACGATCAAGGCAATCTATGCAATTGGTTCTCAGCACGCCCCTCTGGATCCTACCAGGCTTGATATCATAATCGCCATTAGCAACATTCTTACTTGGGCGAAAATTCTTCTCTTGGGAGTCATATTCCCTACTATCATCATCAGAACTATTATGTGGAGATGTATCAGCACTGCAATTTTAAGACATAAGTAATGTAAGTGTTTACTATATAGGTGCAGGAAAAATAACTTTTCTAAAAGAAATATTTCAATAGCATCATTTACCACCAAGTTGTAGTTAAACGCTATCAACCATTTTCAAAGAGTACACAACAAATTAAAAAATAGTTGGTGACAATTAACAAGTTATCCACATTTGCAGGAAGATAACCAGGAAAGGACTTCTAAACTAGAAGAATGATTCCATGAACTACCTTGACAAGGTTCATCTAAAAAACCGACAGCAACATAAAAACCGGAGAAGAATTTATATGATGAATAAGTAACTTATAGGAACTCAAGCCAAAAAGGCTTACTCAGAAGAAGAAAAGCTCATATAACCCTCAAGCTTCATTGCTGGTGTAACTTGATAATAAAAGAAACCTGTTAGCATCAAAGCACAGGCAGCTACTTTGCCAAGAAGTGCCAACACATTTGCAGTTTTGCTGAAATAACGACAAAGAAGAGAGAAAACTGGTTTTTACCTAAAAATGTATTTATAGATATTAATTATTTGAAGCAGCTGGAACGCCAATTAAAAGGATACCTTTGAAAATGTTTGTGCAAGTCCCAGTGGAGGAATCTTAGACGATTTTCTTCAGGTAGATCTTTGTTTATAAAGTCAATTGCATTAGCAAACTCTGCTCGGAGAATCGACTCTCTGGGTCTCCTCTCTTTTGTCTATTGATTGTCAAAAGCAGCAGGAAATATCAGTGAAACCTTTGAGGTGGGAGGACATCAAAAATACAGTGCACACACAATAGTTCCTTTCATTGATACTTTAACTAGATTAAGGTGCACGAAGATGCATCACTTGCCAATACCAAAAGTACCCAGGGAAGTGAACTGATTAAGGCGTGAAAGATGATATGAACGTAAAAACAAGCTAGAAAACAAGCTAGATTAGGCAACTCACCTTGATCAGGTTCAGAATAATGATGGGGGTTCCATATCGCTCGAAAAGATTTTCAAAGTGAAGTTTAGTTGCCTCATAGTTCAGGTCCCTTTTTGACACTGGAATTGACATTAAGGTATTCAAACACAAAGAAGAGAGAGATATAAAGAGAGAGAGAGGGGACCAAGTAGTATATTTAGTATAATAAGACTTACATACTATATCCGGCTTAATATTCATCCGTGAGGTCTCCTGTGACCAGAATAGAGGGATTGAGCCACGATTCTGCACAACAGAACTTATTTGCATAGGATGATCTACAGGAACATCCTCAGACACTATCTGCTCTGTTTCGACATCATTAGCAACATTGCCACTTTCATTTATTCCTCGCTTCAAGTACCTAAAAATCAAAAGGGTTTTAGGAGAAAAAAAGTATAATAACTACCTCAAGTAAAGATGTATAATTTAAATCTCATGTGATGAAATCCGATACCTGGTTCCAGCATTATGGCGAGAACGCCTAGCAATAAGAGTGAGTTTGAAATTCCGTCCAGCTTCAGAAAGTGTTGTCTACATGCACAACAAAACAAGGTTCAGCATCCATGAATCTAAACAGTACTGTAAGACTATCAAGATGTTTGAGAAAAAAGATGCCAGAGTATTATAGCTGTATCTCAAATAGCACCACCAAGAATATCAAAATTGATACGTAACTACTAAAAATTTGCATGTGAAACAGAAAGCTTCTATCCAGACATGGTACACACACAAAAAAAAAAAAAGAATACTGCTGTGAGAAAATAAAAAGAATGTTCGTATTTCAGTCGGGCAAACTTTTTTTTTTCTCTAGTAGTAGTGAGGTGCGGAAAAACATACAACTCTCACCTGCTTAAAGAAACCATACACCAATGCTACAGTCCATAGGGTATTCCGAAGATGATGTCGAATTCCCCGAGTCAAGAACTCGTTCCACACAAACATTTTCTTATAGAGAGTACCTCCACTCTCATGGGCGCATATATTCTTCTGAAAACTTCGCATTACATTGTATGAATAGCTGAAAAAGAAGTCTTTTGTAAGGTCCACCACACACAAGAGTCTCTTGTACCTGCTTATCAACGAGTGGGAAACACCAGACAAAGAAACGCAAGAGTTAAATGACTTCAGTTCATAAAACGGGTGGAATGGTGTAATTTTACTAAAGACGTGCACTCTCTCTTTTCACCAAACAGCAGAGAAAATCAGAACTTTTCTTCAATAATGAGTTTGAAACCAAAAAAAAAAAGAAAAGAAGAGCAAAATGTAGAAAAAGATAAATCAAAATACCTGTTCTCGTCTCTTGAATTAGCAATGTTGCAAAGCACACTAGAATTTTGCAACGCAATAACCTCACTCTTTGACACTTGGTAAACACTGTGACCACAAATTTCACCAATCTCTCTTCTTTCAGTTATAAGTAGCATGTAGTAAGGTCCCAAAAACTTAATGAACCCTGAAACACACATAAAAGGAAAAGAAAAAACGTGAGAAGAAGAAATAAAGTAAAACCATATATACTCTCCTGGAAATAGAACTTGAGACAAAAACACATACCAATGATTCCATAACAAAGAGTAACAAGTTTGAGTCCACCAGTAGCCTTGTTTCCTTCATGTATCCGTTTAAGTAACTCGTAGCATTCTTTTTTGGTATACGCAGTCGAATCCTCTCTAAGATTAAGCTCAGAGGCATCTAACCGATCTATCTTTAGTATTCTATACACTCCACTACCATTCCAACCAATCATGTAGAAATTCTGGGAAAAAAAAAGATCAGTGTTAGTGACAGTCACACGGAAACAGGTCTCATAGCTAGTTCAAATGTTAGTAAAAGCAAAGCAATAAAATGGAAAGTTTTAATATACCGAATGAGTCTCGAAGAGTTTGAATTGCTGCATAGAGGCTAGAAGGGAAGATGATGATCGAGAGGAGCTAGAGGCTCCATTCTCCATTGATGGCGATGAGGTGATAAGCTGATATCCCAATTGGAGTAACAGATCTACTACGCCCAAGTCGGTGGGCTCAATGAATATATCCACGAAAGCATTCACCAATTTCCAAAATTTAAGAGTAAAAATGGCAAAACAAATCAAAAGATACTCTAAAACTTAACCACACGACGAATCTCTTATCCCGAGTTGTAAGCAATTGAGCAGTCTCAGGAAATGCGAGGAATAGAAACAGAAGTAGGAAAGCAGCTAAACGGTACTTGAAAGGTCAAAGTAAGCAAAATAATGAAGCAAATTAGGAGAAGAATAATTTTAGGAAGAAAGACAAAGTATATACGATTGGGAAGGGAAGAAGATGAGACAGAGAAATTGGGTTTATATGATTATTATGTTATAGAGAGAAAGAGAAAATAGAGAGATATATTTTCAGCTGTTTTCTTTGTTTCTGTCGAGAAGGAGAAGAAGATTGGATCGGCAAAGAAAGAGACGACGCTTTACCACAATTTCTTTCTCTCTTTTTTTTTATAATAATAAATTAGGGGCATATATAAAAGCCCGTGACGATGCTCTTTACTCACAGCTGTCTTCTCTCTGATGCACTTTCGACCAGAGTTATTACTCTTTCTATATATCTAAACTATATTTTAACTTTAAACAATTATCATTAATGATGACGCATATTATTTTTTTAATAATCAAAGGTAAACCAAAACATGCTCATGTCAACAACAACAGAATAAAAAATGATTAAAATATCTGAGATGCTAAAAATGTACCAGTTTCTTATTGATTTACGAACAACTAAATGAGCAACATTAAGAGTTTTTAATTCTTACACTGAATGTCTAATTCAAACATACATTACCACATATTCAACACCAATATCTAAAACCAAGCATATATCATAGAAATGAACAAGTAAGATGAGCCAAAACGGTGTGAAACAGAGCAACGTTGATGATGTGTAGTCAAAATCTATATTAGTGTTGTGTAAGCATTTCTGAAACACTAAAGGTAGCAACTTCCATTACTGCGATAACCTACTTACAAACCCTTTCTTTTCTTTTCTTTTTGCTACTTGTATTGTAAGCTTACACAATCTTTTCTTGATCGACAGTGACGAGATACAAAAGAAGAGGCTTCTGGACATTACAATTGAAGGGATTATTATTGCAAAGATACACAAAGGCAGAGAGGCCACCAGAAACATCAATCCTTGCAATCTGTTACACCTTCTGGAGATATTTGAAATCGAGCTTCCGCTTCTGGCAAGCATGGCGAGCTTATCACTTTACATATTCTCTCCTCTGCTCTTCCTTTCCTCAAAGCCAGCCTGTATACGATACATTATAAACAAACACAATTCTCCTAAAAATAGAAACTAGGATTCGGATTCGCAAACATTACAGACCTTGTTGTGGTGGCATGAGCCATGATATTCCCACCAATCGGCTTAAATTGGGGACCAGCAAAAAGAGCGGAACCATCTACTTGTGCAACTACTTGGTTTGTTATAACAACAGCCACACCAAACTAGAGCCATTAAACATGTTAGAGAAAGTTTCAGGATGGTGTCTCACAGCAATTTTGGAAAGGAAACAGTTACTACTACTGAATGTTCACCTCATCTGCTAACTTTTGAAGACTTCTCAAGAACTTTGCAAGATGCATTTGTCGGGCTGAAAGCTCTCCCCTCCCAGAGAAATCTGTTCTGTAGAGAGCAGTAGCACTGTCCACAATCATGAGAGCAAACCTGTGCCAATATAACTTTCACGGTTAGCACTCTCATGATAAGCATAATGGAACTGAACACCTAAAAAACTCAACATACCTTGTTTCAATCATCATTGATGCTGCTTCAAGCAAAAGCCTCGACTGATGATCAGTATTATACGCCCTCGCATAGGCAACGTTTTCTAGTACATCAGCTCCATTTAGTCCAAACCTGCATCATTTTAATTGATTTCTTACAGATAATTCTGTCGCAGGAGCTCCAATGTGATCTCATGTGAGATACGAAGATAAAATACCTGTCAGCTATCTGTAAGAGTCTTTGTGGCCTGAATGTTCCCTCGGCATCAATGTACATCGCCTTTCCCTCTCCACCTCCTTGATCCATGGGAAGCTAATCATTTAAACGTGAACCTTTATGTGAATATCTTTCTCAGTTTTGCAAAATTGTAACAAGAAGTTCAAGATCACCCATTCCTCCAAGATAAGCAACAATAGGTAAGTGGTAAATTCAGAAAAGGGTTCTTACTTGACAAGTTACACACAGCGTATGGCACAACTGAGTCTTTCCCGAGCGAAACTCACCATATAACTCAGTGATGGATCCAGTTTCAATCCCTCCTGTCGAGAGTACAGAAAAGTAAGATCATAATAGCAAAATGCCGTTTTACTATGCACTGAAAATCAGAACCAACCTTCAAGAATTTTGTCGAGCTCTCGTGATCCAGAGGTAATCTGAATAATCTCCTGTCTCTGGGCATGGAGCTGGCTAGCACTAGTGAAACCCAGAGGAACCAGCTTTGAAGCTGTCACAGAGGGAACACAAATAAGAATGCATAAACTATCAAAGAGGCTTTACGTGATTAACAGAGAAGAAATGTGAATTCTTTTCATGTGACTTGCCTGCTTCTACGATTTTGTCAACCTTGGCATCACTGATTCCTTTAATCTGCAAGAGATCCTTCCTCGGAGTATAAGCAACACCTTCAACAGTGCAGAGACCAGCATCCCTAAGCTTCTTTACATCAACAGAAGCTATACCTGCCGCCTGAAGTTTGACGGATTAAAGACATGAAGAAAAAAAAGCATATAACCAAAAGACTTTAACCAGAAGAACAAAAAAACACAGATTCATCTCCCTTTAAAGTTTTATGGATACAATTTAAAAGAACTGAGAAGACCCACAGAGATTTTATGACATTGGAGTCACAGAGAGAGAGAAGATAACCAGAATTGAACATGTATTCGCCAAAAAACCCAAAAAGTGTCAATTTTATCTTGAATTAAACGAAACCCTAAAACCATTTTGCTCTACAGTCCGTAGCGAAACCCAATTCTCGCTCAGATTCACACCTATCCCAAATCGCGACAACGAACAAAGGGTAGAAAAAAAGCAGAAATCTTTAGTGAATCTAATCCAAGCCCATTTCGATTAGCGCAAGATCTGGTGAAGCTTATGCACCGAGAAGGTAAATTTCCACTAGGAATGAAATTGTACCTGAAGCTGTTCGACGGGAAAAGGCCCGTGCTGGATCTCTTCATCGTCTTGTTGTTGCACAGTATTCTGGTTTCTCCGTTGCTCCATTGTCGTCATCGCTCTCAATCAGAACAGATTCGTGTTACCAGAGAAAGCGAGAGAAGCAAAAGAGACCTTCGCGAGTGGAGGGAAATGGCGAAACTCTGAAAAATAATTGAAAGAAGCGCCACAACTAGTATACAAGAAGATGGGGCAAAGGCTTCTTCGACAAGTCTCGATTGAATTGGGTTCAGCTTTCCTTCTTGGGCCTTACTCGTCTCAGCTCTTAAAGCTCGAAATAAAGGGCCCATTACTTTAAACAGTTCATTTCAAGAAAAAACCTGAAAAATATTATTTGCTCTACCGCTGAGCGTGACCCATATTGCTCTTTTATATTCAAAACATTATTTTATTAATTTCATTAGTTGTTGTCAAACCTAACATATCGGAGGCAATTATTTTAAAATCTTCCAAAATAGCAAAAACCAAATTATGAACTACACTACAGCATTAAAAACATAACTAATTTCTAAACATTAAAAAATAGACTAAGATAAAAAAAAAAAACATATTAGTTAATAGTTAACAGCCATAAATCTTATTTTATTATCTTTTCGTAATTTTCATCTATTATCTAATTACAACTTTTATATCATTTTTTTATCGGATTCGAATCGGTGATCTATTGATCGACCACTTAGCTATGGACCCATGTTGCTCTAATATATTCAAATTTTTGGTTTTTTTTACTTTATTAATTATTATAAAACCTAACATAATCCAGTAATTTATCTAATAATCAATAAAATGACAACAAAATAATATCACAAACCAATCAAATTATAACATGAAAATAAATAATAGTAAAACATCACTTTCACTTTCAAAAATATTATAAATTTAAAAAATATAAACCTTTTATCCATGAGATAAAAACTGACTAGTTAAATTCGTGAAATGGAAGAGAAATTAATAACTAAAAAGTGAATATTATTCAATTATCTAATTAAAGCTATTATAAATTTTTTATCCGCAATTTTAAAAGCAAAATAGGACCCAGCCGGATTCAAACCGGTGACCTATTGATCTGCAGTCAATTGCTCTACCACTGAGCTATGGACCCTTGTTGATCTTCAATTTTCAAAGTTCAGTTTTATTTTCTTCCTTAATTCCCTAAGATAGTTGAGTCAATTATTTAGTTATCATATAAAATAGGGAAAAAAATTATATCATGAACAAATTAAACTATAACTTTTATTTTCTAAAATACAAGAAATGTTTTCAGTTTGTTTATTTAAGTTACAAGTTTCTCGGATGGAAACCATGGAGTGGAAGACTAGTTGAGTACTAGACACAATGCTATTCGATTATCACTAAAAGCTCTTATATTTTGGTGACCGAAAACAAACTACAAAGAAAACATGGCCCAACAAGGTTCAAAATGATGATCTTTAAACCACTTAGCTATGAACACAAGTTTCCCCTATATAATCTTGATATAAAGTCTTGCATTTAATTTCAGATATCATGATTCATGACCATATAAAACTGAATTTACATCCGATGTTAATCTCTAAATCATATCTTAAACTTATATAACCATTGGTCAACTCTTCTCCTTCTTCATTTTTTCTTCTTCTTTGACTAAATCCCCGAAGCGAAGTTAATTCCCGTAGAGGGCAACCAAGAAACACCATCAATGAATTTACCAACGCTAAAATAACTTGCCTCTTCAAAACCAATCAAACGATACCCTTGCCACGTCACTCTCTTAGAAACCCTAGCTCCAGGACCATAATTCTTAAACTCTCCAAAGTACAATGTCTTTAACACTTCATCTCCGGAGTTTAACCACCCAGCCCATCCTTCCTCGGCAATCACATCGTCTATATACGATTCCATCACTATAGACCTCGAATACTTTCTCCACGGCCGTCCTAAGTATGAGCTATACATATGTTTCACGTTAGAAAGATCCAAATCCGTCCGTATATGACAACTATGAAGGGCAAATCCGGTATTTTGACGCTGGTCCGTTCTCCCATTAGCGAGAATAACGTTATAGGCCTTGACATCATTAGGTCGACGCAAGAATATGTTGCAGCTTTGGAAAACCGCAGCTGCGTTTCCGAATATGAAATCTATGGTTCCATAAATATCGCATTCTCTATAGAACTGACGCAAAGCAGCTGCGTAGAGTGTGTCTTGATAACTGGAAATGCTACATCGTTTTAACACTGACCGGTCTGATGTGATGCTTAATGCTATGGCTTGTTTTCCTCTTGGTCCTGCCATGTTCTTGATTCCTATATCACGTGCGATGAATCCGTCACCCGTAACCGCTGCAAAAATTGCATATTTTTGTTATAAATATGTATAACACATAGTTTTTTTTTTTTTTTTATAACTATAACATATAGTTTATGTTTATGAATAAATGTATGTATACTCACTCATTGTAGCGGTGTCCGGGACAGATGTTCCTCCGGCGACACTATCATCGCCAACAATCACCGTCCGATCTTTGCCTTCTCCGATCAAAGTGATCTCATCTTTCTCGATTCTTACTTTCTCTTTGTAAATCCCTCTTTTCACGTAAATTACGAACCTGCCATTTACGTGGGTAGCCGTTACAGCCTCCATGATGGTCCGATAATCTCCGGATCCGTCTTTGGCGACTACCACGTGTGCTCTTTCTCTACCTACTAGAAGTCTCCGTTCTCCGGCAGAGACCCACCGGGGAAGAACGGTTGACTTGGACTTTGGCTTTGGATTTTGCATAATTGTGTCGACGAGAGCCAAGGAGTTGCTGACGAGCCGAGAGAGGTGATCCATCTTTTGTGTTATGTGGCTGATGGCGGCGGAAGAGGAACCACCAGGATCAAGGATGGAGTCTTTGCAAGCTTGTTGGAAAGTCATGGCGGCGGAGAGCCATGTTTGGATGTCGTGTTTGCTGTGACGCTTTCTCGATGAGCCGTTTAGAGCTTCCATGGCTTGCCTAAGTCGTCTTGTGGACATCTTAATGAGCCGTTCACATGAATCTGTAACGTTGTTGATGTCGTTTTCTTTTCATATTTGTATTAATTAAAACAATGTTTGTGGATAGTATGTACCGATCTTTGTACTTGCATGATTTGTCAAAATTAATAGGTATCTTCGTTGAGATAGAAGATAAAAACTTTGACTACTTTATGAATGGTTTTTTTCTTTTAGTCAACCAAGTAGATGACATTTTCCGACATCTATGATTGAAGAGAGATTGAAATTGTAAAGCAATAAAGAATCATGTGTTTTGATAGTTCTCTCTCTCGTAACATTTGATTTTGGTATAGATAAACTAAAGATGTTGATAATAATGGTAAAGAAACGGTGTTAATTAAGATTATGTTGTGTACCTGAGACCAAAGGTGAAGGCGACTCAAAAGTGAATTCTTCTAGTGAGACGAGTTTGGAAGAACCCGTCGAAGAGGAGCTGAGAGGAGAAACCAGCACATTGGAGTCAGAGATAGTCTTGTTGACAAGGAAAGATACAAAGTCGAGACCTTCAAGAGATCCATGTCGAAACTCCCGTAAGGTTTGGACACAAAGTGAAGTGTACTTTGTTGAGCTACATTGCTTTTGCAATTCATTTTGGTAAGCAAATGGCACATTTCTTGAGGCATCAACGAGGAGAAGGGCATTGGTCAGTAATACCCAAACCAAAGCCATATCTACAATACCCATTTCCTTAAAACAAAAGTTTATAGTTTTTATATGTTTTCTTGGTTATATATAGTTCATGAGGGAATGTGTTTCTTGTTTTTTTTTGGATTTATATGAGGGAAGGTTGGTAATATCCAATTGACTAGAAACTAGCACTAATTTATAGAGGGGATTTAAAAGGTTAGATTTAGGGTTTTAGCTGATGAGGTGAGTGTCTGGTGAGTTAGTTTAGCGGTCTACCCTTTTTTTCATAGAGTAGATTGAGACTTGAGTGGCTTCGATGGGATAATTATCTCACTTTTTTTTTTCTTCCTTTTTAATGGTTTTCTTTGCGATGATCTAAATCATACATTTTTTATGTTGGACAGTTATGTCCGAATTCCGAAGTGTATATCTCAACTACTCGCTCCATCATACCCAATATTTGTTTATTATCAAAATCCAAATTACTTATCCCATAACTATCCACAAATGCTAAAACAGAACATTTTAAAAATCTGATATAACTCTCTTAGTTGAGTTGGACAGCATATTATGGCCATAGTTATTTTCTGTGTGGGTAAACAAATTAGTTCGAAGTCAGACACACGAAGAAAATCAATTCTAAACTTCTAATTGGTACTTGCAAATAACCCAATTTTTAATTTTATTTTGGTAAGAATCATGTAAGCCAATTTAGGTAATTGCAATTGCAACAACTCTGCAGAATAAGTCAAATCAGTTAATCCTTACGGAAGAGTGACATAATAACTGCTAATCCGATTGACCACAACTAGTTTCCTTTTCTGAAAATTGGTATAGTTTTTCGTCTTTTGGTTGCCCAACTAATTAAAAAAAAACTTCAACACTTTAACGTAACAAGTGACATTGCAGATTATGGACTCAAATCACAGACGTTCATCCTTTTTTCATTTCGTATACTACTAATCGAATCATCATCAACCTATCATCATTTAACATAACAAGTGAAAAAAATGAGAAAAGAATAAATTACAATTATCGACCATTGTATTTAAGAAAGAATATTTAAAAAAAATCCCAAAGGATCAGTTTTAGACAGCCAAGCCAATTACCGTCGCCGCCGCTGCAGCTGCCACCGTGCTCCACTTAACTTCAGATGCACCGGAATTCCTCGGCGGCGCCGGTGGCTTTAAAATCTCCTGCCTGCTCGTATCGATTTGGATAGGAAACCTACACGAACCACTCGACGGATCAATCTTAGTAAGAGTCGCGAGATTGTTGAAGTTGCAAGAGCCACCACGATGATCCATTTTCTGAAAATACATATTGAAAGCGTAAGAAGCATTCGCGGTGGGGTCTAAGGCGGCGCATGAGGATCCGGGACCGAGTGAGGTACAGTCAGCGTTCTGGCAAGCGTACGTGGCGGAGTCTTGCCACGTGGCACCGTTCCCTGCAGCTTGTTGAGAGAGCACGCACCACTCACGTGCCTGGTAACGAACACCTTTAGCAGGAACTAACTGACGGCCGTTAGCGAGGCTCAGAGGATACTTAACGGCGCCGTCATAAGAGAATATTCCCCAGTGTCGTTCGAATTTCCCGGGATCGATGCTTTTGATGTCTTCGTCTACTAGTGAGAATATGTAAACCTCCGGCGCCGTTCTCCGACGAGGAGTTCCTTGTCCTTGAAGTATCCGATTCAGTAATCCTTGATTGAATCTCTGAGCAATAGCCGGATTCGCGTTTTGATCGCCGTCGGTGGGCCATCCGACTTCTCCGACGATGATCTCGATCTTGTTCGGATCAAATCCGTTCTTCTCTAACGCCGATACCAAAGTGTCGAAATTGGCGTCGAAAACGTTCGTGTAAGAGATGGATCCGTCGACGACGGGCTTAGCTCCGCCGCCGCCGCCGCCGCCTCCTCCGCTGTTTGGGAAGAATGCGTATTCGCGCGGGAAATTTGGATCGGCGTTGAGAGAGAGGAAAGGGTAGATATTGAAGGTAATGGGTGAGACGGAATCAGCAAGGAATCGAACGATGGAGACCATTAGAGTTTTGATGTCAGCTCGGAAATCTCCGGAGGAAGGGAGACCATCACCGGATTCGTAGACGTCGGCGTTAAGAGGTACCGTCACTTTGACTTGCCGGCCAAGACCAGCTTTCACCAGAGCTGCTTGAACGTTCTGCAGCGCTGGATATGTTGAACGGACGAATCTGTCCTTGTACGTCTTCAAGAATGGCTCATTTCCCACGGCTACATACCTGATCAAATTAATGATTAAAAATCCAATCTTTAGAAACTTTAAGTATATGTTTTAGCTTAAAAATCCAGGCTTTTAGTTCAAAAGTCTAACTTCAGAAGCTTATGCATGTTTATAGCTTAAAAATCCAAGCTTTAGAAGCTTAAGCATGTGTTTTAGCTATGGGCCTATTATAGTGCAATGCAAATTACCTTATGTCGGTTCCATATCTAGAGATGTACTGAGATACGTTCTGTTGAACCCAAAGCTCGGCGTTGGTAACAGTGGATGCCATAGTTGCTAAGAGATCGTTAGGGATACCGACCATGACTTGAATACCGGATTTACCAAGAGCTCTGAGTGCACCAGGGTCAGCTTCAAATAGCTTAACCTTATTGAACCCATTGTCTCTAAGGAGCTTCACCACTATGTTTGGTGGTAGAGGATGGCTCGCTTGTGTCCCCCAGTTACATGCCAAGCCCTCCACATTCTTCAGTTTGCTGTCAAGTAACAATATGGATAGGCAGAAGAAGATGAGTTTTAGGTATGTATCATGACGACCCATCTCTCTATATAAATGTGGGAATTGGGTTGGAAGATTGATTCAGAATGTGGGGTCTAATGAGAATTTGTATTTTGTGTATGTGTATATATACAAATATAGATAAAGATATATAAATGTAGGAGTTTGGGGAAGATGAGTATATGGAAGAAAGAAGGGAAAGGAAAGGTATTTGTAATGGTAGTTCAATAAGAAACTTGATTCCATTGGTGAGCTAAACCTCAATTTAAACCATCCAAGCATAGGCTATTACGTATTTGTATGAAAAACAAAGATATTAAAAGATTTCACATGGTATTCTCTAGCTTGGTCTGATAATAATTGAACAATAAGATAATATTTTCATTGAAGCTACTATCTGATTAAGAGAGATGTGGGAGAAGAAAGGGATGGAGTGTGTGGGATGGATACCATGTTAGAAGAAAGTTTACAACCTTTTTTTACTCGATGGAATCTTATGACCCAAATACCCAAATTACGATATGATCGCAAGTCCTAACCTTGAGATTCCTCAAATTGTATATCTTGGTAAAGTGATGTCAAAAGATTTCAAAACATTTTCAAATCTATCTATAAAGAAACCCACAAAAAAAGTTGAAAGTTTTAGAAAAGTAATGATTGGTGGAGCCATTAAGAAGATTAGATAAGACACCCATTTGAAGGTTGGAATTGCATGAATCCATGAAACTACCATCGAACAAACAAACCAACCCAGAAAAGAAAATTGTTTAGCATTGCATTGATACTCGATGCTAAAAGCCTAGAAATGAGTAAGAACCTAACAAAGCTTACCTATACACAGAAAGACAAGCCACTAGTTTTAATTGGTGATTCATTTGTCCATTGGTGGATTCATCAAATGGCAAAAAGAACTATTCTCCAATCTACGAGCCATTGCGATGATATTATGAATCCCCTTTGGTTGAAACACACGAAGCATCTCCATAATCTCCTCCTTAAGCCCTTTAACGAAAACAGTTTCCAGAAGATCATCAGAAACATCCAAACATTGCGTCGAGAGCTCCTCGAATTGGCCAAGATAATCTATAAAAGATTCCTCTTGTTTAAGAGATAACAAACGTTCCAATGCAGATCGAAAATCCCCAAATCGTTCAATCAGCCGAGATTTGAAATCATTCCAATCCACAAAAGGCTTATCATGATTCTCGCAAAAGTTAAACCAACTCAAAGCTGGACCTTCGACACTCAGATAAAGTATATGAAGCTTCTCCTTCTCTGTGAAATTTCCGATCTTGAAGTATCGTTCCGCTAGGGCAATCCACGAGTTTAGATTGTGACCTTGGAACACTGGCATCTCGATCTGAGTCTTCTTCAAATAAATGTAGCGAGACATCTCCTTATCAACGAGTGAGTTATCCACTATCGTCGATTGTTCCGTTGGATCTTCAGGGAGGTTCTGATGATCTACCGGAACTTGTGATTCGGTCGGTGGTTGAAGAAGAAGTGCTGATTTCATCTCCGCCATGGATTTCAATGTCTCGGCCATGGAATTGAGTAACTCACCCACCGTTGAGTGAAGCATAGCCATCGAATTTTGAACCTCGCGCATGGATTCCATCAGTGAATCAGCGGTTTCATCGATCTGTATCGGTGCCATTGAAGATTGATATTGATTAGGAACAAACAAACTCTCCTCTTCTATAATAAAATCTTTCCTTTTTGTTTTTGTTTTTTTGTTCTCCAGAAAAAGAAAGTAATAAAGAGTGGACCCCACAGTCGATCTACTCATCAAAACGACTGTGTTTCATTTGCTTCGTCCCTCTTTTTTTTTTTTGTCGTCACCAATGTATATTTTAAATTTTCACAAGCACATATCTGTATATATTATTTAATTTTTCAAAATTAACCATTATACTTTCATTTAGGATTAGATGGTTTTTGAGAAGGTCATGTAAAGCAATTGGCTATCAACGATTCATCTCGAATTAGAAAGTCTTAATTTGGGCTATGTTGAAAATGTTTAATCATAGTCGATATTGCTCTCACTTTGTTAATGACTCGATAAATATGGTATAATACACCTTTTGCTAATGAAAAAAAATAAACATTTTATGAATGATGTAACAATTGGTGAGACACAAGAAATCAGATGGCCTGAATGAAATTATTATTATATTTCCTATTCTAACCTTTGAATCCCACAATTTACAAAAAGTAACCACTCTCACTACGTAATTCTAATTGATGATCATCATCGATCCCACTAAAATCAAATAAAAATTGGAAAATGAAAAAAAAAAAAAATCAAAATTCAGACGAGAAGATCGTCTCCGAAGAGGTAAAGAAGCCGCTCAACGGCCCAGCTAGGTTCGTTCTTCGCCGGCCAATCTCCACACGACGAAGTATTAGCAGCAAGAAGCGGAGTTCTACAAAGTGGACACGTACGGTGATTATCATCATCGCCTTCGTTATCATCTCCGCCGCAACATTCATAGTCCAACCACCGATCAATACACTCGCGGTGGAACATATGGCTACAGTTCCTGAGTTCTCTAATCTCATCTCCGTCTTCCAGATCCCCGAGGCAAACCGCACACGTGTCGTTGATCGACGCCGGAGATCGTTCCGCCGCGTCACGGAACGTCGTCACGGAGAGGCTCTCTTTTATGACCTGTGATGAAATCGGAGGAGAGGTTGAAGAAGAGGCGGATCTAGATCTGGACCGGTAGCGTAAGATCCAGGCGAGAATCCATCTCAAGACGGTGATGAGAAGCGCCATTTTGTAGAGAAGTTGAGAGACGATGAGACCAGAATCTTCGATGAAGAAACTCATTGTGATGATTTGAGCTCAATTTTGCTGATGTATGTGAGTGAGAGAGAGAGAGAGAAGGGGAGGAGAAAATGGTGAATGAGATGCGTTTTTTAAAGAGGAATAAAGCTGATGATGCTTTACTTTTTTTTTTTTAATTTTTAATTTTTAGTTAATTTTTAATTTTTTGTTAATTTAGGGCTTAATTATATAATATGCAAGTTGCTTTGGAGTTTTTTTTTTTGTTTTTCTATATTTAACAAAATAGGTGTCAAGTTTTTCAATTGTGATGATGTACACAGTACACTTCTTTGCTCTTCAAGCCTAATAATAAAGTATGTTATCAGAAAAAAATGGGAATTAAAAGGATTATGTATGTTTAATGTAATGCGAAGATAATAGTATAAAGATTTATCTTTATTAGTTGATGAGACATAATTGCAGCTTTACGTGATTACTTCACAAGAATCATTCAAATAATTTTGGAGAAAGATTCGGGAGGAAATATGAGTCATGAAAGAAAATATAGGGGTCATCTTCTGAAAGTAAGATTCTTACAGTTGTGCGGTGTGCTTAACGAGTGAGGGGACAAAATTGCACATTCCAAAAAGTAATTGAGCTGTGATAATAAGAAAGAAGTAAATAACGTGGGCAAATTGCAATTTCGTAAAAGTTAAAAGACCGACGATAAGAACCAAGTAAATGACGTGAGCTGATGCATTTGTGCCGTTCGTGTCATACTCATCTGGTATCAACTTAAGTAAGGCTCTCTTTTATTTTCTACTTTTTCTTTGCCAAAGCACCCAAAAGAGGACCATTATTTTATATTTTTGTTATCTTGGTTTTAATGGAAGATGACCATTCGATGACCAAAAAAGGAGATAACTACTGTAATATTTCTTAATTTATGCTTAAAAGTTAAAAATCTACTATGATAACTTGATTGTATATGCCTTATATGGCGTCATTTCTGGCTTTTGACCCATACGCAGAGACGATTTTCTATAACTCTGCGTGATTATTGACCGGGCAAGATGTTAGTTATATTTAATACTTGCGCTTATGTCATACCTTTTTCAAATGAATTACGTTAAAAATACTCCAAATACTATGCAGTGTATTATATATAAGTTTGAATTCGAAGAATGACACAATTACAACACTATATTATCTGTCATGTCTCTATTGTTCCTACTTTGGTTCTTATAGGTTATAAACTATTTATTTTAAGAATAGTTTCTCGATTCGACTAGCTCATATCCGATCCAATTTTCACGATCCATCTCTATGAGTATAATTACATATTTGAAGTAGTGTAAATGTGTAATACATGTTTATGAATTAGGAGTACGCAAAAGGGTCGGATAAAATGATAGTGTACATATGTGAATAACCCCTTTGGGTAAATGAATATAATTTTATCATAAAATCCAAGTATTTAGTTTGTATCCTAGTCATTATTAGTTTGCTTCAAATAATGGCTGTATCAAAAGAATTAAATGGAAAAAATGTTGGCTTATAAGCCTTGACAAAAATCGTTGTCATCTGGAGATTATGAAAACAATATGAAAACGAGACATTTAAAGCTTTATTAGTCAAATAATATGCATTGCTATGTCTTGAACTCAACGAAGGTTCTTCCAAGGACGATAGTAAAAAAAAGAAAGTATCTTGGACAAGAGAGTTAAATCTTGAATATACGATTCAAATACTTTTGACAAACATAAGTTTGAACCTATGATGATGACATATTGACATGTCGACCAACCTATGACCTTGTCAGACTATGAATTCATGTCGGATCAATATCATTATTTTATTTTTAAAAATTTCAACATGTATAGTTTATGCATATCTACAAAATTTCTGGATAAATTGGTTTACTTTTTTTGTGACTTTTAACTGTTTTGGTAAAAGATATTGAAATTTATGAAATCTTGAATACTTTTGCGATTCAAATCAAATGATCTATAACGATTAAAGAAACAAAATAAAAAGAAACATACAATTTTTCTGGTAAGACAATTGATAAAGTGGTGCTATAATTAAAAGTCGCGATTGTAAGGTCCCATATTTTGATCTTGCTCTGCTTTATAATGTGTTTTGGTCGGTTGACCAAACTTTACAACGCTACACCACCTCAGCGTTGTAGTTTAGGTAGGTGACGACTGATCCTTTTTTATAAATTCTTACATAAGATGACCTAAACAGTTTTACAAATCGACATGAGTTCTTTTTGTTTGTATTTTCAACAAATTGAATTTTTACTAATTCACCTTCATGCCGCATAATAAGCATTTATCCTTTACCATATCCTGCTAAAATATATTTCAATGACTCTAAAACTGAAATCTCAGATTATACCAGATGATGGTAAAAATCAGACGACCCGACCAAAACAACACGTTGCATAGTGGTCAAGAAGAAATAAAAGGATGATAAGTAAATATAAATAACAAGCTAAAACTTCTTGGAGCTTACATTTCATTAAACGTCTAAGTTCAAAATCAATTCAAGTTTAGAAAAAAAGGAAACAAAACAAAAAGAAGAGTTACTAAGCAAAACATTAAACATATTCAGATACAGAACAAAAACACAATCATGAAATCTTCCACCAATGTTCATGTGTTGGGTTCTCTCACATCCTGTCTTCTCTCCTCCGAGGAGCACATGTAATGATCTCATCAACTCGCAATATCATCTCAGATGCTTCTGTTGCAGAAAGCAGAACCGCTTGCTTCACTTTGAATGCTTCATAGATTCCTCTCTCTTCCATATCTCCTACCTGTAAAGAAATAATCATCATCACAATTCAAGTCTTACCATTACAATCCATACCCAATCCTAGTTTTTTTGTTTGTTTATAGAGTTTACTTACAGATCCAGAGATGACATCGATTCCAGCATTACATCCTTCAGCATGGTGCTCTGCACGAAGCTGGGCCACCAATTCTGCACTGTCTAAACCAGCATTGTCTGCGATTGTTGTCGGTATAGCCACTAGAGCCCGTGAGAATGCTTCGATGGCATGCGACTTTTTGCCAGCAGTTTTCCGAGCAAGCTCATCTACGTCCTTTGCCATCACCATCTCTGGCCATCCACCTCCAAGCAACACTCTACTGTCATTTACTGTTTGGGAGAGCACACATAAGGCATCATGGAGTGATCTTTCAGCCTCGTCTAGAACATGGTGACTGCAAGAACAAAGAAACCACATGGAAATTGTCAGGAGAGAATTAAATACACAGGACAAGTCTAGACAAGATCTTGAAGTAGTGAGAGTAAAAAATGGATACCTGGCACCCCTAAGGACAATTGAACAAGCCTGGCCCATTTCACAACCAGAGAAATGGATCAACTTGTCTTCACCAATCATGATTTCTTCGATGAGCTTGCAGTGCCCAAGCTTAACAGACTCTGGGTCGTCAAAGGTGGAAGCAATTTCACCACCTGTAACCAAACCAAGACGCTCTATTCCCTCAAAGTCGGCATGCTCAATTGCAAGTATACCAGCATCTGCAAAGAGTTCCTCGGGGAAATTGTAGATCAATTGCCTGTTAACAAAGCAGTTGATCCCGTGGGCTAGGATCTTCTTCACCTTGTCTTTCATCTTTTCCTTCTCAGCCCCTTCAATCTCTGCAACCTTGGTCATGGAGTCAACTCGGACGCGTGCCCCATAGATCTTCACTTTATCAGTGTCCATTGCAGTATTTGCTACCAAGATCTTTGCATTCTCTATGCGCTTAGGCTGCCCAATTCCTATCTTCTTGTCAAGAATAAACCTATAGGTATAGATACAAGTTAAAATGTCATGAGACAAAATTACTGGATGCACAAAAGGAGTAACACAACATTACAAGATGACATAATGTCTATACACATTCCAAAATAAGACTATATTTATAAAATTAAGGTGCACAACCTATAAACAAGAAAAGACACTGAGACACGAGAGAGATACCATGAACAGATGATTACGAAATAGAGATCAAAGCTAATAATACAGAAAGATTTTGAACAGGAATCAAATGCAGAAGTGTTGTCTTACCCTTCATCCAAAAAGGAATCCTTCAGGGACCCTCCAGGTTTTTTGATGATCTGAATGGCTTCCAAGTTCGTGCTTCCCTAATTGAATGACAACACCAGAGTGTCAGAAACATATCATATAAAACATATCGACGGGAAAGAAATTTGTAATGAAATGAGACGAGACTATTTTTATGATATTCGTCAAAGAAAGCTCATCTATAATGCACAAATCACGGAGAAAGAGAAAGCTCGAATCACATTGCTGAGTGAGTTTCAAAAAGAGGCAGAGATGGTACCTTCAGCCTGAAAACAGCATCCACAGCCATTTCAGCAAAATGTTCCTTGTCCTGTGAGAGAATTTTGGAACATAACGTAGTCATGGCAATCTTCAACAAGTCTTGCCTAAACTTCACTGCATTGACACAAAACACAAAACTATAAATAACATTGTGATTTCCGGAGTTAAAAATACAGCAAAGCACCAGTGGAACCCAACATCGAACAAATTACACAAACACAAGAACGCTATACTCTAATATGTCTGCACAACAAAGGTTTAAACATCTCTATAATGATTACCTGCATTGTTTTTATTATCAATAACTCTTTTCAGTAGAGCATCACGAGCACATTCTGCAGCCATTCTGTAACCTAAGAAACCAGAAAACGTCTAAATTAGACATCATCATTCTCATAATGCAAGAAGCATATATAAAGTTGCCAGAAGCATACCTGCAATGATCGTCATAGGGTGAATCTTAGAAGCAACAAGCTTTTCCGCTTCCCTTAGAAGCTCACTAGCCAAGACAACAACAGAAGTAGTCCCATCACCAACCTCATCATCTTGAACTTTAGAGATGTCTGAAGAATCAGATCAGATACAAGAACTGTGAGAAAGACCCAACAAAAATTGAAAACAACAAGCCAGAATGTTGCAGGAGAATGCATACATACCAACAAGAACTTTAGCTGCAGGGTTGTCTATGAGAAGTGACTTAAGAATAGTAGCACCGTCGTTAGTAACAGTGACCGCATGACCTCTACCAGTAGATTGTAAGATTTTATCCTGAAGAACAATAATAATAATAATAAAGATTCAACAACAATCACTACTATGAAAACTGAAAAAGTTTAGAGCTTTTAGATATTTAGGAGATCGGGAGTTACCATGCCCTTTGGCCCTAAGGTAGACTTAATCAGATCACCGATAGCCATTGCACCAACAAATGATGCCTAAAAGAGAAACAAAAAAAGAAGAAGAAGGAAATCAGATTCAAAAACAGTGAGAATGAATCTGAAAAACCCTAAATCCTCAATGAAAGACTCACCATCCTCGCACGTTCTCCTTTCTCTTCATTAGCGTCATCTTTGAAGATCCTATCGATCTAAATACAAATAGCAAAGTTAAATGGCTGCGTCAAGAGCAAAGTGAAAGCAAAGGAAATGAAAGAGATGATGAAGAATCATTACCGGCATCGAGAAGATCAGAAGGAAGAAGAAGGATGGTTACTCAGTGTCGGAGATCTCTTCCAAAGTCGAATCTGGGATCAGCCAGATACAATCAAGTCGAAAGGAACCCGAAATATTGAGTGTGCTTCGAAAGAGTAGAAATAAAGCAGAGAACCAAAACCCAGATCTTCCGGAACCCTAATAGAAAAAGCCTAATGACAAATTTACCCTCACATTTTCCAGATCCGTCTGCTCATTTTTGGGATTTTATTGTGTTGGATATATATATGTATTTAGTCCATTTTAGAAATCCACTTAAAGGCTAAGCCCAACAGTAGTTTTCGAGCCCAATAAATCAAGGGCTCATAGGAGGCAAATTCTACCATTCATATCTCTCTATCTTATCATTTATACTTTTTTGATCAAAAGTATTTATTATCCTTTATTAAATTCACGTGTCAGATACGGTTGGAGTTTGGAGTTGTGGCTTAACAGTAACAGAAATGGGAACATTCCACATGACGCAAAAGCCAAAACGACAGCGTATCGAATTCGCGCACGTTCTAAATTACCAATGTCTTTAATTGTCTGAGCACTGAAGTCAAACAAAAAATATCAATGTCGAACGCCACGTGTCAAATTACAGGAGCTTCTGATGAGGATAAATCCGGGAGGTTCCCTGTCTGACGACGTGGAAACGAAGCGAACAAAGCACCAGGAGATAAAATATCAAAAGTTCATCGGGAAAAAGACAGATCTACGATTTCGAACGACCAGACATGGCAAAGGTGAAAGATGAGCCACGTGCTTCAGTTGAAGCTGGATGCGGAAGCAATCTGGGATGTGGTGACGGCGGCGCAGTTGAGATCGACGGTAACAGCACCGCTCAGGATGTCATCGCCGGATCTGTTGTGGCTGAAGCTAGGTACGAGTTGTGTTTGAAATTTGCTGTTTATTTGCCTGTTCTTCATTTGATTTGAAAACTGTATGTCGTTTCTGATGACTGATGAGGTACAATCAATCAGCATTTCGATCTGTTTACATTCGGATACTTATATAAAAAGAGGTGATTTAAGGATTTTAGTTGCTATTTAGGGAAGGTTATGTTAATTTGTTCTCGACTGAAACATTAGTTTTCACTTCTTATGATTATTAATCTTATGCTTCAAATTCCTTCTTGCATATATAAGTTTCCATGTCATTCTGTGAATGTGATTATTGCAAACTTCTTTTTTACATGAGAAAGTGGAGAGACTGCATTTATATGAATGTTACTAAGAAGTTTTTTATAACTAAGTCTACACTTCTCACTAACTCCCTTGAAACACTTATTATTAGTAGTCACAAAGTCACAATATGTGGAGAGTTTATAACTAGCTATTTGATTGTTCTCAATGTTGCATCAATAATTCATCTTTATAGTTTAATGAATCTTCTGCTATTGAAGGTCCACGGAGATGCTATCCCCTGAGCCCGATGCTTCAAAGGTCCTTCCAACTCAACTTACTATTTTCTTTGGTGGGAGTGTTACTGTGTTAGATGGAATTTCATCAGAAAAGGTTTGGTCCATTTTAGCAAATTCTCCATTTTTGTTGTCTGAAAAGCTTAGATTTTTCTCTTCTCACTGTGATGATCCACGCTTATAGGTTCAAGAAATCCTCCTTATAGCTGCTGGTGCTGTTGTTAAATCCACTGAGACGAAGAATTCCACGACCGTCAATCCTGTCCCATCGCCAGCACTGAACAGAGCTCCTTCTTTCTCAAGCACATCTACTGTAGCTTCACCAGCTGCACAGTCATTTCCCATTCAGCCAATTTCGTTTTGTAGATCCGCGGCTGGTCAGTATACGATCCAACTGGTTACAGTAACATCTTTATACATTGAAAATGGATATTCTCATTAGCTTTTCATAAATCTGTTTGCCAATTCAGATCTACCAATTGCAAGGAGGCATTCGCTTCAACGATTCCTCGAGAAAAGACGCGACAGGTATGTAATCCTTTTATAACGACACTCCATCCTTCTCCATTTCACTGGAAATTCAAATTTGATCGATTTTATTCAGTTTTTATTTGATTAATAATACATATCAGCTTGTTGATATGCCTGAGAGAGACTTGTAATAATGACAGATTGATCACTAATCATCAACATTAACATTCTTTATTTTCAGATTGGTCAACAAAAACCCTTACCCTGTTTCAGACATCAAAAAGACAGATGTCTCTATCAAGGAGGAATATCCAACTGCTTAGCTTAGCAGATGTTCAACCTCATGTCAATATGGTTTATATGATAATATGTCATATATGCTGCTGTGTGTGTTTTATAATAGTGTCTGTAAAGGTTTGTTTGTTAGACAAACTAAGATTTGTTTACATGTCTGGCGTGGTCAGACATGTTTGTCATTTTACGTTAATTTCCTCCGATGATGAAGACAGAGGATCATCTACTTAAGAAAATACTGTGGTTTAAGAAACAGTGTCGTAGAGTCTTTCTAACTAATAACTCTTGATGTTATGGTATTGAACTTGTTCTCTCTTTAAGATACAATTTGTGTGTAAAAGTAACCAAGTCTGTGTTGTTATAATTGCTTTCATATAAAACAAATCGAGTTTCTATAAAATAGGACTTATAATTGTGAATTACGCACAACAAATGAGAGATGTAAAAGCACAAACAATGGGAGTGTGCCATAACTCATTGAAATCTAAACATACATATATTCACCTCCGCGGACAGCATTTTCTGCGCCTCTCCGCTCTTCCTCAGCCTTTTTCTCCCTTTCTTTCCAGTTCTCGTATTTCTGATCGTCTGTTGGTAATTCATGGCGGCATATAGGGCAAGAGTTATGTTCGTCCTGCCATAACAATTTGCTCATAAGCTTTTTGTTCTTACTTCTTACTTACTCGTAAACTCAAAAGCAAAGTTTTTTATTTTCTTTTACCAGCCAAGGCTTTAGGCAAGGAGGATGAAATGTGTGCTTGCATGGCAACTCCTGCATTTTGTCGCCTATTACTAGATTCTCCTTGCAGATGCAACATTCTGCCTCTGCTCCAAACTTTTTAAGCATTTCCTCACTGAAAATGATGACTGGGAGTTTCTCAACAGCTTCTTTACTTGCTGGTGGAGCTCTTGGTGGTCCACCATCTTCTAGTATCTGCATAGAACACATCATACATATCATTTTTCAATCGTGAGGCTAAGCAAAAAGACACCACAATATCATATTAGAGATTAGAGTAAAAGACTCTTGATACAGACGAGGAAGACAGATAGCCAGGCATATTGGAATCAAGTGAAGAAACCCAATAAGCAGAAACAAGCATGCGGGTAAAAGGCAGAACAGAAATTGCTTTCATCTCATCTATAGGTGAAGAAACTCGTTTTATAAGCAATGTGTAATCATACAACAACTGCATCATCTAAAACTAGCAAGGAAGAAAAGAGAAAGGCAATGCCGAAAAGATATATAAAACTTACATCCGGGATGATACTGTCAAGACCGTTGATGAGTTCTTGCATTAAGTTGGCCGTGTCGCCCAGCGTGTTTTCAGAAGGACCATTAGAGGATTCACCAGCAACAATCGAAGCGAAAGCAGACATGAGATTCTGCTGCACTAACCACTGAGGCTGTGGCGGCTCACGATCAACAGTTAGATGTCCCTCAAAAAGATAACCTAGAACAAATTCACAAGAGATATAAGAAAATCAACCCAGATACTTTTCAGTTAAAACCATAAAACCAAACAAAATGTTTCACAAACCTTGCGAGCTCTCGGTCGGTTGATTATTTACTTCGTTTAACTGCTCCTTGGCTTGAGAAATGCAAGATTTCAAATGTTTCTTCTCAGAAGTATCAGACACAAGTCGCTCAGTCTCCTCGAAAAGACTCAAGCCAGCAGCCCAAAACCCAATAGCTGTATATCTTGTCTTCAGAACCGTTGCAACACGAGATACAACTATAAAGAACTGCAATATTCATCAAAATCAAAATTTTGTCAAAGAGGGTAACTAAATAAACACACATCGGATCATTTGAAGATCATTGACATGAACATGAGCTTTTTCCAACAATTGAAATAGAAAACAATAAAAGAAAGATGTTTTATTCCAAATTCAATCCTTAAAGTAAAAACTAACATCCAGTATAAGCAATGAGTCCACATCAATCAAAGAATCAATCCTCGCCAGTATAACCCTAAAATTCTGAGCTATTTTGAAATCTGCTGATCCGAAATCTACCAATAAAACTAACCTGTTTGCGGATAGAAGGAGATGAAGAAGAGTAATGATCACGGAGAAGAGAATGAATAGACCGAACGGATGCTTCGAATCTCAGCTTTTTGCTCAGCTGTTTCTGCAGATCATCAAGTTCAAGCTTCAAGCTTTCTTCGGAATGAGACGGTGAAGAAGATGCATCCATTCCAATTTTGTTTCTAAGCACTTAGGGAGAATTCAGGGTTTTTGAATAAATTGGAGATTTCGTAAGAATATGATCAAATGAACAAACGAGTTCGTCTTCTGGGATTTTTGTAGCAGCCGTTCTTGATCAGGAGGAAAAGGACGAAGTCGGTCGGGTCCAATCCGGTACAATTTTCCTTAGTCCAGTTAAGTTTGGTTCGGTTCGGTTCGAGTCTACAAGAACAACAATTTTTGTTCTAACAGTGGTTTTTGTGTCGTCTTTTACAATTCCTCAGTTTTAACTTTTTATCTACTTCCATTTATAAAATTTGGAGTGTAAAAACTCAAAGCCTCTCCATTGAGCAATATCAAATCAGAACCGCATGATAACACAGGGGCGAGCTATTTAAAGTTTACCATGAAAATGAGAATAAGCTTGCATGGACAAGAACATTGACACAAAGAAAAAGTCACATGGATTTATGAATCGACCTTTAAGTTACCACATGAATGTAACAGAGTGGAAGGTTTCAACCTATCCATATTTGAGGTGAAGTCATAATCTAGAGGCTCTTCATCATACGCCAAAACAAAAGAAAAAGCAGAACAAGTATTTGAACTCATAACTCATAGCAAGCTACAGAAGAAGAGAACAGAAACATAGCACCAACTCCATAACGTGCTCTTCAGTTCACCTTCCAATTTCTCAAGTCTTTCTGCGACCAACACGGGCAACAAACCCAGCTTTGATCTGAGCAACAGATCGTTGAGATCCACACTGCAAAAACATGTAGCACATTTTTCCATCACATTTGCATATTGAAACACAGAAAAACATAGCAAAAAACATTCACTTGATCAGGAAATGTAGGCCAGCCTCACATGACTTTTCAATTAAGTAAGAGAAATATGATTCACTAAGAAAAATAAGCCTCCTAATGCGTTTAACCAAGAGAGGTCCACTCGGTATCAATTACAAGACAAAAATCATAAAGCAACATAGGGGTGTCCAATTACCAACAGCCTTATAATATATAATTAATACATGATAGAGGTTTTGGCTTGTGAAAAGCATGAGGAGAAGACAATGACATATATAAGCTTCTCTTAAATTTTTCTTATCTCCATTATATGATAAAATTTTTGTAGGGAAGAAGAGATTTTATTACTTAGTTGCGCAGAAAGTAAAACAGAAACAAAGGAATGTATATCAAGATAAGAACAAAAAATTAAGTCATACCTTTTCGCATCTCAGGAAGAATAGACGATTCTCCTTTGAAAGAATTGTGTCTGGGCTCTTGCAACCAAGGCAAATGACATACTCAGCTGAGAACAAACCAAGGGATTAGGAACTCCAAATTAATATTCTTTTATGGCAGCTCAAATTTTGAAACTAAAGAGAAAAGTTACTTACTGATATATCGCCGCAAAATCCCTTCAAAGTTCTTAGGTGCAAACCTTCCCTTGACAACCAACCTTTGCTGCCCATCAAGCGAACCACTAGTACCCAACTCAGCAAGCAAGAAAGACATAACATGATCTGGTTGACGATGCATCCTGATTTTTTTATGCAGATAAAACATGTCATACATTCATCAAAATCAATAGGTATTATTACTTATGGTTAATCAAACAAGTTTGAAAAAAAGAAGATACGGGGTTTGTTCATACGTCTTGCAAAGGTCCATAAAGTTGACAAACACTGTCTTCTTTGTCCCTTCACGAAGAACTTGAGGAGGCCTCATAACTGTACGACGCCTATCTCCAGCAAGCTCCGGATTATTTTCACGGAGAATGTTAAAGACTCTACCAAGAAGCTGCAGATATAAGTCCCGTCAGCAAAAAAGGGGGGAAGGGGATTTTGACAAGGATATATTGACTTGAGGATAGATATAATCATATACTCACCTCGTCATATATGTAATCTCTTTCACTTCCCTCCCAGGGGTAACGTTGCTGCTGCAGAACTATTCCTTCCCCCTCTTCATCGTCATTAACATGATCTGCAATATATTCTCAGTAAGATTCATCCAGGATAAAATTCCCGTCGAGTGAAACAGTTAATTAGCAAAAAAGGAATTTAAAATACCATCCAAATCTTCTCCAGCATCGACAGTTTCATCATTCAATGAGATTGATTCAACCTAACCATCAATCAAAAACAAATATGAGGCACAGAATCATCCAAAACACAAGTTCAAATAATAAACAAACTTAGAAGGCACAAGACGTTAAAACACTCACTGGCTTCTTCTTCTTTTTCTTCATTCCAGCAAATGAACTCTCAAGACCATCATTAACTGCAGAAAAAAAAGGAATTAGACAAAGTAACACAAATCCCATGTGAAAAAACAAACAAAATGTTTCACACCACATTAACTCTTCATCATACCTGGCAATGAATCAGATTTGTCTGTCTGTGACGACTCTGCTACATCCTCGACAGGATCCTGGACGACAACTTTCTTCTTCTTCTTCTTCTTGGTTGGATCAAAGGGTGCGAGCTAAGGTACAACAGATGACCAAAAAAAAAAAAAAAATACAATCATTGATTTATCAAGCCATAACAAAACAGAATATATATTACCCCCAATGGACAAAAAAACAAAAATTCCAACTTACTTCTTGCTCTTCCTTCATCTCAATGTTTTCGTCAGCCATGATTGCAACTGAGATAAGAAAAAAATACAAAGATAATAAACATTCAGAACCAAAAAAAATATATTATAATGAACAGTAGGGTATGAGCATCTGTAACATAGCAGGATCGATAATGTAGAATTAAACTGTGTGATTGCATAGGCATCACCGAAATTAGGGTTTCTACATCAGAGCGATAATCACAAACACAACGAAAGCATAACTAAATTCAGAATAAATTTTTGATTCCCAATATATGATTATACCACTAATAAATCTAGGTTAAAGCTTCACAACAACAAAGGAACAGCTAGATTAATCAATCTCTATACTCAATTCTTCCAAAACACGATTAACTAAGAGATCTACAAAAGAATTCGAAAAGGAATCGAAGAAGACTCACAGAGAATGTGAAAGCGAGATTGGTGTAAAGAGCAAAAACGAAACGAAGGTTGCTTGTGAAGAATCTGAGAGAGAGACAGAGAACAAGCGGCGCAAAGGTTATAATCTCAGATAAGTATGTCTAACCCTCGCTCGTCCAAAAAATAGTCTCAAATAACAATTTTTGTTTGGGTTTTCATTTTTTTGTTACTCAATAGTCAATAACTATAAATTAAATTTGACTTTATTGTTATTCTATAAATTAAATTTGACTTTATTGTTATTCTATAAATTACATTTGAAATCAATTATTTTATAAACATGTTAATTAATCAATTAATAGTGTTTATTAAATTCAAGAAATTTTGTATCAAGATAATATTTATTTATTCAAAAATGTGTGAAAAGTAAAATATATAGAAAATGCTATTAAAAATAAATGAAATTAGAAAGAAATAATTTAGCATATCTAGTGTCAAAAAAAGATGAAGCAATTTATAGCATATCTTTTCTAATATAAATTACTAAGTTATATTATTTTAATATTGATATATTTAAGCTAATATTTGTGATTATTTCGACATGGTTGGATATTTATATTTACTTTTTCTATATCATTAGTATTGTAAGATAAATATTAAAATAACTTACTTATTATTTATTTTGTAAAATAACTTTAACAAAAATGATTTTAAACTAGGAAGATGTGACATATACTACTTTGATTCTATGCTTTGCTTTTTATATAAAATATATAAAATTATTTGAAGCAATACATGATTTCATTTTAAAAAACCAAAATAAAAATAAAATATTGGTTAAATAAATTAATTTTGAAAGCCTCTTTAAAAACTATATTGATATTTAAAAAAATAATAGTAAATTATTGGACTCAAAAAATAATTCAATTAAACTTTAGATACTCATATATATACGTAATTGCATACTATTAGTTTTTAAAAATTCATCTATATATATATATATATATTTAAATTTCAAAAGAAAAAAAACATTTGTAATTTTCATATTCTTATATTATTATGAAATGATTAAGTTTTATAGAAAAATCTAAAAGATAAATAATTAAAAACAAATAATCAAATATTATGTGTTAATAATGATAATGAAAATCAACTATAAATTTCACTTTTCCTCTAAAACTAGAAAATTTTGATTTTTACCTTCTTTAGTTTTATATGTAGGTATAAACACTTTTCACACTATTAAACTTTAATATTATGTATGTATACCAAAAGTAGATATTTTTTTTTCTTCAACTTTGCGGGTGTAACACCAAGTAGTATTGTTTTTACTGATAATCGGATTTTTCTTACAGAAAAATACATTTTATAAATATTTATATAACGTAATAAATCTCAATAGCCGAATCTATGGTAATCTAGTGATTAAAAGATATTGTAGACTTAGAAACCCTACTATTCAACCCCATTCAATGCATTTATATCACCAAATGGAAAGAAACAATAAAGACTTCCCAAATGAATACTAAAGCCTCTGACTAAAATTAGTCTAAAATCTAATTATTATTATTTTCTCTGTTTTTGGGGGTGGAAATAGGCAAAAATCTGATAAAGCAAAAAAAAAGTTGAGAGTGCAGTAAGGAAGGAACTTGTGGTGTTGACCTGTTCCCTCTCTTTCCCTCCTAATTCCTTAGGGTTCCTCAATTTCCTTTTTCCACCCAAACACAGCCTTCTTTCTCTCTACGTTTTATTCCTCCCCCTTCCTCCACGTGGCTTGCTCAAAGCATGGAAATTTCTTGATGGGTTTCTCATCCACATCCAGATTCTACCCTTTCAATTCCGCATTTCCCTATAAAAAAACCCTAATTTCCCGACTCTTTGGTTCTCTACTCTGCTCTCTGGCTGATCTGGTAGATTAGGGAGTGTAGTGTTTTTGAAGTCTGCTCGAGTGTTTGGCAATGTCGGATGACATGGTGTTACATTTCTCCTCCAATTCTTCCAATCAGTCGGATCACTCTCTTCCCGACAAAATCGCCAAGCTTGAGGCTCGCTTGACTGGTAAGACCCCTCCGTCGGCCAAGCCACCTCAGCAACAACAGCAGCAGCAGGTCTCCGTCTGGTCATCTGCTTCCGCCGCTGTCAAAGTCGTGACTTCTGTACCGCCGGGATTGTCTGAGACCTCTATCAGTGATTCTGACGATGAGGTACTTTCGGATATTTGTAAAAATCATTCAAATTTTTATGTCTTTCTTTTGTGATCTTAAGCGTGGTTGGTAATTGAATTATTCCAATTGTTGTTAATGTATGTATCATCTAGCTTCTTATTTTGATCGGTTTGTGCCTGCCTAACAAAAATTGATCAAAGTTCATACTCTCATTATCGGTTTATGCAATCCTGATCCTTTATAGCTATATCTTATTCTCTTTGTTACTGTTCTCAGAATACCGGAGATTTCCTAATCCGAGCCAATACCAAGAAGCGCCAGAAAGTTCAAGAGTCTAACAATTTCAGTGGTGTTGATCATGCTGAGGTAGTGTGATATTTAATTAGAATCTGGTGTATGTTGTATAAGGTTTCTTCTATGTGATATTGAAACAACTTATTATGAAGAACTTTTTTGAATTGAAGCCCCAAGAGGAAGGATATGATGGAAGGAAAATTGATGCTGAGACCAAGACTGGTCCTGATGTAAATAAGAAGAAACAAGGTCGAGGTCGAGGTACATCAACAAGCAGAGGGCGTGGTTCTAAAGCTAATAATGAGGTGACAAAATCTCAGTTTTTGGCTGCACCAGTATCAGCAGCAAATTGTCAAGTCAATGTCTCTAATCAAAAGGTTATTATTATCTTTACTTCTTATGATCTTACATACAACTGCTCTTCTCATCATCAAGAGTTTATATATATGACTTAAATTTCTTTGACAAAGCGTGGACATGAGTTTATGTTCTGAACTGAAGTAAAATCTTGTAATTGCCTTGTGTGGAAGAAATAATTACTATACCTTTTCCCACTTTTTTGTGGAAGAGAATCTTTATCTAGATTTGCATTGATATTGGCAATCAGACGCAGTTTATCGATGAATACTTTATTCTTCAGGATTTTAGGCCTACTGGGCAGCTCAGGAATGGTGAATGCTCCCTCCCGGATGTAAGTTTCTCCTATAATGTCTTTTGTCTTGTCAGAGAAAATGTTTTTGTCTCGTTGTCTAGGATTATAAGTTGGATTGAATAAGTGAACAGGATTATTATATATGATTATCCTACAACAATGAAACACCACAGTTGTATCTTTCTATATTCACTATTTTGTTCCTTGTCTATAAATCAGGAAGATGTGAAATCTTTACATGCAACAATTGCTGCGCTGAAGGAGGAGTTGTGTAAATCTCGACAAGATTCTTCTGAGTATCACAACCTTTCCAGGAAGCTTGAGAATGTATTGTGTCAATGCCTTTCACATTTATCAAATCTTGCTTATGCTATAACCATTTTTTCCTATTCCAGTTCCATTGTGCTGCTAATCCTAATCATGATCTATGCAGGAGATAAAAGATCTAAAAGATGAGGAACAAGAAGGGAAGCAAAAGGTGAGAATTTTGTTTCCGTGACTCAATAAGGGTTATTGAGAACTTTTATGATCTTTTGTTAAATGTCCCACCTAGTATGGCATAGTTACTTTTACTATTATCAATGATTCTGGGAGAATCTTAGAGTAAATAAACAGTTTTCTCCATAGGAAGCATGGTAGCTCTATCCTAAGAAAGGTAAATCATTGACAGTCTCCTGATTTTCTTAGAATGCTCACTAAATTTAATGATGCTACCGCTGGTAGAGAACTGAAATATCTGTGAGGGCTTGGATCTTGCAATTGCCTACGTCATATATATATTCCGTTTCCAGTGAGCTCTTTTCGTAAAGCATTTTATTAGTATTTCTTTAGGCAAAAATAATAGGCGATCCATTGCGGGTAAGCTCGACTTTTTGGTGCATTGAATGTGGCACCAAATTGTAAACATTAAGGATCAACATTTTTGCATTTTAATCACTCATTGCTAACGCGTTTTTGAAAGTGAACTGTGTATCTTCATATCTACTTGGTACTTAAATTGGCAGACACTTTTGCACACCTCTAGGAAACTTTTGTTAGTGCAGCGAAGAAATTATCAAATATTCTATGGCTGCTTCTCTGTGATGTTCTTAGTAACTTTTATATTCTTACGCAAAACATGCGGAATTATTTGGTTTAAGCTAACAGTGCACTTGCTAACAGCTAGCTTTGAACCTTTCTTTTTCTTGATGCAGACAACTAAAGTAATTTCTGACCTTCTCATATCTGTTTCCAAAACTGAGAGACAAGAAGCAAGAACAAAAGTCAGACATGAATCTTTGCGGCTCGGCAGTGTTGGTGTTCTCAGGTCAGCCATAATGTACTCCTATTAGTTCTTATGGTCTTAGTATTTATCCAGTATATCCTTCATTTCTGTGATCATTTACACAAGTATTGAGAATATTTTGCACGGGGAAGTATAGCAAATACAAATTTGCTTTTAATAGAATCAGTAAACCAACTGGAATAGAGTTTGAGATAGGAGTTAGTTTCACATTTCTGTATTACCCGCAGATCAAAATCTTCTTTACTAGGTTACAAGGTTAGCTTCTTGAATTTGTGATCAAAATTCAATCAATCAGCTGTGTGGCTATTTTGGTGATTTCAGGACAGGAACGATCATAGCTGAGACATGGGAGGACGGACAAATGTTGAAAGATCTCAATGCTCAACTTGTAAGTTAAGCTGCAGCAAGAGATTTTCATTAAACTAATATCGATAATCCCTGCATTAACTGTTTTGATTTTTCTGTAAAATTTGGAACGAGAAGAGACAATTGCTGGAAACCAAGGAGGCTATTGAGAGACAAAGAAAGTTCCTTAAGAAACGACAAAATGGTGGTATGTTCCCCAATCTTTCTTAGTTTGTCTTGTCAGTCAATCCACGATCTCATGTATTGCATGTTGTCATTTTTTTCCTTGTAAAATTGTTATGATGTTTAGCACCCTTTGTTTTTCCATTTGGTTATAGATAAGAGTGATGGAACTGAAACAGAACCAGGAGCACAGGAAGAAGATATCATCCCTGATGAGGTTTACAAGTCTCGTCTTGCTAGTATTAAGCGGGTATGTTTCTCCTTATGCATCATCTCAGCTTCTTATTTCCTTTATGTTGATTGGTTTCTGATATTTTATCATATATCTATTGATTTTACTTTTCAGGAAGAGGAAGCAGTTTTGCGTGAGAGAGAAAGGTACACATTGGAGAAAGGGGTGCTTATGAGGGAGATGAAGCGCATACGAGATGAAGATGGTTCTCGTTTCAACAATTTCCCAGTTTTGAATAGCCGATATGCTCTTCTTAATCTTCTTGGTAAAGGCGGATTTAGTGAAGTTTATAAGGTCAGAACATTGATAGATACCACATTCTTTTACATGTGAGAAATATTTTGCAGTAGTTTGATGTTATGGATTTTAAGCAGGCATATGATTTGGTGGATCATAGATATGTTGCATGCAAGCTTCATGGTTTAAATGCTCAGTGGAGTGAAGAAAAGAAGTTGAGTTACATCCGCCATGCCAACAGGGAATGTGACATCCATAAAAGTCTTGTGCATCACCACATTGTTCGACTTTGGGATAAATTTCATATCGACATGCATACCTTCTGTACCGTTCTGGAATATTGTAGTGGTAAATCAGAATTCTCTGATATCTTTGTAGATAAAACAAGGATGTTATTCTGGAGTTGCAGTTCTCACTCTTATGTTTTAAATTTCTAATGCAGGAAAAGACCTTGATGCTGTTTTAAAGGCTACGCCTAATCTTCCTGAGAAAGAAGCGAAGGTTATCATTATGCAAATAGTTCAAGGCCTTGTATATCTGAACAAAAGATCACAGAAAATAATCCACTATGATCTGAAGCCCGGGAATGTTCTGTTTGATGAGTTTGGAGTAGCAAAAGTGACTGATTTTGGTCTCAGCAAGATAGTGGAAGACAATGTTGGTTCTCAAGGAATGGAGCTTACATCACAGGGAGCTGGAACATACTGGTGAGCCATCTAGTTTTCGTTTCCTTGATATCGTCTCTTTTTCTATAGTCTCTTCTACTTCCTGATGGATATCTTATAGCTAGCAAGCATCTGTTGTTCAGGTACTTGCCCCCAGAATGTTTTGAGCTTAACAAAACTCCTATGATCTCATCAAAGGTCAGTGATTGGTCAATAATGTCTTAATCAAATATGTTATAGAAATTTTGTGGTACTAAATTGTGTTGAAATTCAGGTGGATGTATGGTCGATTGGTGTTCTGTTTTACCAAATGTTATTTGGAAAGCGACCCTTTGGACATGACCAAAGCCAAGAACGGATACTAAGAGAAGACACAATCATTAAAGCCAAAAACGTTGAGTTCCCAGTAACAAGACCTGCCATCTCAAATGAAGCGAAGGTAATGCTGGACCGTTCTTAAACCTGATTTAAGTATAGTACCAAATGGTCGTAAAACTGTATCTCCATGTTCTCACTGAGTCACTGTTACATATTCTGCAGGAATTGGTTCGACGGTGTCTAACATATAACCAGGCAGATAGACCAGATGTTCTAACAATGGCACAGGATCCATACCTTTCCTACTCTAAGAAATGAGAGCGTGTAGCCTTCACAAACAAGCCAGAGATACTAAAAGACCGAGTCCTAGACTTTTTGTTTTGTATAGATTATATAAAGTTTCTCTTTTGTTTGTCTAAATAATTTCATCTCCCGGCCCCTTGAACCATATTAATTTCGGGTGAACTTAATTTGTCTATTTTCCTTAAATAATGTAACATTAACATGTTTTGTATATTCTTCATGTTTTTGAATAGAAGAACATGAGCAGAAAGTTGAAAGATGCTCCTTCAGTTCATTCTAGCGTCTCTGCTTCTCAGGTTTAAGACAGGGTGGAATATGTGATCAATTGAAGGCAAAAGAAAAATCCGGATGGAGACTATTGGAACCAAGTAAAACAGAAGAGTGGAGACCATTGGCTTGCAAGAAATTACTACAAGACAAAAGTCTACTTATCCACTCATAACCACCAAAAACTCACTTGTTGTTCTTCTTCTTTTTCCATGGCTTTATTTTTTGCTTCTTCGGCTGGATTTTCGAAGATGCAATCTGGCCTATGGTACAAAGGATCCTTCACGCCACGAGTCACTGTGAGATGCTGTGAAATCGCAAACGAGCCTCCACGACCAAAATCGAAGCTCCAAGTCGGATCACCAATCATCATCGTGGAAGCCCCCAAAGTTATAAAAACAGCCGCTTCAATGCCTTGCCTTAGGGCTAATTCTGGCTTGGTCAAGCCTGGTGATGTTGGAAGGTCTTCTTCTTCATCATCCAACTTTCTTCTTTTTTCTTTATAACAGTGTAAATTTTTAGGACAACACTTAGACTAATCACAGCAGTCTTTTCTTGCCAATCAAAACGTATACAAAGCTTTTATTTGCTTTTATTTGTGCAGAATCGTGTCGAGAAAACCAAAGGACTTGTGGGCAGTTCGACTCGCCATTGGGACGTATCTTCTAGATGGTAAATATTTCAAAGCTTTAGAGCTTGAGGAAGAAGCTAGTGATTGAAATTATACTGTCAGGTTGATTTTCAGATAAAGAACAACGTCTTTCTCTTTTTTCTATAACTATAAAATGGGTTAGAAATGGACAAAACAAAAGTTTCGATCCAAAAATTTGAAAACAATTTTTTATTGCAAACTCTCCTCATGGCGCAATAGTAAACCGTGTACGAATCAAAGCTGTTTAATTTGGGTTTGTGATCAACCCGAATCCAAACGGGTACAACGGGTCGTAATGCGGGTCACCGACGTTCATCGGTAACTGATCCACTGTTTTGAACCACGTCCGAGCCAACTTCCCGGTGAATCCAAAATCTCCGAACACAACATCAGCCACTCCCTGACCTTCCGTTCCCGGTAGCCACGCCGCCACGAGAGCATCAATGTTCGAGATGTAAGGCTGTATCACCACCGGACGCCCCGACACAACCACCACCACACATTTCACCGATGCGCATACATTTCCTATTATGCTCGGACCTGGTTCGGCTATGGTTAAGTTCGTGCTGTCTCCGTATCCCTCCGCGTACGGTGTCTCTCCTACGACCACGATTGCGTAATCAAAGTCTCCGGACTTGACGAATTCGGTCTCCGGATTCTGATTGTAGACGACTTGCGTCGTCGGATCCACCGTGTTCTTCACCGCGGCGAGGATCGTTGTTCCTGTAAATTCAATTTCAGATTGGTAAAATGTTCTTATCAACTCCAGAGATTGTTGAATTAGTCTGAAACCTTATTGTTACATCTTGCAATCACAACAAACAACAAAATGCTATGTAATATTGAATCATTTCATGATGATTACTTGCTCCTGCTTTTGGGAATTTGAGAAACCTTAATGGTCTTGTCTTCTATGGTTCTATATGATAATGATTCGAAGGGATTGTGTGTACCAATGGTGAGATTGTTGGTATTGAGGCCTTGCCAAGTTATAGTCCAGCCACCACATTGGTATCCCAAGTTATCAGCATGTGTTCCTGCGACAAGGATCTTCTTGGTTCTCTTTGGCAGAGGAAGCAATGGCTTATCCGCATTTTTGCCGTTCTTTAACAACACTAGAGATTTCCTCACTGCTTCCCTTGCTAGTTCCCTATGTTCCTGTTGAGTTTGTCCAATGTTTAAGTTGGGCTCTCTATCTTAAAACTGGTGTTTTAGTTTCATCTTACAGACCTTACTACCGAGATGATTAGCCAAGCTATGATCAGCCATTGGATCTTCAAAGAGCCCCATTGTGAATTTGACTCTCAAGATTCTCTCCACAGCATCGTTGAGTCTGCTCATTGGGATGAGTTTACTCTTCACCTGACTGGTTAGGTCGTTGATTAACTCGGTCAAGTTTGATGAACCCATTATCTGCATTGGAAGGTTTTAATCACATCAAGTGTGTGTGTTTATATCTTTGAAAATTAAGAACCGTTTTTGAGAACTGACCATATCGAGTCCAGCAGTGATAGCAGCATAAACAGAGTGTGAATAGTTAGCATGAAGTGGTGTAGTGATCTGATCAACACCTAGAAAATCCGAGATCACAATGCCCTGCAAACAGAATTTAAAATCTTTCTTATTTCTCTACTTGGCTGCTTCTATATGCTTTTGATTAAGCCTGATTCTTTTATGATTAAAGTTTACCTTGAAGTTGAGCTTGTTCTTGAGGAAACCTGTGATGAGGTTCTTATTGGCATGTATTTTTAACCCGTTCAAGGACGAGTAGGACACCATAACTGTTGCAACTCCCTTGTTTACCGCATCGTAGTAAGCCGGCATGTGAATGCCAAGCAATCCATCTGTATTAATAATCGTGTTGTTCGCATTCATCCCTTTCAATGTACCTCCATCTCCAACAAAGTGTTTAGCACAGGCTGCGACTTTGGTCCTGTAAGTATATATACTCCAAGATTCAGTTTAATTCCATTAATCTTTGCTTCTTTAGTGATTCATCAAAAGTACACTTACTTTCCAGCGACGAAAGGAACACCATTTTGACTAGTGGGAAGGTCACCTTGCAAACCAGGTATGATCTCAGTCATCTGTTGGACTATTTTGTGATCCTCACTGTAGCTCTCGTAGCATCTTCCCCATCTAGGGTCCCTACACACCTGTTCCAAGTGAGGGATTACAACAACTATGTTTCTGCTTAGGTTCAGATTCAGATTTTACTTACTGCAATACATGGAGCAAAGACATATTGGATTCCTGTCGCTCTAACTTCAAGCGCAGTTGCTTCACCAATCCTCTTCACAAGGCCAGGGTCCCTAACACATGAGTATAAACAGTAAGAATAAAACAATGTCGATAATTTGGAATATGGTTCTCTATAACAACTTGCCTGGTGACTCCTAGGCCTATGTTATGCGGGAAAATGGTGGCATTGTACGCGTTGTTGTGACCATGAACAGCATCAATCCCATAAATCATGGGAATCCCTAAGCGGGTTGAAAGAGCCGTCTTTTGGATCTCATTCACCATGTTCACCCAAGCTTCGGTACTAGCATTTGGCATTGGCACACTCCCTCCACCGCTAAACACACTCCCTGCACACATAATTCTGAAACATTTGAGTATTTGTATAGGTTTTAACAACGTTCTGAAGATCTAGAATCATACCGATGAAGTAATTTTTGATGACTTCTGTTGTGGCATTGGCGCGTTCCACCTGAACCATCTGCCCAATTTTCTCTTCAAGTGTCATATGGCTCATCAGATTCTTGATCCTGACTTCTAGTGGCTCTTTTGGGTCCTTATACTTGGCGTTCGCAAGTTCTTTATTAGCTGCCACGACATAGCAGAGTAGCAGAAGCCCTAACGTTTGTAGCAAACAACTCAACCTCCCCATCTTTGCCTCTTCTTCACTCTCGACACCTGCTGATGACAACAATCCAATAGTTCAATACAAATTATTGATCAACCATTTGAGAAGGAGAAGACAAAATAAAACGATATGATGACGACAACAACGATGAGGATGATGAATATATTAGTACATTACTATGTTTTGAATGAAACAGGCACAATAAAAGGTTGAGATTTTGTTGTTGTTTCGATAGTGACAGGCACAATACAGAGTTTGGGATTTTGTATTCTTGTATTTGTGTTGTTATGCTTGTGAGGTTACATGCAGAGAGATAACATTTCCGTGACTAGAATATCTAAAACAAATCATATTCTCTCTTTTTTTTTAATGTTTTTAATGTTAATAAATATAATGAGATAAAATCTTAATAAACTATCTATTTTGGCAAAATAACATACTAAAAATATTAGTTTTAATAACTAATAATTCTGTCAAATAGTTAATGATAAAAATCATTTTTATATTTTCTATATACACAATCGCAATTTATTTGTTTTCCATTTCGTTAAACGTGTGAGTTTCAGATATCTGGAGTCATATCTTAGATATTTAAATTTAAAGAATAATCCTTCATACTAAAAGACGATTGCACACGGAGCATAAGAGAACAAAACCCTTTTGGTGAAACAGATTTGTTTATGTTCTTTATGGGATACATTTATTTTTTCTGTTTTATTTGTTTCGTTGATAAACATTTTTTTATCATTTTCCTTGCAATTTTATGTTTGATATTTCAAAACTTTCTTGCAATCTCTTGGAAATTTTTTATCATTGTTTGGTTGGTAAAGTTTTTCTTTTGTAAACATCAATGTCGTGAACCCTTTTTGCAAATGCAAACCTGCACATGTGTGGACCATGCGTGTGGCATAGTCTCACCTCAGAATTGGGATCTATCCGTACGAATCAGCTACTTATGTATAGTAGATATTCTCAACAGCAATATCCCATATCCAAATGTTAATTATCTCATCAAATGGAACACAATACAGATTATAAGAACAAATACCAAAAGCTGCTTCAAATCATAGATGCTTATAACACTTGTTTTGTTTTGTAGACAGACAATATCGAAAACCAACAAAATTCTTCATCGAAATTATTTCCTTGGTCCTTATATCTTTTTTTTTTTCCCTCGCTCAATAACTTGTTTATTGCCTCCGAAACAGAGAAAGAGTCTACAGTTTGTATGGTTTTGTGGTCAACCCGAAACCGAACGGGTACAACGGGTCGTAACGCCGGTCGCCAACATTCATAGGTAGCTGCTTCACCGACTTAAACCACGTCCGAGCCAACTTTCCGGTGAACCCATAATCACCAAACAAAGCATCAGCCACTCCTTGACCTTCTGTTCCCGGAAGCCAAGCTGCAACGAGGGCGTCGATGGTCGAGACATAAGGCTGAATCACCACAGGACGGCCAGAGACCACAACCACCACACACTTCACTGATCCGCACACGTTCTGTATCGTGCTCGGACCAGGTTCACTTATGGTCAGGTTTGTGCTGTCCCCAAACATTTCAGCATAAGGCGGCTCGCCAACAACCACAATGGCGTAGTCAAATTTACCCGACTTCACATAGTTCGCATCAGGGTTTTGGCTGTAGACGACTTGTGTGGTCGGATCCACTGTATTTTTCACAGCTGTGAGTATCGTTGTACCTGCGTGTAATGAAAACAAAAGTCAAGATTTAAAATTCTGTATCACGATGTTCTGTATAAGCTCACACTAGCTAATGTATGTGATGGTCCAACCGAGCCAAAGAGGTGAAAGATAAGTTTATGAGTTAACGTACCAATGGTGACGTCATTGCCGTTAAGGCCTTGCCAGGTGATGGTCCAGCCACCACATTGATATGCCAAGTTATCAGCGTGTATTCCCGCGACAAGGATCTTCCCTGTTTTCTTAGGCAGAGGAAGCAACGGTTTAGCACCTTTCTTGCCATTCTTGAGCAGCACTAGAGATTTCCTCACAGCTTCACGAGCTAGTTCCCTGTGTTCCTGTGAAAGTGTTTTATTCAGTTTCCTATTGATGATTTTTTAATGAATGATTGGTACGATGGTTAAACAGAGGATAAACAGAACAGACCTTACTACCAAGCTGGTTGGCAAAGCTGAGATCAGCCAGTGGTTCCTCAAAGAGTCCCATTGTGAATTTAACCCTTAAGATTCTCTTCACAGCGTCATCGATCCTGCTCATTGGAATCAGCTTTTTCTGTATCTGACTGTTGATTTCGTCTATGAACTCGGTGTAGTTGTACGGTACCATAATCTGCAATTAAAGATACACACAACAATCAAGTAACCATGGAGTGCATACCAAATATACACAAGGTAGAACCACTTTTGAGACAAACCATGTCAATGCCAGCGCTGATTCCCGCGTAAACAGAGTATGAATAGTTAAGATGTGGAGGAGTTGTGATCCTATCAATTCCCTGCCAATCCGAGATGACAAAACCCTGCAGAGAAACAGAAAGAAGGGCTTTTAGGACCAAAACACAGAAGATCAAATGCATCTACCATGTAATCATTATTTCTTACTCTGAACTTCAACTTGTTCTTGAGGAAACCCGTGACGAGTTCCTTGTTAGCATGCATTCTCAAACCGTTCCAGGCAGAGTAAGATACCATAATTGTTGCAACACCCTTGTTTACAGCGTTGTAATATCCAGGCATGTGAATTCCAAACAGCCCCTTCTCGTTAATCACTGTATTGTTCTCGTCAATCCCTCTCACTGTACCTCCATCTCCAACAAAATGCTTAGCACAAGCCGCGACTTTTGACCTGTAGCAGTCAAAAGTTCATTTCGGTAAATAAATGAAAATTTTGTTCCATGTCATACACTGATGCATTAATTAAGTTATGACTGAAGTGAATTTAGCCAACGCCATATGCGACAGAAATAAATGGGACATGGACATGGACAGGGATTGTTTAGAAGGAGGAGATAGTTTCAAACTTGTCCTACAGTGTAGAAAATTCAAACCAAGACTCATTAAGAACCGGGTTGAACCTACTATATCTGTAGACAGAGTTCAAACCAGACTTTGCACTTGTTTTATTGACAATTACCCCATTGGCTCATTCTTATCAAGAAGCATTTAACACTCAAGGACCACCACGTTCAAATATAGCACGCGTGAGCATGACTTTATGTTTTCCCCACTTGATAATCAGACTCAAACATACACAAGCAATTCAAATCCTAACCAAATCTAGTAGAAAAAAGAAACCAAAGAACGTCTTAAGTCAAGAGTTCTTGCAGTCGTAATTGCATATTCATAAACGTAGTTTTCAGTTTTCGTAGTGACTATCAAGCAACATATCACAGAGGACTTATAACAGGCAAAATTACTTACTTTCCACCAACAAAGGGAACACCCTTTCGCTTGGTAGGAAGGTCGCCTTGCAAACCGGGAATAATCTCAGTCATCTGTTGGACAATTCTATAATCTTCACTGTAGCTCTCGTAGCATCTTCCCCATCTCGGATCCCTACAAACCTGTCAAAGCATATCCCCATTGCAGAAATATTAAGCATACACGTTTCTTGATCAGTTTTCTGAAACAACTTCAAACTGTTAAACCTTTATTGTACTTACTGCAATACACGGAGCAAAGACATATGGGATTCCAGTCGCTCTAACTTCAAGCGCAGTTGCTTCACCAATCCTCTTAAGAAGGTTAGGATCCCTAAGAGATTAGTCAAAAACATAAAGTTGTTTCAGTTTCATAGCCATAAAAATAACAGAGCAATTCCAACAAGAACAAAAGCCGTTCTAAGACAAGTACTTGCCTGGTGACTCCAAGGCCTACATTGTGAGGGAAAATGGTGGCGCCATAGACGTTGTTGTGACCATGAACAGCATCGATCCCGTAGATCATGGGGATTCCAAGGCGGGTCGAAAGAGACCCCTTTTGAATCTGATTGACCATGTTCACCCAAGTTTCAGGAGTAGCCTTTTGCGCAGGCACACTTCCTCCACCACTCAACACACTCCCTACACACAAACAACTCATTTAGACAATATATCGAACACTTAACAGACACACAATTTCTCTGAATTCATTTTCTTCTTACCGATGAAGTATTTCTTCATGACTTCAGGTGTTGCGACGCTGCGTTCGATCTGAACCATCTGACCAATCTTCTCTTGGAGAGTCATACGATTCATCAAATCCCTGATTCTTGCACCTAAAGGCTGCTTTGGGTCCTTGTACTTCAAAGTACCCTGAGCAGCAGCCATGGCACAGCATAGCAGCAGAAGACATAAGATCTTACTCAGAGTCCCCATTTTCTTCATCCACTAACAACTGCAGATTATCAGATCTAAGCTGTTAGTCACAAGAACTGTTCCATTGTAGATCAAAGAATATATTTCAAGAACAATGGTCAGCTGGAGGAAACAAGAACAAGAATCTAAAACTGAAACACTTTGAAAATGTGAAAACTTTGATTGAATTCAAGAAGCTACATTACCACAAAGAGCTGAAAAATCAAATCTTTATTTATTTCAGATACAGTCCCCGTTTTGAAAAATCAGATCTTTATTGACATTAATGAAGAATAGAAGAAAATAAAGGAATAAAGTTACGACTAGAGAAGACGAAGGTGAAGGATAAAAAGAAACTTACAGTATTCTGATGGTATTTTCTTGGAAGTGTTGAATGATTTCTCTACTCTCTACGAGACGATAGAGTTGTAATTGGCAGAGAGAGAGATCTTGAGAAGTGTGATGCTGCTACTTGTTCGTTCTACTCTCGTGTATTTAAAACACTGAAAAAGTTGCTCTCCTTTTTCCCCACATGTAATTTTTAAGATTTTAAGTAAATTTGTTTTTTTTTTATTAATTCGTAAACTAGTTGTCTTTTTTTTTTTTTTTTTTTTTTTTTGTCTTTTGTCATTTTAACTATGTTCTTGAACAAGTTGTGTTATGGAAAAATAATTAGTTATATCAAATATGACTTTCTCATACTGTTGGATTTTTTTAGCATTCTAAATTTTGTATGTTGATTATCAATTTGTATCAGTTTAATGTATAGATTCAACCAGGGACAGAGCTACTAGTTTAGGAAGAAGGTTACTTGACCTCTATTAATTTTTTAAAATAATTATTTACTAAATATGACTTTGACATATATACAAATGAATGTTAGATTTTTTAGCATTTTAAGTTTTATACGTTAACCATCAATTTCTATCGGTTTAATGTATTGTTCAACCTAGGGGCCGAGCTGTTAGTTTAAGAAGAGAGTCAATTGATCCCAATAAATTTTATAAAATAATTAGTTAAACCAAATATGATTTCGACATACAAACGAATGTTGGATTTTCTAGCATTCTAAATTTTGTACATTAATCTTTAATTTCCATCGGTTTAATGTATTGTTCAATCCACAGGCGGAGTTATTAGTTAAGGAGGATCACTTGACCCCCCCATAAATTTTATAAAATTTTGTGTACATGCTTAACAAATTTGGTTTTTAATTGATGATTTGGCTTAAAATGTTAAATTAACTTCTTTGTCCAATGTTTAAATCCTATTTTTGCACCTTTTATTAATTTTTATTTCATTTATGTATATCAATGGCCTTGAATGCTGTTTAATTTATTTTTATTCAGGTTAATGTAATTCCTTTCTTAACATCAATTTTCATTTCTTCCTAACCTTTTTTTTTAAAAACGAGAGATAGCATGAAAATTAATCAATAGATTGGATCAGAGGTGGAGGTAGGTAGTTAGAAGGAGTGGTAATTACCAGCCATAAATTTAAAATTTTATTGTATTTTTGATATAAAAACTATAGAAATTTCAACATAATTAATATTTTGATCCTTCTAAAATTAAAATTTTATATGTTAACACTCCTAAAAATATTTCTTCCCTTCGCCACTGGATTGGATTATCCACTCACAAATCACAAGTCTTAAAGTTCGGGACGAATAATGGGGACACTGAAGTCAAACGTACATATTATCATTTTCGTATTGATAAGGATAACCATATAATGCCAAATTTCCAATTATGTCATCACTTAGGGACAGGTTATTGGTTTTTTTACAGTATCTCATTCTATTTTAAGACCGTTGATGATACTGATGGTGCATCACAACAAGCTCTATAGAATGGAAGAAATTGATACACATAAATGAACCAAATAATTATATTGAAAAATCGTTTCACTCGTTCTAAGTTCTAACACATACAAAAAACTAGTCAAGCTTATTTCATTTATAACATAAAATAGTCCCAAGAAAATAAGCTTATTTGATTTACCATTGCATCAGCTATAATTTTCAACCAACTATATTGGTTATTCCATCACAAATATGTACATAATAATATAGCCAAGAACGTGTGTCGTATTTCCTTGGATAGATCGAAAACTAGAGACCAAAATCCACTATCTACGAAAATCATTGATGTTTTCCTTTAATCATTGTAAATATCTTAAAATGCAAAAACAGATAGCTTCTATGAGTTTCGAAATTACTCTAAATTTTGGTTCGATATAAATACATGATAATATAGTCTTGGTCACCGCATAAACAGATAAAACAGAAAATAAATCTTTTAAGTAAGAAGATAACGACTATTAGCAATAAGACTTGGGGTGGGACAACTCATGATCATATGGGAGACCGTGTTAAGATGCTTGCAGGGTCCCAGATTACCCACGTTACACTCCAAACGGTCACATTTACTTTCCCATATCTCTTCTAACGGCTACAAAAAAAAAAGGGATAATAGTATAATACAGAATAATAAGATGCTTTATTCGACTAGTCTTTTTTTCTTTTCTTTTTTTTTGTATGTAATCTTTGTTTTTTACTTTTAAAAACTTTGGGTTTTGAATGTGATTTTTTATGGTGTTGAAAAAAAGAAAAAGAATGTGATAATTTTCTTAGAGATGATTGATTCCTTCTTAGGATGATAGTAAGAAGTTCCTAGTTTTCATTTTCTAGTCAAAGCATGTGAATGGTGTTGTTAATCATCATTATTCTATATGCTAGCTGAGATTTTTCCTTTGGTTTTTATTGATTGATTTATTGCCTTATGGAGAAAGAGGAATCATTGTTTTTTGGTGTTTAAGATAGAGTTTTGTCTTTTTATAAATAGTTTTAATGTTTAACCCGGTTGAGTATTATAAAAAAATAAATGGTCAGGACTTAAAACGTATACCAAAAGATTGATGAAGTTGCGCTTATATAAACAAACTGCATTGAAAAATGTTTCTTTCGGGAATATATGTTGTCCAGCATTAGCGCTAATAATGGACATTTGCTTAAAGTCCATACATAAATCCTTTCGTTTCCTCAAGGGCCTATACACTTGTGTATAATTATACAAATATCTAATGGGCTGATAAGATTAGTACTATTGTACCTGATAACTAATTGGGCCTTGTTTTATAAAAATAGTTAAATACCATGATTCATTATAAAATACTATGTGAATATCCACGCAATGTCGTATATTTCTATTTTATCAAATTTTTTATTCAAATTCATCTTAAATATGAGTTTAACGTTATTGAAAAATAACTATTACTTTAGATAATTATCTCTGTCGAGGAGTATTATTCAAACTTAGGTGGCATGTGAATTTTACTAAAAAATGAATTGGTAATTTAGATTTCATTAAATCAACCTCAATAAAAATATCTATTAGTAACTATATGATTTTTGTACACAAAACAATTCTATCATTTTCATATACCTATTAGATAGATAATTTGAGATTAAATTAGTTTATTAATTACTAAAAAAAGTTAAGGATGATTTAAAATCATGAAATAGAAAAATAAGGTGACCTACTTATTGATTTTAAATTATATATTTTAAATGATACAAATAAATTGATATGCGATAAACAGAAGTGATGATATGTCAAACTCAAGAATGGTTTCATCTATTATCTATAGGATGATTTGGACGCTGAACTATCAATCATATATTATGAATTTTTTTTGTTAAAACAATGTATGTAATCTACACATAAGTATTTTTGATTCATTTCCTTTTAAAATTGATTGCTCCACTTCTTCAATTTTTTCTTTTTAAAGTAAGAAATACATGATTATTTTGATGACTATGTTTCTAAAATGAAACTTAATCAGAATGCAATTTATTACACTGCTTCATATTTCATTTTAATTGATAAGAGCTTTTTTTTATTCAAAATATATTTGAAAAAGGATTTTGAAGTAAACGATATTCTCTGCTCCTATTTTTATTGAAGTAAAAACTTAAAAAATTATTAATTTTTAATCAATTTTTTATATATTATTAGTTGATGGAGTTGATAATGAGTGATATACAGAGTCTTATGTAGGAATTCATCAGAATGAATCAAAATTAATAATTTTAAATATAATTTAGGTTAAAATTTTAGTTATATTATTAATAATAAACTATTTTATTGTCTAGTATTTATTCTTATTAATATTTTTAAATTTGTTAAAAAATATTTTTAACTTATGTTTTTTTATCTCATTAAACTCTTTTATTTACTTTGATTTATTTTATTATTAACTATCTAAGTAATGTTCATTAACTATTATATTTAAGTAATATTTAATAAAAATTTCTTATTTAATTAAGATAATGATGTGTACACCCTAGATTGGAGAGAAAACTTTCCTATTATTATATATATATATATATATATATATAAGAAGAGAATGTCCCAATGATTATCTGTTTGCACTATTGGACCGATCTAATCAAAGCAAGCTAACACAATCTCTACATGCAGCAAGAGATAAATTAACATAATAGCCTCACACTAACTCCTCAAACTAACACACATACATAGGAGAAGGTCAAGATCTAACCTCATCATTGTGGCCACGAAGCATGGATCTGACCTTGTATACTATGATGAAAAGACTTGGGAGACTGAAAAGACCAGTGAGATCTAAGATCGGAGATCGAATTGCAAGGAGATCGGAGATCGAATTGCGAGGAGATCGGTGATCGAATTGCGAAGAGATCGGTGATGTATGGAACTCCCATTTGCCTCTTCTTTTCCACTTCCTGCATCACAAAGAATAGATCATTAGGGATGCCATCGATTTTTATATAAGAAATGAAAACTCCTAGAGAATGAAAGAAAATCCAAATATTTGAAAATGTTAATTAATGATGAAGAACTTGAAGAATCATAATGAGAGTTTATCATAGAAGAGTATTTTAGATTTGCTCATGTGACATCGTGTTTGAAATTAAAATTTTTTGTTTTTGCTGATGTGGAGGCACTCAAAGGCTTCAAAAAACCCCTTTTATTAGTAAGAGATTTGGGGAAGATAAACTTGTATGAAATGATTGTACAAAATGACTAATGTAACTACTCTGATATCCGGTTTTTAATTACTGCAAAAAGTCAATATTTTAAATAAGGGTCCGAATGGTGACAGCGTATTTGGTAATATGGAAAAAACGGATTGTAACTGCGGTACGGTTCAACAGCGTTACGTGCGGGAAAATATGTTATGCGGGACAATTGCGGATTTTAAAAAATAAGCGGTGCGGAATAATGTTTGATTGGTAAAAAAAATATTTTGCGGTAGAAAATAAATGTTTGATTGGTAAAAAAAAGTATCAAGCGGTGCGGAATAATAATTTTTGTAAAACAATTAAGAACAAATATATTAATAATATTAGAGTAATTATAAATTTAATTATTTAGTCAAGATTTATGAAGTAATATTTTTATATATTATTTATAAACCTTAAATACCAAAATTTATTTGAAATCTCTTAAATATATATAAATAAATCAAATAAAGCGTTAAATAACAAAAAAAATAAAGTGTAATACAATAGAAAAAGACTATCAAGTACTTTGATTTTTTTTATACAATTATGAAGTTCTGCGCCGAGTACTTTGATTTTCCAATATCATTTTTGCAATATTGTCTCTTATTTGCGCCATATATCCTCCATCTGCTAACTCAGCTGCTTCCATGTCACTTAAGTTAGATTCAGAATCTCTGTTGTTTGTTTCCGTTTCTGACATTATATTTGCAAAATCTGCATCTGAAAAATTTGAAATTCTGATAAAATTATGTAATCCCATTGTAGCCATTACCACTCTCTTTTGTATGTGTAAACTATATCTTGGAAAATCAGAAAGAATTCTCCATTTTTTCTTCCAAACTCCAAACGTCCTCTCAATGACAGAACGCAAAGATGCATGATATCGATTGAAAGTTCATCTTTATTCCTAGGAGCAGGACCAGAGTTGAACTGAGACATATGATATCTCACAACTCTGTTTCGTGATGATCTATATGGAGCCAAAAATCCTTGTTTGTTTGGATAGCCAGAATCAACTAGATAATACTTCTCTGATGGAGGCAAATGAAATTCAGAATCGCTTTGTTGTGCCATTGCCAGAACAGCTATATCGTGGCATGATCCCGGTGCTCCATTCCATATATATGTAAATAACATATTTAAATCATATATTGCCATAATGTTCAAAGATGCATTATCGTGTCGATTCCAATACATTCCTTGTAACTCAGGCTTCACTTTGACGCATACATGAGTCTCATCCATAGCTCCAACGAATCCACTAAAATATGGCCAATATCTTTGATCTACTTGAAGTCTTTCAGGAATTCGGTGTAACTCTTCTCTTGTTGGAGTTCTAATATAATCGCATGCCAGTAGTTCAGTCGCCGTAAGAACTTCCTTAAATTTTCTTTGCACAGTTTCCTGATTTCGGCCAAATCTCAAACCAACATCTCTTTGAACTTCATTGTGCCCACATATTCGTAGAAACATAGCCACACTTTCTTCAATACTTATATTTAATGTTGGTTGTAGTCCATAATTTGTTTGTAGCGTATCACACAATGTTGTGAAACATGGTAGTGACATTCGTAGTAGCTGAAGACAAGCAGCATCATCTTGTTGAAGTCGACGCCAAATGTTTCTCCATGCCAAACCTCCATCGGTTTGGACTGGTGCTCTTTCAAAATATCGATGATAATAAGTCAACGTTGGTTGAATTATTGACTCTGCAAACTGCTCATTTTCCAAATTCCACAATTCTATTCTCTCTTCGTAGTTTAGGTTGTGGATGCTTTGTGACCGCAACTGACATATACGAAAAGCCTGAAAGTTTAAACATGAGATAAAAACACATCATAAACAAATATAAACTTATATTAGCCAAATAAAGAAAATGCTGAAATTGATTAATCAAAATATTAATGATTTATTACATAAACTAGAATAATAAAATACAACTTTTAGAAACTAATCTTCGTCTTCTGAGTAACTTTGATGACCTTCATTTATATTTGTAGATGTTCCTTCTCGAGTTCCCCATATATTGAATAGACCTCCGCGTCTAGGTGTATGTGAAATATGACCTGCTTCAAAATAATTTGTGAAATCGAGACCACGTGATGAAGTCTGTTGAACGTTTGGTGAAGCTCCTACTGCTGCACTATCTGAAATTTCTTGTTCTTGACTTCCAACTGAAAATCCATATTGAACATTAGTTGGAGTTGTTCCCGATGTGCCGCCTTGTTGAAAGTTGTGTGGCTGATGTCCATGGTGAAAGTTTGATGGTGCAACCCAAGGTTGAAAGTTTAGTGAAAGCCCCCATTGTTGAGCATTTGGTGGTGTGCCCTATTGTTGAGCATTTGGTGGTGTGTCTCATTGTTGAGCATTTGGTGGTGTGCCCCATTGTTGAGCATTTGGTGGTGTACCCCATTGTTGAGTAGATTGGGGTGAACCCCATTGTTGAGCATTTGGTGGTGTGCCCTACTGTTAAAAACTGGAGGCATATAATCCTCTTGAATTGTGTCCTCCTATATTGTTACCCACGATAGATGGACTGCCATATGATTGGCCCGAACCTAACTGTTTTGGCACATCTTGGTTGTTCCATGAAACACCGGTCATAGCTTCTAACAATTGTAGTTTATCTTCATTGGTGCCTCTAGCTATATCAATAAAATACTTACGCCAAAATACTAACTCTTGAAGTGTATTAAGGCATGCCCAGTAAAATTTAGTGCCCTTTGGAACTTCTAGAGCAAGAAATATCGCTTTCTCCTTTTTCCATTCATCATAGTCATCTTGGTCAAAAGCACCTGGACAAACTTTGTCGTTGAAACTCTGTATAACCGGCGAAGGTGTCTTGTATGGTTGTTTCAAAAGATTGTCTTCTTCGACCTCCTCGTGAACCACTCCCAAGAGAAATTTGTGAAGTGCTCTGACGTCTAGCGCTTGACTGCAAATTTAGCCTCCCTCGTTGTTGGCCTCTACGAGCGAGATTTTGGAATGATTCGTTGGTGTTTTCATTCGAAGGGTGTGTATGGTCATCAATTGTAACACGGTACACTTCTTCTTCTTCTTGCGTGTCATGAACTTGTGTTTGTGGTATGTCACCACTATCGTTGTCTGAGCCATCATCACCTTCTTCATCAATTGCACGTGCGTTGATTAGTTCTTCTCTTCTTTGCCGTGATGAATGTTGAGATTGTGATTGTACATCATATAATACGAGACATCGAACCATTACAACCCAAAATTCTGGCGGCTTTCGGTTTAAGCCTTTGGTTATTTTGCATCCCTATAAATTTAAACTCATCAGATTATCTTATTCCTAAATGTTAATATATATATTTTAGATGAGTATAAGGATTATGTATACTTACGAACTCACGTTCCTTTCACCATGCGTCAGATGCCTATATCATAGATGTATCAGGATCAACGATATACCAGTAGAATTCATTAGAGCTTTCCACCCCTTGTAATTTTTTTTGAACTCATCAAGTTTGTTTTTGAAAAAACCATAAGTTATATTCATATTGAACGCTCGATTGAAATTTTCAACCATATACTCTCTACCAATGGCAGTAGAATTTTTAAGAGTATAATTATTCATGGCAACTGCTTCGTCGAACAGTTGAATTAATGTTTTTTCCTGTATGTACGACCATTTATATTTATCTTTGTCTTTGTTCTACAAAATTTTAAATTATAATATTAAATTTAATTAATATTTAAATTAAAAATAAAATGTTAACTAATATTTACCCTGAGGGTTGTTTCTGTGGAGGAGTTGAAACTTCTGCGGGACGATTTATATTTGTTGGCCTAGTAGAATTTGTGTTCCGTCGACGATTAGAAGACATATCTACATTCAATGAAATCCAACAATTAGTCTTATGTTTTTCAGAAATTAATATGATAAACTATTAATTATCTTGTTTTCTAATTAATAGTAAAATTATTGTTTTATTTAAATTAATAGAAGTGTTTATTTGATCTAAAATGTATTTAATAATGATCATAAAAGGTTTTTAAATTTTAATACATAAGTAAAAACGTTGTTATAAATACAAGTCATATGTTTGAAAATGGCATATATATGTATTATTATTTGTATAAATAAAATAATAAAATGTCTGCAAATAAGTTATTATGAAAACATAAATTTTGAACCTGTACAATTATACAAAAAATTTAGAATTTTTAATAAACTAATAACATTCAATAGAATCTGTAAAACAATTTTTAACTTTTGTATGCTATCCACAACGAAAAATCTGTTTTTAAATTATACACATATGTTCTGATTAATAAATAAATAAATAATTATTTTGATCTTTAATGCATATATATATATATATATATATAACTTATACTGATATAGTGCATATACATATTTAAAATATTTTTGCATATAATTATATATAACTATAGTAGTAAAAGTATTGCTAATGAAAGGTTGTTATTTTGTATAACTAAAATTTTACTTATTTTTAATAACATGATACATAATATAATAAAACACATATTATTGGTTATATATACAAACATAACTATAAATTTGTAATCTAACATAAACATTTCTTCTTTAAATTATATATGATGTGTATACCAATCTATCTATAAACTGATGTAGAATATAAACTATGTTTAAATAAAAATATGAAGAAAGATATCTATTTTCTTAAATTATAAAATACTTAAAAATATTCTTATAAGATTTGCTAATGTTTATTAAATTAGATAACTACTCATACTTTAACATAATTTATATGAAATAAATTAATATTTTAATTCAATTTAGATAGAATATATTAATTATTTTTATATTTTATGAACTAATTGTTAAGAAAAACTTACTTATGGAGGAAGAGATTCTTGCTTGGGCTATTCTCGTTGAGTTTGTGATGTTATATATTATTAGATAGAGCAAACACCATATTTATAGTGTGTTTTTATTATTAAAATAATTTATATTTATTTTGCAAAAAAAAAGCGCTTTTATCCACTGCGTTTTTAATTGGACCGCTGGGTATTATCCGGGGACGGTTTTGAAGTGCGGTCTCTTATCCATCAGACACAACACGAGTATTTCGAAATCCGCAATTTTTTTTCTTAAAACCGTAAACTTTTAAATTATTTTCTTGATTGGTGTTTATTTTGTGGTTTTGAGAATACCACTTTAAATTCCGCTTTTTGACTGTCACCAATCATAGCCAAAGACTGCCAATAAGAAACCATGCCAAAAGTTGTGGACCAACCGGAACATGTCTACTCTTCGGCTGCTCTGACTAATCAATCCGAAAATCACATCAAAGTACATTATGATAGTTGGGTAAGATTATGTATATAGTACATATTTATAATAATTAAATTTATGTAATTAACAAAAAATATTTGTATGTATACGAAAAAAATATGTTTACAGGTTCTTTGAATTGTTTACGAACGGAAGTTTCTAAATCAAAGCTTGCTTTAACAAAAAAAAAACTTCAAAGCTTGGTGGTTTGCTGGTTCAACATCCGGAGCACATGCAAAATATTGGGATGACTTGTGGTTGTCTTCTCAAAAAATTTCCAACGCTCACATAAAATGTATGACCATATGATTGGTTATTAAACCAAATATATGGGAACGAATATGAGGTTTCTTATGATTCATGAACCAATCCGGGCCGGCGACCAATCCACAGCTCAGTATGTCTTGTATGAGAATAAATCAGGGACTTATATTTTTTTTCTTATGAAAGAAAACCATCTTTAATAGTTTTAAAGTTTTTACTATCTCCCAATTTAAGATGATTAGTTAAAAAAAAGATGATTATTGATTAGTTTAATTAAAATGATTAGCTTGCTCTGAATTATGGATCATTATACCTCTCGATTCATGGATTTTGATACACGTTTGGTTAAACGATTTAGTTTAATTAAACGAGTATTAATATATAATAAGAATTGAAGTGTAGATAATATTTTATCAATCCAAATGATGTTAAAAAGAAAATCCACGTCAATAAAAAAATCTTCCCACATATTCCTGTCCAAAGAAAATTGCATTTCATCTTCCAGAATGAAGTAATGGATTTCTCTTTCTCATTTGAATAATCCATTCTTTGAAAAATTAGGAACCTTTATGGATTCCATTTTTTTTGGAAAAAAATATTAATGTGAGAAAGAAGGAAAAAAGAGAGAGGAATAAATGGGAAGAAAAAGGAATAAAGTGGTATTCTGGAAAGAGAAGAAGATTTTGTGGTATTTTCAGCAAAAATAAAATCCCTTTATATGGACTTTCCCATTTGTTCCTTTTTTTTTCTCTATTTTCTGTCACATTAATATTTTATTTTATGGGAAAAGCAACTCTTAGCAAGTGGAGTATGATGACCACCACTTATTTTCTTAGTCAGTGTTGTAAATATGCCTATACAGTTTGTAAACGATGAGAAACTACAAGTCAAGTTTGATTTGTCTACAGAAAGAACATTTAATCAAAACAATCAAATCATGGCGAGTCCTTTTTCAAATTTCACATATTTAATTTAATTGTTTGCATTATCTTCCATTAGCCTATTACTTTTCTTAGCAATAGCATTATTTTTTAATATTATTTCTTATCAATTAAACTACTACGTTCACCACATGCCAACCGTACAAATATTTAACAGAAAATATCCTGATGACGACCACTCTTCTCGTGTATTATCGTCTATAGAGGAATAATAAACACTCCGACAGGTACACAAATCGCAAAAAAAAACAAATCCAGCATTGAGAGAATCGATGTCAAGCAACTAAACTCTGGTTTTAAGCTCCGAGAATAATACTGAATGGGTGAAGAAGCCATGAAGAGCAAGACCTCTCTTGTTTTCGCCGTTAACGGAGAAAGATTCGAGCTCGAGCTCTCTTCTATTGATCCTTCCACCACACTTATCGATTTCTTGCGCAATAAGACTCCTTTCAAGAGCGTCAAGCTCGGTTGTGGCGAAGGTACCAGATGATACAATATTCAATGTCCACGAACTTTTTTTTTCGTGTTCTTGACTGAGAAAAACCTTTTGTGTATGAACAAGATAAGTTTTAGAATTTTAATAAAAATAAATCCCTTCGAATTTGGATTAATTATGCAATTGAAAGATAAGATTAGTCCATTTTCTGAAAACTGATTCGATTTTGACTGCGAATTTAAACGCTAACAGATAATGAAATAAACTTTTTTTTATCGTGTCATCAGTCACTATCATAATCCGGAATTGAATCCAATAGTGTGTGATGATCAAAAACAACAGTAAAAATGTTATATTGCAAATTGCAATCCTATAGTTAATTTTTTTTTTTAATTGCAATCCTATAGTTTTCTTATAAAATTTTGCAAATTGTAAACGTAATAGCTAAATTTTGTTTGGTTGTGTCTGGACTCTAGCGTATGCGTTTACAATTAAAAAGGAGATTTAGCTTTAAAATACTAAAGAAGGGTTATTGGATCAATAATTCAAACTAAAGTCCACATGCTAATATCGAAGGTTACTTTTTGATATTATGTACTATAAAGAGTTTATGTGTTTGAGTGACAACTAAAAATCCAATATATTATACTTTGTATTATGCTCTTTTTATATAGTGTACACATAAAAATCCATTATTGGAATCCTTTTTTATATATTTTCATTATACAAAAGAGTTTAGTTTTGAATTACACTAGTTAAACTCTCTTACGCATAATTTATAAAGATCAAATCTGTTGACAAATGAATGAATGATTATAAATGAAGATTTGAAAATAACGAAGTGAATTGTGTTTAGTATTATGGTCTATTCAGTTCCATGAGTGAATAGCATTCCTAAAGTTTGGGTTCTAAGTAATATTGTATCTTCTGTGGACGTAGGTGGTTGTGGCGCTTGTGTTGTTCTTCTTTCAAAGTATGATCCATTGCTCGAAAAAGTCGATGACTTCACAATCAGCTCATGTCTCACGCTCCTCTGCAGCATCGACGGCTGCTCCATCACTACCTCAGAAGGGCTCGGAAACAGTAGAGTTGGTTTCCATGCGGTCCACGAGCGTATTGCAGGCTTTCACGCCACACAATGCGGTTTCTGCACTCCCGGGATGAGCGTTTCGATGTTTTCGGCTCTCTTAAACGCTGATAAGTCTCATCCGCCCAGCGGGTTCTCAAACCTCACAGCCGCGGAAGCAGAGAAGGCTGTGGCCGGAAATCTATGCCGGTGTACCGGATACAGACCGCTCGTGGACGCTTGTAAGAGCTTTGCAGCGGATGTGGATATTGAAGATCTTGGATTCAATTCCTTTTGCAAGAAGGGAGAAAACAGAGATGATGTTTTAGGAAGGTTGCCATGTTATGATCATACATCATCTCAGATGGTCTGTACATTTCCTGAATTCTTGAAGAACGAAATCAAGAACGATATGAATCCTGATTCAAGAAAGTACAGATGGTCAACTCCGGTTAGTGTCTCGGAGCTTCAAGAGAATTTAGAAGTTGAAAATGGAGTGTCTGTTAAGTTAGTTGCGGCTAACACGAGCAGCGGGTATTACAAAGAAGAAAAAGAGAGGAAGTACGAAAGATTTATCGATATAAGGCGGATTCCCGAGCTCACTATGGTGAGAAGAGATGAGAATGGAGTTGAACTAGGAGCTTGTGTCACTATATCGAAAGCTATTGAGGTTTTAAGGGAACACAAAAATGTTTCTATGTTGGCAAAAATCGCGGCTCATATGGAGAAAATTGCAAGTAAATTCGTGAGGAACACGGGAACGATAGGCGGAAACATCATGATGGCGCAAAGAAAACATTTTCCTTCGGATCTCACAACCATACTTGTTGCTGCTCGAGCAACGGTGAAGATCATGACTAGCAGTGCGGTTCAAGAACAGTTCACACTAGAAGAGTTTCTTCAACAACCTCCTCTTGAAGCCAGATCTCTTCTTTTGAGCCTCGAGATTCCGTCTTGGCGTCCCGTGAAGAATGATTCATCTAAACATAATATTTTGCTCTTTGAAACTTACAGAGCAGCGCCACGTCCTTTAGGAAACGCATTGGCATTTCTGAATGCAGCTTTCTCAGCTGAAGTTTCTTTAAGTGAAGCACTTGATGGCATTGTTATAAATGATTGCTTGTTAGCTTTTGGAGCTTATGGGACCAAACATGCACACAGAGCAAGTAAAGTCGAAGAGTTTCTTACAGGAAAAGTAATATCTGATGAAGTTTTGATGGAAGCTATTGGCTTACTTAAAGATGAGATAGTACCTGATAAGGCTACTTCGAATCCCGCTTATAGATCAAGCTTGGCTGTTACTTTTCTCTTCGAGTTCTTCGGATATTTAACTCAAACAAACGCTAAAGCTACAAATGGTTGGCTCAACGGAGGATGCAAAGAGATTGGTTTTGAACAGAATGTTGAATCTTTGAAACCTAAAGCTATGTTGTCATCTGCACAACAAATAGTTGAAAATCAAGAACATACTCCGGTCGGGAAAGGCATTATAAAGGCTGGAGCTCGTCTCCAAGCATCTGGTGAGCTCACTTCTATACATACTCTTTGATTATTTGCCCGGTGAAAATTGAGGAATAATGATTATATGTTAATGTTTTCATGAAATTTGTAGGTGAGGCTGTTTATGTAGATGACATTCCTTCTCCGGACAATTGTCTATACGGTGCATTTATTTACAGTACAATGCCGCTGGCGCGGATTCAGAGTATAAGGTTTAAGCATAACATAGTTCCAGAAGGAGTTCTTCGCATAATTACTTACAAAGATATTCCCAAAGGCGGACAAAATATGGGTACCAAAGGTTTCTTTACCTCGGATCTTTTGTTTGCAGAAGAAATCACTCATTGTGCGGGTCAGATAATCGCCTTTTTGGTAAGTTTTTGGTGAAGAATTCTCTTTTCCTCTGAATCATTTATGTAGAATAAACTTAAGATTCAATATGGTTCTATCTGCAGGTTGCAGATAGTCAAAAGCATGCAGATATTGCATCAAATCTTGTTGTGATTGATTATGACACCAAGGATTTAGAATCGCCTATACTGTCCTTAGAAGAAGCTGTCGAACGGTCTAGCCTATTCGAAGTCCCTCCATCTCTGCGTGGTTACTCGGTCGGTGATATCACCAAGGGAATGGCTGCAGCTGAACATAAGATTCTTGAATCAAAGGTGATTCCCTTTAAAGACATATAACTTATAAGTCTTTCTTGCTCTTTCTAACCATCATATTAATCTTTGTGATTGCGGTTTATATGTAGATAAGTTTTGGGTCACAGTACTTCTTCTATATGGAGACACAAACAGCTCTTGCAGTGCCGGATGAAGAAAACTGTATGGTTGTTTATAGCTCGACTCAAACCCCCGAGTTTGTACATCAAACCATTGCTGGATGTCTTGGAGTTCCTGAGCATAATGTGCGTGTCATCACTAGAAGAGTTGGAGGCGGATTCGGTGGGAAAGCCGTGAAGTCAATGCCTGTGAGTTATCATCTTGAAAGTGCTCTCAAATGAGAGTTTAATGTTTATTTTAACATTTCTCTTTCTGTGTTCTAGGTGGCTGCAGCTTGTGCACTTGCAGCATCCAAAATGCAGCGTCCAGTGAGGACATATGTGAACCGAAAAACCGATATGATAACTACTGGAGGAAGACATCCAATGAAAGTTACGTATAATGTTGGATTCAAATCCAATGGAAAGATTACTGCTTTAGATTTAGAGCTACTACTTGATGCAGGGTTAACTGAAGACGTAAGCCCATTTATGGCAAAGGGGATCCAAGGAGCATTGATGAAGTATGATTGGGGTGTTCTCTCTTTTGATGTGAAAGTATGCAAAACAAACACAGTGAGCAGAACCGCGGTTAGAGCTCCTGGGGATGTACAAGGATCATATATAGGAGAAGCCATTATTGAACATGTAGCTTCATATCTTTCAATTGATGTTGATGAGATAAGGAAGGTTAATCTCCATACATATGAGAGCTTAAAGTTTTTCCACAATGTCAAAGCTGGTGAATCTCCTGAGTACACGTTACCATTGATTTGGGACAAACTCGCTGACTTCTCGGGATTTAACCAGCGGAGGAAGGTGGTTGAGGAGTTTAATGCATCAAACAAGTGGAGAAAGAGAGGAATCTCGCGTGTGCCTGCGGTTTATGGAGTGTCTATGCGATCAACACCGGGAAGAGTAAGCGTATTGGGAGATGGGTCTATCGTGGTTGAGGTTCAAGGGATTGAGATAGGACAAGGGTTATGGACAAAGGTGAAACAGATGGCTGCATTTTCCCTTGGATTGATCCAATGCAGTACTAAAAGCGATGAGCTGCTCAAAAAAATCCGGGTCATCCAATCAGACACCCTGAGTATGGTGCAAGGCTCAATGACTGGTGGTAGTACAACCTCTGAGGCAAGCAGCGAAGCGGTTAGGATTTGTTGTGATGGCTTAGTCGAAAGGCTTTTACCTGTAAAGACCGCTTTGGTGGAGCAAACAGGAGGACCTGTGACTTGGGATAACCTTATCAGTCAGGTCCATACTCTTGAAAAATATATGCTTTTGATGTTCTGGTTATTTTGAATGGACTTAGAATGGTTTTGCTTTTGAAAATGTCTGGTGTAGGCTTATCGGCAATCGATAAACATGTCGGTTAGTAGCAAATACATGCCGGATTTCTCCACTGGCCAATACCTTAACTATGGAGTTGCAGCAAGTGAGGTAAAGCTTCAAACACTGAACCATAGCTCTTCTTAGCTAACACATTTTTGAAATAATTTCACTTCTTTGGTTGTAATTAACAGGTTGAAGTAAACATATTGACGGGCGAAACAACGATTCTGCGCACGGATATTATCTACGATTGCGGGAAAAGTCTTAATCCCGCAGTGGATTTGGGACAGGTTAGACCCAGGGAACCATTCTATGTGTTTCTGCTTCTGGTTCTTGATTTAAATTTGTTATGTCATATAGTTCTGTTATATGATTTTGTTTTGTTTACTTATACAGATTGAAGGAGCATTTGTTCAAGGACTTGGGTTCTTCATGCTTGAAGAGTATCTAATGAACTCAGATGGTCTCGTGGTAACAGATAGCACATGGAATTACAAGATCCCAACGGTCGACACAATCCCAAGACAGTTCAATGTTGAGATTCTCAACAGTGGACAACACAAGAACCGTGTTCTTTCATCCAAAGGTGACTTACTTATCTATTTTGCCTTGTTGATTTCTCTATATGTTCTTACTGAAACCCAAAAGATCAAAACTCAGAAAGTCTCTCTCAAACTTTTTTTGTTTTGGTTTTGATATAGCTTCGGGTGAACCGCCATTGCTTTTAGCGGCTTCTGTTCACTGCGCCATACGAGCAGCTGTTAAAGAAGCCAGGAAACAGATTTTGACATGGAACAGTAACCAACAAGGGATTGATCCGTACTTTGAATTGCCTGTTCCAGCAACAATGCCTGTTGTGAGGGAGTTTTGTGGACTCGATGTTGTTGAGAAATACTTGGAATGGAAAATCCAGCAGAAGAAGAACATTTGATAGCTTGTGTTCGTGTTTCTTATGTGAAATATTTGCTCTTTTTTGTTTTTTGAAGTGTTTGAATGCATAAAAATATTTGGGATTTTGGTAAACCGGTTGGTAATAAGTTGCATGTACAATAAACTGAGAAAATCTTTTCAATAATTTTGTAATCTAGAAATCTTTTTAGATTTAAGATATTATAAAATTTAATATATAATATGTCAGGCAGGAGTAGGACATAATTTAGAAGATTGGGAGCATGCCAATGGTGGTGTGGTGTTTGGATTCATCATCACTCAACGTTGCCAATGTATAATACAATACCATCTTATATACATATGTATAGTAATAGTATAATTTACAATATTATAATAATTATCCCATATGTTGAAACTCTAATTTTGTCGAGAGACAAATAAAAAGGGATACTTAATATTAAACTGAATCCAAAGAATCATCAAAATCTTCAAGACAAAGAAAACTCAAAGAAAGACGAAGAGGAAGTGGAAACCCAAAGAATTAAAACTTCGTTCCTTCAAACTAAAACCAAATCACAAAAGTCTTTGTTGTTTAATAATCTTCTTCGCCTATAAAATCATAGAGATCTATCTCTGCTTTCTCAAAAAACAAAACATTACCTCTAAACCAAAAACAAAGAGCAGCCAAAAAGAAAAGAGAGAGAGTGAGAGAGACAGAATGGCTAACATTGGAACGGACCGGGTTTACCAAGACTTTGAGCTTGCAACTAGATGGACCTCTGAACCAGACGCCGAGATTCTTGTAGCTGATCTTCCAGGTTTGTTTTCTTCTTCTCCATCTTGCTTATTCTTGTTCCTTATTCTACATTAAACACAAAGAATAGAGCGAAAGAGTTTGCTAAATGCAAGTAAGCTCATAAGCATTGTCTTCTGTGGTTAGGATTCAAGAAAGAACAAGTTAAGGTGGCAGTAACCGTAACAAGGAAGCTAAGACTAAAAGGAGAACGCCCAACTGGCGGAAATAAATGGATTCGCTTCCACCAGGAAATTCCCGTTCCATTGACTGTTGATATCGACTCGGTTTCAGCTATGTTCAAGGATAACAAACTCTACATCCGGCATCCAAAAATCAAGACAGAAATCCCTCAAACTAAGCCAATATCACCAGTAAAACCACCGGTGATCCTGAAACCCCGTGATCAGCACGAGACAAAACAAGGCCAAGGTTCAAAAGAAATGGTTGGGAAGTCGACCGGTGGTAAAACCGATCAGCTGAAACATGATGCACAGCAAAAAGCAATGGTTGGGAAGCCGAGCAGTGGTAAAACTGATCAGCTGAAACATGACGCACAGCAAAAAGCAAGGGAAGTACAGAGTGGAAAAAAGGAATTAATTGGTGAGCCTAAAGGACCTTTGTGTTACAAGGATGAGGAGAAAGACAAAGTTGGAGCAAAATGGTTCGAGAAGTACAAAGAGGCAACTGGAAATGTGGTCAAGGAAGCTAAGAACAAAAGACAGTTACTTTGCAATTTGGCTGCTTCGATTTCATTGGTTATGCTAATCTTACTGTATGCTAGAAATGCAGTACGCTCATCCCTTGTGTGGAAATCCGAGGAATAAGTGACCCTTAAATCTGTATCTCATAATGTATAAGCTTGCGAAAATAAATAATATTTGCTAATTCCCTCTACATGTCTCTCTACAAATGTGTGACCAGATAGAAAAACTCCATTTTACAGATTTCTAATTAGCCTTAGTATTAATGAATTCCAGTGCCAAAACTTTTACTAGAATTGAGGAAAACAATCAGATTTATAAAATAAGCCTACAAAAATTGCTAAATGATAAAAAAAAACTCTACAAGTGGAGAAATTCTACAAAATAAGATGAAAATCGATGAGAATTGATGCATGCATCATGATAAATTTCATTACAGGAACTGATAGAGAAATCCTATTTATGACCTAACCAACTGTTTTAAATTAAGGATTTTGAGAGAGAAGAAAGTAGTAGTATGAGAAAACATACGCGAGGAAAGACTTATGACTTATTTAGCTGAGAGCGGATTAGCTTGGCAGCAGAAACCATGTTGCTAAGTGCGGATTTAACTTCAGAATATTTCCGCGTCTTTAGGCCACAGTCAGGGTTCACCCAAAGGACTTTGCTGTCCAGAACTGCAAGCATCTTGTTGATACGCTCAGCTATTTCTTCAGCGGATGGGATACGAGGAGAGTGAATGTCATAAACCCCTGGACCAATTCCAGCACCGTATTTCACTCCTTCATGGAAGACTGACAAGAGCTTCTCATCTGACCGTGAGTTCTCAATAGTGATCACATCAGCATCCATATCAATGATTGAGTGGATGATGTCGTTGAAATTTGAGTAGCACATGTGGGTGTGGATCTACATGACATAAAAGGAGAACATGATTGAAAAGGTTTTATTTATATATCACGTTCCATTTTATCATTGTACTGTCCACGAAAATGGCAGAAACCACATTATGGTCAATATACTTGTAAGAATATTCTTTAGTGGAAAGGAGCAATAAAGTGAAATACACCTGAGTAGTGTCTTGCACACCGCAATTTGTGATTCTGAATGCGTGGACGGCCCAGTCAAGGTAAAACTTTTGCTCAGATTTTCTGAGAGGCAATCCCTCTCTTAACGCAGCTTCATCTATCTGGATAACAGTGACACCAGCCTTCTCAAGGTCCTCAACCTCATCTTTGATGGCAAGTGCAATTTGAAAACACGTCTTGTGCCTATTAACAACAATAATGGTGAAATGGAATACCATATACTGGAAAAAAAACTTGATAGGCTTAGTTGTCACACCTGGGTTGGTCATTTCTAACAAAGGACCAATTGAGAATTGTAACAGGGCCAGTAAGCATTCCCTTCATAGGATGTTGGGTCATTTTCTGTGCCATTGACGACCAGAAGACAGTCATTGCCTTTGGCCGGGTGACATCACCATAGATGATAGGTGGCTTGACACAGCGGGACCCATATGATTGAACCCACCCATTCGAAGTGAAAGCAAAGCCAGACAGTTGCTCACCAAAAAACTCCACCATATCGTTTCTCTGCAGGACTATGACATATCAGGTGAGGTAAAGAATATAATAGTTTGAATAATAAAAATAGATTACGGTAATCGCCACCTCTGCCTCCCCATGCACCAATACATCAATTCCAAGCTCTTCCTGAAGCTTGATAACCTTTTCGTATTCCTCTTTGATAGTCTGGACATAGTCAATATCTGATATCCTGCAAATGGAGCGTATGCATGAGTATTAAATTAACGACATGTTAACAATTTTCAGATACACCATTGGACTAGATAGGCATACTTTTTGGCCTTGAATTCCCTGCGTATCCGTCTGAGATCCGCGGTCTGAGGAAAAGATCCAATTGTAGTTGTTGGGAGAGCAGGAAGGTTTAGCTTCTTCTGCTGGGCTTGTAGCCTAACACTTACTTCTGTAGAACGGCGGTGATCCGATTTTTTTATTGTAGCAAGCTGAGTAAAAAAGTAATTAAAGGTACAAGTCCAGGATACAAAATGTGAAAGAGTAATTTGTTAGATAAACCCTTACATCCTGTTGTACAGCTGCATTTGTCACCCTTGGAGATGATCTTCTAGAAACTTGAAGCATGGAATTAGAAGCAAACAGTGCCTACAAAGGGACCAAGACCATACAAAGCCAAAGGTTAACTATTTCAGATGTCAAATACAAGCAAAGTGCCAGAAATGATCCATGAGATCAGGTAAAAGTCCAGTATATGAAATATAATTCATTTGATGTAGTTGCAGTCATGCAAACATATGTTTTAAGCCAATAACTTCAATCGTTGGAAAGACCTTCTAGAACTAGAAACGCAGAGCCAACAGCATGTTCCAACATAATCTACCTTGGATGTTTTGCATAATGCAATAAGCAAAGATGTACCTCATCCTTAGCTCCATAGAATGATTTAGCAAGTGCATTCACTTCAATGACCTTTTGTGCAGCAAATGCAAGCCACGAGTTTAGTTCCTTATCAAGTTTAATTTCATTCACCAAGTCCACAGCCGTATGGAGTAGAGAGCAAGAAGTAGAAACCACGACTTTTTCTGCAAAGAGAAGAAAAAGGTTTACATCATTCTGAAGCTAGATAGGAAAAAGAAGTGAAATCAATAAACTGAAATGCTGTTTACGGACCTTTTCCAACAATATCTTCAAGAGTCTGTAGTGTCTTGAGTGATGCAGAAAGATCATTCGCCCAAATGTTCCTTCCATCAACAACTCCAGCAAATAGTAGCTTTCCACGAGGAAAATTCACCTTGATTAAATCAATAGTTTCCAATCCACGAACGAGGTCAAATCCAAACCCAGTTACACATTTCAAAGACATCAGTGTTTTGTATGCTTCAGCAGGAACATCTGCAAAGTATGTGGCAATAAGAACATTCAAGCCTGCCAAAGATGACTCCATGTGAGAGTACGCATCAGAAAATGCCTGCAATTGGCTGGTGTCAAGATCCATCACAAGTATAGGCTCATCAAACTGAATCCACCGTGCACCAGCAGCTTTGAGATCAGCCAAAACTTCTCTGACAAAACAAATGCCACAGAAACCAATTGAAGTTTCGAGCAACATCCAAATGAAACTGTATCTTTTGAAGTTATTTTGGTCTAGCTAATTTCCAAAAACCTCTCAGTTGGCCTTAAAATATACTTACTTGTAGACAGGAAGAATCTTGTCAATGAGAGAAAGAAGGCAGAATGATTTTTCAACACCCTTTGCTGGTTTTGACAGGAGCAAGTAGGTCATAGGACCAATGAGCACAGGAACTGTGTCTAAGCCAAGCTGTTCCATGAAAAGACAAAAGCAAAGCTGTGAATAAGAACTTTGGGGAAAAAGAGGAAAGCTGAAGAGAATTATAAAAGAAATAGAAATACCATGACTTCATCTATATGCCTATTTCATAAATACGGTAACAGCTCAACTCAAAAGCTGTTTCTGAGAAAAAATAAGTGAGAAGGGTTCCAGTCAACTTACTGCTTTGGCCTCCTTAAATTCAACCACAGCCTTGTGAGATGCATAGGAGAATTTGACATCAGGACCCAACTCAGGAACAATGTAATGGCTGTTAGGGAAGTAATTAGCATGATAACTGAGAAAGAAACTTTACAAACAAAAAACAAAGACAATTCAATTACTTACTAGTTGGTATCAAACCACTTGGTCATTTCCATAGCAGGAACAGAAGCATTTCCTCGTGCCATGGAGAAGTAAAGATCAAACCCAACCTCACCACCTTCCCAATTATATCTAGGGGGAACAGCCCCAAGCATGGCTGTGGTATCTAACATCTGATCATAGTATGAAAAGGTGTTGCTGGGAATATATTTGATTCCTGCATCAGCCATATGTTTCCAAATGGATTTTCTCAGATTAGCAGCAACATTTTGCAATTCTTCAACTCCAGTTTTGCCATCCCAGAAGGACTCCAATGCAAACTTAAGCTCTCTCTTTGGCCCAATACGGGGATACCCAACAATGTGGGATGACATTGCTCTATTTTTGTCACAAACAAAGAGAACATGATTAGGGGAAAAATTCATGAATGTATACAAACACAATACCAACAAAATTTTGGATGCTGATGAAAAAATCGGAGGGTAATAGAATAAAAACCTGGCGACATAGAATCTGGGACGGCGAGAGGCGGTTGTGCAAGGGAGGGACGGAGAAGCGGAAGACGGTGGCGGAAGAGAAGGAGGGCGTTTAGGAAGCGAAGCCACCGGCGGGAGTCTCTGAAGAGCGAGCTGACCCATTGGGTTTCAAAGTGCGCTCCTATTTCTGCTCACTGTGTCCGGGGAAGGAGGAGGAGTCTCACAACTGTTTCCCAGGTTTTATTTAATTTAATTTTCTTTTATATCCACTTTCAAAATTAATTAACTAAGGTCAATTGTTCAAATTATATAAATTAATAACAACTTGTAGTCCATTAATTGGATTCAGCTTACATATCATGAGGAAGCCTAAATAGAGCGTTCATAAATCATAACTTATCCTTACTTCGAAATCTAATCATATTTCAAATCTATTTGATAAAAAGGAAAAAAAGTTTTCCTAATTTTCGAAGCAGATGTCAAATAATCTAATTAAGTGTTAATCTAATAATCCTTGAAATTAATCTTTACGTTCCCGTAGTGTAATCAAACAGTTGACATTTTGTGTGCGCGCTTAATTGGCTTCCGACGTGATTTTATTAATAGCCAGTATATTTTTCTCTGTGGGGGGGAGATGGGGGGGGAAGCATTTTTACAGTAAGTATAACCTTATTACAAAGTTACAACAATGCCTTATGCACCATATACTTGGGTTTCATGGAAACTCACTAAAACACAAAAGTTTTTACAGTGCAGAGGAAAATTGCTTGGAGCTTGATTCACTGTGTAAAGAAGCTGGAAAGTTTCAGTGAGTACAAGAACATCCAGCCTCCTCTTTCTTCTCTCCTGCATCATAAGCCGACTTATAGCTTCGGTCCCATGTATCAGCCGGTGTGGTGGCTTCTGCGTGAGGTATGTGCTTCGGATGTTTCTCTCTCTTGTCTCCTTTGATCTGCTTCAATGCGTGCTTCAACGCCGGTAACAGAGCCTCCATACACTCGGCCACTGCGTTTGGGTTTCCAGGCATGTTGATTATCTGAGAGACCAAAAGACATAAAACGTGAGTTTGATCACAAGTTAGAGATTGCACCAATGTGAACTTATAGATTTGTACCAATGTTGAGCCTCTAATTCCTGCTGCGGAGCGTGAGAGCATCGCAAATGGGGTGATCTGCAGACAGGGAAAAAGGACACAGAATCAGATGACTATTAACTGTATTAAACCTCAATTTGGTTTTCGAATTTAATTGGTTTGGGTTATCCACAGATTAAAGATCACTAGAGGTAAAAGTTAAAGTATATACCTTTAAGCTCTCTTGCATCATTACAAAGAGAAGACCAGGTGTTTCTCTCTCGATCACCTTTTTTGTTGCTTCAGGTGTTACATCTCTCGGAGTGAAGCCGGTACCACCTAGTGCAAGAAGTTAACTATATCAAAATTACGATTCAAATATACAACAACAAATCTACAGTAAGTAACTAAATGTTTGTATACCCAGTGTAAGAATGAGATCCATTTCGTCAACATCGCTCCATTTCTGGAGAATGTCTTTGATTCTTTCCACTTCATCAGGCACAACAGCTGTTGCAACTACCTTAGCTCCTCCCAGTTTTTCAGACGAGGAATCAACCACTGATACAGCCCTGGGCCCACTGCACCAACATAAGAAAATCAATCAAGAAATGATCATGAAACAAATGGACAAATAATTGATGAGAGCAAAACTTCCACAAAATTTGAAGTGAATGCAAAAAAATAACTATCATGAAAGGGTTTGAGCATTCCTTTGAGTATTTAAATTGAGGAATGGCATTGAGATGAGATATTGCCTAAAGATGTAGCAAAGCACTATGATGCTTCCCTGTCTCACTATGACAAGGAGCAATATCACTGTGCAATTTTACTATGGCATCGAATTTGTGACCTCACCAGAATAACGAACTGGAGAGATGTATCTAGATGCACTTCTTTTATTCAAAGAAAATAAGTCTCTTGTAAAAACAGTGTTCCAGAGTTTTCACTCACTGCATTTAACTCCGGCTGAGGAGACTATCAAACCTACATTACTAATATTTGCATCCATTATGCCAAATTGAAAGACATAATCAACAAGGTGAATCTAGACCTTTCTACTTTGTCAACAAATTTCATGTTCTAGCTTATTTTTCATCGAATGGTCAGTCAATAACAGGTCGTCTAAACAGAAAGAGTAGTACTTTTTCAACCCATAAACATACGAGAAACACCCATCATCAAGCTATTGTTGCAATTATCAGAAGGTAAGATATGTGAGACAGATATGTTCAAGGACTTCATAAAATTCAATGTATTCAGTACAAAGACAAACTCAGAATGGCCATTTCCGCACCATCTTCTGATAATGGTTATGCTTGTAAAGACGCAAATGACAAGTAATGTGTACCTCTTCCAACATTCTTACAAAACTCAACTTATCCAGATTTGCAACGGGACAATCAAGAAAAGTTTAGCAGTAATCATACCTTCGATCAGGTCCAGCCCCAGCTGAGACAGTATCACTGACAGTAAGAATAGCCACTTTATACTCAGGCCCAGGTACTTCATCATACTTTTTTTCTTTTCGAATAAATTCTAGTTCTGATAATGAGGCTTTCTTGTCTATTGAAAAGCCACTAATATCAGAAACAATTACAGCTGATACAGAAGTTCCAGTAGAAAGCACATTGCCTGTAGCAGGCAACTCCAACAAAGCATTAGCCGACCTCATACTTAAAAGCCGACTGCTCATCTGATGTCCAGTGCTCTCAGCAACAAATCTGACATCCAGGTATATCTTATTAACCATTTAAGAGAGTAATGCATACTGGAATTTTCAAAATCTAGGAGGAAGATCCAGCTATTTGACTCAAAAGCAGACATAATTACGAAAAACTCACCCGGGATTCCCTGATCCATCGTTTTCTTTCCATTTGATGATGGCCCGATGAAACTCCGGGCGGACGGGATCAGACTTTACGGGCTCCTGAAGTCGAGCTCGCACTCTACACAGAGATAAGATGGTAACGTACCCTTTCACTGATGATCGTTTTAGAGTGAATTAATACTTAGAAACAAATATAATGAAAACTTCATTAACCTCAGTGGATGAGGGCTTATCCATCCTGCAAGCTGGCGGATTGTAGGCACAACAAAGATATTGAAACAAACCAAACAGCTTACAGGATTTCCTGGTAATCCAAATGCAAGGACTGTTTTCCTCGTCATACTTTCAGTTGGTTTAGCGTTGATCTCAGCAAACGTCAAAGGTTTCCCGGGTTTCATCAATACCTGAAGCAAAAGTAAAATAGGAAATCTTCTCGGTTCAGAAATTAAACAGTAGAATCCAGTAAGAAAAGTTTTCAGAAAACACAGTAGCCAACTCTTTTGCTTTAAAGCAGAGAAAGAAATAAAGTTCAGGGAACTTATACTGCTTATTTACCTTGCTGAAATATACTTTCCCTTTTTCTTCGAGCAATGGCTTCACAAAATCCCTGTCTCCCATTGAAACACCACCAGAAGTTAAAATAATATCGACTCCAGAGGATACAGCTTCATCCAAAACTCTCTCAAGTTCTTTTCTATCATCTCTAACAATTCCAAGGTCAACAACTTTGCATTGCTGCTGCATCACTGCTGCCACTAACATTGCTCGATTTGAGTCCCTAATCTGCAAAGAGTTTATTGTTTAGCCACTAAAGATAATATGGGCCATTTTTAAATTATTACACAGGTATAACTAATTAACTATCATATGCATCAGAAATCTTATTTCTGCATAATACCTGACCACGACCTAAAGTCCCAGCTGTCGGCTCGACAAGTTCGTCCCCAGTAGAGAGAATAGCAACAGTTGGCATAGGATATACCTACATGAAAGTTTTTTTTTTCTTTGTTGGACACAGCTTCTAGTAAATTTGTTTAGATAAAACTGATATAAAGCAATACCTTCACCATGGTTACTCCTGCAGTTGCTAGCAAGCCAATTTCTGAGGCACCAATCCTTTCTCCAGTTTTTAGTACAGTTGCACCTTTCTCAATGTCACAACCCTAGCATATAAATTGAATGGATCTTATGGAATCATGAAGCATCCAAGTCGAACAATAATGAGCATATGACGATTGTCTCTCTTCCAAACAGTTGAAAAATGCTTTTTTTCATCAACTTGTTAGATTTGATGTTTGATAGTAAAAGGGAAACATGTTTTAGCCATGCTCAGTAGTGATGACCTCGTGCATGCTTATTCTTAGTCGCAGAAGTGTCTTTTCTCTAATAAACATTGCAAATTTACACCTATGGAGTATCAAAAGACAAGATGGTGTCTGACCATTCAAGCACATATCCAAAACTCGCCCAGTATCTTCCATTTGTTCAAATATTTTACCCATCAATCTAGTATACATCTTTAAGAATTTCTTAGATCAACAAATTTTCAGTAGCTTATTAAAAACAGTATGATACTTCAATTATTTAGCAAACAGTCAGAGATACGGGAAATCAAAGATATCAAGTAGATGACAGATAAAACAAACGAGAAAGAAGAAACCTTACCACTCTACGGATGTCAGTGCCTTTCTTGGTTTGAATCAGTATTTCTACTCTTTTTGGTCCAGTTGAGACGTCTCCAATGACTTTAGTGTCCTCAACTTGGACAACTGCATCGGCACCATCAGGAATAGGTCCTAGAGAGAAAGAAATCAAATAAAACAATAGCTTGAAATCAAAGAAACAGCAACTTCTCTGACACTTCCCCGTGCAGACACTACCAAACGGCAAATTGTAGTAACGAGTGAATACGAACAGAAAATAAGAAGCAGTTTTAAATACTCAAAAGTATTTTAGTAACAGTTGGACTTTTACAGCTAAAGTACAAAAGGCAGGTAAGTGAGCAAATGATAGAAATCATCAGTAAGAGATTTTTCATCGAATGCAAAATACTAACCACCAGTTGTTACATAAGCCACAGTTCCAGGAGTAACAGTCACACCCAGTCCATCATTCCCAGCCCTTGATTCTGTAATCACCGGATACTCTCCAGGACCATCTGAAGCAACAACAGCGTATCCATCCTAAATAACGATAATGCCAAGTTATTCAAATATTCACCATAGTAGGCACCACCAGCTTAGCATCATTCATTTTCTACTTGTCAAATTTATATGGATAAACATGTGAACTCAAAGTCTATTAGATTGATTCTAGAAAGAAAAAAAAAAGCTCATTTCACCTCAAGACGCTATAATGTTCAAGAATCGCCTCAAGCACACAGCTATATACTCAAGTTTTACATCAAACAGGCATAAAGATACAAATGATTCACGAAGATGAGCAGAGAGGTACGTGGAGGTTGAATTCTATTCACCTTGACAGAAGCAGGATATGGAGGTAGAGGATCAGGAGTACGAATATCCTCCGCCAACACTTTCCCAAGTGCTTCCTGCAACGATACCACTACCGGAGGCAGACGATTGGAGACGCCGAGTACTATCTTTAGAGCTTCCTCCGTCGGTATCATCTCCGTCATTCCGTCGCCGCCACAACCACCTTCATGAGCATCCATTTTTTCCGCTGTCTAATAGAAAGAGACGATGGTCACTCTTGAATTCGAAGAGCCAAGTTGACGGCTTGTTTGGCAACCGGTTTAATTTTGACTATTATACAATTGGAGGATTAGATTTAAACCCGTAACCAAACACTCCTATTCGATAGAATTGGTAAGTTATACAATTGAGACGTTCTGTTTCACTTCCCTCTTCCAATTTCTTTAAAACGGTCTGAAACCAGAAATTTCTAAATTGAAAACGTAAGAACCCTAGAATCTTTATTCCTAGAAATCGAAAGGGGAAAGTCTTGTCTTCTCGATCAGATCCCACCAAATTAGCTGCGAATTTCAAAGGCGATGTCTGGATCACTGATTCCGGGATCGAATCCGGATCCGACGAGCTCAAAGTCGGTGACGCAGACGGTGAACGGGTCGCATCAATTCGTGATACAAGGTTACAGTTTAGCGAAAGGAATGGGTGTGGGGAAGCATATAGCGAGTGATAATTTCTCCGTCGGAGGCTATCAATGGGGGATCTTCTTTTACCCGGACGGTAAGAATCCGGAGGATAACTCGTCATACGTCTCTGTCTTTATCGCATTGGCTAGCGAAGGTACTGAAGTTAGGGCGCTTTTTGAGCTCGCTCTTGTTGACCAAAGTGGAAAGGGGAAGCATAAGGTTCATAGCCATTTCGAGCGGTCACTTGATTGTGGACCTTATACTCTCAAATACAGAGGAAGCATGTGGTACGATTTCTTCACCTAGTTAGTTTATGCCTACTGCTCATAATTCTAGTTTTCCTTGATTACAATCGATGATTCTTTAATTTTTCTTCATAAAATAGTTCCGTTTGGCTTTCCCTTGCTTTCTAAACTGATGCATCTTATGTTTGATCATTTCCGGGGAGGAAGAACTACTTTCAATTAGGGTTTTTAGTACTTTTTCTATTGGGATCTGCTGGCGTATTTGTGTACCTGAGCGTTGATCACAAGGACTAGCTTGTGTCCCGTGACGTGATTGATTACCTTATCTGGCTGCACCCTTGTGATGGAATTATATGGTAGATATATGTTTACAGCTGCATGATGTTTCATGTTGGTGGTATAAAGCATGAAAATTGAATAATTCAGCTAGTTATTGTCAGTGTAGTAACATTCCTCTGACTCATGAGTAATGTGGATTCTTGCTCCCATTCCAAATTTTGTTTATGAGAAGGATATTATGGCAAAAAGAAAGCTGTGGGTGTGTTCATGATGCAAAGAAAACTGAATGTGATATCTATAATTTCGAAGGTGTTTTGGTAACTGAATTGTCTGCATGTATCCAGACATAGCCTTTATTTAAGTTTTAACTGGAAAAATTTCTTAATTTTAGTGGAGAAGATGTGTCTTCTGTTCTTCCAATTTACTTTGATCCTTTTTTTTTCAGAGATAAATTTGATCTTCTCTTTACATTTTCCTTTTGCTTACGATCTGCTAACTCTCAAGATCCTCTAATACTCTTTTCTTCTTTGTTGTTTGATTAGGGGATACAAGCGTTTTTTCAGACGTTCCTTGCTTGAGACATCGGACTACCTCAAAGACGATTGCTTGAAAATCAATTGTACGGTTGGAGTTGTGGTTTCAGAAATACATTGCCCACGGTTACACTCTGTTAACGTCCCTGATTCAGAACTTGGATCACATTTTGGAGTTTTACTGGATAGCATGGAAGGTTCTGATGTCACTTTTGACATTGCTGGCGAGAAGTTTTTAGCTCATAAACTAGTATTGGCTGCTCGATCTCCATTTTTCAAGTTTAAATTTTTCAATGAGTTTGAAGCAAACAACACAGAGATTACTATCAACGATTTGGAACCTAAGGTTTTTCAGGTACATCGCTGGTGGTTTTTTACTTGTTTTGGTGTGTTCAGATTGTGTCTGTATTTATGCTCTGTTCCTTCCAGGCTTTGCTACAATTCATGTATAAAGATTCTCTTCCAGAAGATGTGGAGCCTGTGACAGCGCATACATTCGAGCGCTTAAAGCTGTCAGAAATATATGAGACATTGATTGTAAAGCTTTTAGCAGCAGCAGACAAGTTCGAACTGAATAGGCTTAGATTGTTGTGTGAATCTCACCTCTGCAAAGGCATATCAGTAAAATCCGTTGCCAAGATCTTAGCATTGGCCGACCGATATAATGCTAAGGAACTAAAAGGCGTTTGCCTAACATTTACTGCCGAGAACCTAGCAGGTATGCTTCTACTTCGCATTTTAAAATTGTTTTAAATATCAGACACTAGGCAATTAAAGTGTATGATGGTCTCAATAGAGCTACTGGATCTTCTGTTGTGTTTGATTTGGTGGGGCCTTTGATATTGCAGCTGTCCTGGAGACAGATGCTTACCAACAGATGAAGGATGAATGTGTGACCCTCCAGTCTGAGCTTCTGAAGGCGGTGGCTGGTCATGAGGAAGGCAGCAACAGTACCGGAGGAGCAAAGTCTCAGAGCGTTTGGGCACAATTATCTGATGGCGGTGGTGATACCAGCAGCCGACATGTTAGACAACGAACTACGTAGGGCGTCAATATTACATTTGCTCAGGTTACTAATATAGCCATAGATGGGTATATAGTTGTTTTCTGTATTTCTCTTTCCAGTTTTAAAAAGGTTTTCTGAACTACGTTAAATCCTAACTCTAATGATAGGTGAAATCTTTCACTTTTCACTTCAGTAACCGTTTCAGGTGTAATCTTCTGTTTGTATTCTACATATTTGTATGGCATAATAGTTTCAAATCCTATAAATTCCAGAACATGTAGAACATAATAGTTTTACATATATGAGTATTTTTTACTCAAAACATTCTGATATGTACTGAGCTTTGAGTTTACAGTGGTTTGTATACGAAATACCGTTCATCACAGTTGCTAATTTTGTTGGATTAAAACATCACTCAGGTTTATTTAACAACTCGTATCAATCTTCGGTAAGATAATTAACGCAACTCATCATGTCTAGCGATTCAAAACAGAATCTGAAAGCAGAGTCAATGAAAATCATAACATCAAAAGAGACATTCTTGTGTCCTTGGTTCATTCATTAGCCGAAAAATACAAGTCAGCAGAAGAACATTGAACTAGCAACGTTCTTGTGGAGCTTTGCCATGGGAGGCACAGGGACTGCTCCAGCTGCCGTGATCCCTGCATGGCTCGATGAAGTCTCAGACATGTCTTCAAACTTCATGGCAGTTCCCATCTGTGCAGCTGCCAAATGAGCATAACATATCGGCGCAACTGCCAATGCAAAAAGGAATTTGAAATGTCAATACCAATCAAGTTGTGTCATTTGAAAGCAAACTCAAATCTCGCAGCCAATAAGTTCTCAGTGACAATGATGACAAAAGAGAAGTTTATATAAAAGATATGCATCAGTTCCATCATATAGACAGCTAATATCAATTGCCAATGAATTACCTACAGAGATGGCAGTTGAACTCCGCTGGTAGCTACAAGTATCAAGCAAAACAATTAAGAGATTTATTAAATAAATTCAATACAGAGCATTACAAAGATGATGCTTACACATAGGATAAAGAATGGACTAGTTACAAAACTTAGTTTTAACGAAGATATTTGTTAATTTAATCAACAATACAACTAAAGTAATATGGTCTAATGAAAATAATTATTTGGGTTGTAAGCCCGTTACTCAAATCCAACACGTTTGGCGCAACACGACATAGCACGACACGACTTGGGTCAGCAAACATGTGTAGTTGGGTGTCTCTTCTAAATTCTAAAGTGGGACATTTGATCCTTAAACAAAATTTCAAACTTTCAAATCTAACCACTTTGTTTTTGATATTTCAAAACACCACCATATAATGTTCGCGGCAACAAAACTATCGTACCCAAAAAAACGTTTTTATCGCAAATGGTCAAAACTACTTTGTCAAAAATAAGTTCCAACAGAAACGCATGAAATAGCAGTCTTTGAAGTTCAACGAAAAACCAAAATAAAATAGTTTAGAGGCGTGTCTCCAAATTATATGCAAGTTTTGGGGTCCAAAAATTGTTGAAATTATCTTAGTGTTTCATTATACTTTGGTTCTATTCTTATTTTAGCTCATCAGATGATTTTTCTACCTTTTTTCTTGTGTTTCTTCTACCATATCAAAATTGTTTATATTCCACTTTAGGCTCCCGTGTGGTCGTGTGCCTTGGGCAACACAGCCCTGGAATAGATGCATGCCCTTAATTGTTTATATTTCGCCTTTTTTTTTTAACTGCGAAATATTAGTTTGTTAATTGTATAATAAGATTTTGAAAATTCAGTTAGAAGTTGGTAGACTTTTATGTAAACTTGTTAAACAAAGGTAGTTTCCGAAACATATTAATAGAACAAGTAAAGGTAAAAGCCAATTTTCTCATTTTCCACCAAGCATAAGACCCAACTTTGCTAGCTCAAAGGAAAAATGTGCCAAGATTATAAACTTGGTTTCCTCAATGTGTAAAGAAAAATCGAATCGCATTGCTTAGGCCTTCGCCTTCCCACTTGCTCTTCGTTTACTATGCCATGCTCGGTTCCTATCGCCATTGATGGGGTTCTTATGTGCAGCAATGGAGCATTGATCAGGCCTTACACTCTTTGCGTTCATCTCCATTTGCATTCTCCTTCGTCTCATCCTATTCTCAAGCCTCATTCCTTTAAGAGCTCGAGCCCTTTGCTCTATCTCCAACGCTTGTGCGAAGTTCCATATCCGAACTATGCCTTCTTCACCTCCACACACTATACGGTCACAACCCACGTCCACAGAGAACAAGTTTGACCCAAAACCGTGCAGCATTCTTTGTGGTGGTTCCACAGTACTCGAAGAAACCCTTTTGGATAAGGCACGGCGGTTAGTCTTCAACAACTTCCTGACGTCAATAAGAGCGAGTTTACCGTCACCAGATGCTGAGACAAGCCAGGGAAACTCAAAAGAAAGAGAGTAGACAGGACTAGTGTGAGGCATCCATTGAGATATGAGTACAATGCTTGTTTCACTACCGTATCTTCTGATCTCAAACATTTTAATGCCTCCATCTTCTCCACCAGTAAACAGGAAATCCCCAGTATGGCTTCTTGCCAGCGAGTATGTGGTACCCTCATGAGCATCATGGATGATCGCCAGTGGAGTCTCACTGCTAATGTCCCAAATATATACATCAGAACCTGATGTGCAAGCGATGTTAGTTTCATGAGGTGCAATCCCCCAAACCCAATCACTATGCCTCAAGGTTTTGACACACTTCATTGAAGATCGATCCCATATACGAACAGTCATGTCCCATGAACCGCTAAACATATTTTTCATATCCAGGGCAAGAGATGTAATAGGACCCTCATGTCCCCAAAGCCGAAACTCAGTCTTATCTTTCTGAAAACCTGTGAGATCAAACAGGTTCCGCAGACCATCAAGTGATTTCCAGCAATGTATAAACCCATCAGTACCGCCAACTACCAACAGCTTTGTATCAGCCGCAAGGGCCCTAATAGTGCAACCGAGTGGTTTAGATGCTGCAATAGACAAGCCTTCTTCCATGTCCCACATACGAACAATGGAATCATATCCAGAAGTGAAAACGAGCTTGGCAGAAGCTAAGAGAAAAACAGTCCGGACTGCTTCAGTGTGACCATAGAGGGTATCAATACTATAACGTCCTAAAAAGTTCCTACTCCTAAATTCCCTCTCAACAAACAGCTGTTTCCATGATCTCTCCTCAGAAAATCCTGAACTCGTAGCCCCGAAAACCATGGGAAGTCCCCATCTCTCACAGTAGAATTGCTTCCAAGCGTGATGCTCCGAAGCTAACCTGTGCAGACTAGTTGAAACACAAGACACTAGACCTAACTCTTTTGGGTCAAGGCAATTAAGAATCTCAGATATCAATGCCTGAGGCAAATCAATAATGGTAGTAGACAAAACCTTGTCAGAGAGCAACGGTTTCGAGCCACTGGGCACCAAAGTTCCCTTCTTATGCTGACAACATGACTTCAAACTTGGAATCTCAGCAGACCCATTCCCTATTCTCAAATCGGAATCTATAAGATCAGACTCAGTTCTTTGTTCGTTCGAAGTCTCTCCAATACTCGATGAATCATTCGCAACTTCAAGTCTCTCCTGAGATTCAAATGCCATGAAAAACCAGCCAGAGTCCGATGCAGCCCGAAACACCCAAACAAGGAGCTTCTCACGAACGACCCTGACCGGATCTGAAACTCTACAGCACCAGAGACGAATCCAACTAACCTTGAAGAAAAAACGAGAAAACGATTCATCAATTCAACCGAACCAGATTCGAAAATCGATTACAATCAAACCCTATAGATCATAAATAAAGAAAAACGAAGAGATTCGTAAATGTTAAGCTAAACCAAAACTAATGAGGAAAGAGAAAGCCCTAGAAACAGAACAGGAACTAAAAATTCAAGACAAGTTAAGTACCTCCAGTAATTAAAACAAGGTATTCGAAACAGAGGAGAGATTTTCGCCCAAATTACGTTGCCCTAATTTCTCTGATCGAATTGATGAGACGAAGATGCAGAACCACCAAGCAAAAGACTGGAAACAAAATATTGCCGATTTTGTTTTTTTTCTAAATTTGTGTTTCTGGTCCCGGTGCGGTGGTATAATAACCGTCGGATGGAAATACATCAGTAGATCCAGACCGTACGATAAGAGCGAGTTACATATATATATTTGGTTTATTTTAATTGATCTTGTTTTTGCTGCGTAATTTTCTTAAAGTTTTCAAAATCCATATTTTTCACCTCCTCCTCCTCTCTCACAAGCGATCATCTTCCCCCAAATGTCTGATTCTTCCTCCAGCCATGACTCTCCAACTCCGACGACGACGACAACGATCGGAGATGATTCAGAAACCACCGTAGCTAACGATTCGGATTCCAATGCGAAATGTCAAACAGCGATTCAATCCCTAGCCACGATCGTCACAACAACAAACATCCCTTCCACGATCTATCTTCTCCTCGACGATGACGCCGTCTCCACCGCGATTTCATCTCTTCTCCTACGTCCCGATTCAGGCGCCGGCGATAATAACCTCTGCCGTTGGCTTTACGATACTTTCCAATCCGCGGAACCATCGCTTCAGCTTCTCGTCCTCCGTTTCGTTCCTTTAATCGCTGGTCTCTACCTCTCCCGTGTCCCTCTCCGGCAACCTCAAGCCGGATTCGAAGCCGTTTTACTCGCTCTCTACGCGCACGAAACAACCTCACGCGCGGGTCAAGCACTCACCGTCAACATTCCCGATCTGTCTCATCCCAGCATTTACCACGAATCCAAAGGTCTCACGAAGAACAACTCAACTTGTCTCAACATGGCCGTAATCTCCTCCACGTTAGATCCACACGGGACGGTGAGATCCACGCGCCGCGCGAGGATCGTTGGTGTCGCGTTGGAGCTTTACTACTGCAAAATCACGAGAATGCCACGCGAATCCAAGCTTAACTTCTGCGAATCGTGTGAGAAATGGACGGGGCAAAACGGAGAAACGGAGCAATCACGAGCTGCGATCCCTACCTTGAGCGACGATTCATGGAGAGATGAAGCTATGGGAGGAAGATCTGAGAGAGATAGCGGAAGGATTCCATTGCCATGGGAGCTTCTGCAACCAATTTTGAGGATCTTAGGGCATTGTCTCCTCGGGCTCAAAGTGGAAGATAGGGAAGTATCAGAGGCGGCGAATAAAGCTTGTCAGAGTTTGTATCTCCGATCTCTACACGATATAAATCCTAAGGCGATTCTGGCTACCGGAAGTCTTCTCCGGCTAAGGGAGATGGCTCTTGATCCCAAGAACCAGATCGATCACACTGAGATATCAAACGACACCACCGTTATCTCCGTTTGACCCTGTTTTGGTTACCGCTGTTTTTTAGTCAACGCTTTCTTAAAACTTTGATTGGTCAAACCAAACAGAAAAAATTGGTTTATTTTGTAATGCAAGGAGAGGCCACGTTCTTGTTGCCTAATGCCTAATATATTTGTTTTTTAGTTGACCAGATAAAAGAAGAAATTATGGAATCAAAGGAGAAGAGAAAGTTTATTAGTAACTTGTTCTTATTACTTTTGAAATCCATTAGCTTCATCAATCCTGAGGCCAACGGCGTTAAATTTACAGTGATCCCGGACTGCCTTAATCATGGAAATTTCATCTCTGATGTCGTCGACAGTGATGGACTGATGGATTGTTCTTGTGTCTAAACCGACGAAATTGAAAACTTATTTTTTGGAATCTCTATAAAATGCGATTTCGAACCATCAGCCCAATGGATTTCTTCTCAGCATTGGATCGTTATGGTTTTGGATATCATCAAAGACTAATTTATGTGGCTCAGGCTAGTCAATAAAAAACGCTCGAACTAGTAAAGACACAAAACAAACTTTTGTGTGTTATGATATTTTGTTCCGTTCATTCAATTAAATTGGGTTGAAAATTAAATTGGATTGAATATTACTTCATCTTTTAAATATTAATTTTTGTGTTTGATATATATTTGACAAAAATCTTTTACCTAATATGTATATTTTTTATTCGTACTTTTTTTTTATATTCTAGTTGATTGAATCCGGTGAACTATTTTTCATATTTAAATGAATCCAACTTGAGAAGAAGTTGTTGAATGATACTCGAACATGTACTTGTTTTGAGTGTCGATTTATTTTTGGTTGGTTTTTATGGATTGATCACGAGATGAAATATGGTTATGGTTCTTATATGCCTTGAACTTATACTCAATTCATTTAATATGAATTTTGTAACATTTTCTGAATTTTTTTTATAATTGCCAACTAAAAAGAGATTTTTTTTTGCATTTTTGTTATAGCAATTGCAACCGCTGAAGCTGCTATTGGGTAGCTATAGTCTACTAAATTTACCGTAACAAAAAAATCAACTCACATCAACCAGTCAACTTTATTAAATAAGTAGGAAAAAAATTATAGATTGAAATTTGCAGATATAATCGGTTATGAACTATAATTAGATTAATTATGTGAAAATCTTAGAAATCAAAGTGTTTTACCCCATTACAAAGTCTCGAGAAATAATGACGGAAAATATGAAGAAAGGATGTGATGCGTAAGAAGTATTACAAAGAGCAAGTTGAGATTTATGAAACGAGAGCTGGTTCTTAGAAAAAAATAGACGCAACGCTGGATTGGCAAGTGGAGAGAGCATGTTCAGGATTATCTGTAAGATATTATAACATGAATTGGCTGACAAAGTGGAAAGGTGAACTCAGATCTGAGATCAGATTCTTCATCCAATGCTTAAATGAAACATATACAATCTCGAAATCTATCGTTTATCTTCCATGACTCATGCAAGAGGAGATGCAAAAAAATGTCCTAGTAGTTTGGTTAGAGAGCTGGGCTGGTTAAATCCACAAGCAGAAATAAGTTTTATTTGTCTCATTATCTTTCAAAATTATTATCTTTATATATTACTTTAAATCCTTTTTAATTTCGAAAATGAAATCTTTCAAATAATGTTGGTTAGTGATATATTTTTATTGGAAATATCTTTTAAATAAGGTGGTTAAAGACTACTCTATGTTTTATCTCTCTCACTATGTTTATACACTAACTTTTTCACGAACTAAACTCTTGGATATATAATCAAACGTAAATGTATAATAAAAAGATAAACATTTAGGCGACGAATGTTTGCAATTTTTTACGTGTTTTTTGGATTATAGTTTTGGGTTTTTGGATTTTGGATTTTGATTTATAGTTTTTAGATTTTGTATTCAATTCTTTTTTTTTAATATAAATTAAAAAAAAAGAGTTAAGTCATGTTTAAAAAGTGAAAAACCAATGAAATATAGATTTTAGATATTCTTTGAAAATTATCAAAAAACTATCAAAATCTAGATTCTCTATTTTTTAGAAAAATCATCTTTCTCATAATCTTGAATGACTATAAAATAGATTTTTTGGAAAAATTATAACCAAAAACAACTTCAAAAATCACATCCATTCAAGGCCTTAGAACACCTCCATCAGTATATTTTAGAGGGTATCTCAAGGGTATCTAAACAAAAACACAAAACATTTCTCAAATGAGAGACTTTCCGAACAATACTAGAAATGTTTCTGCCACTTGTTTTTTTTTAGTGATCAGTTTCTTTTTTAATTAAAATTATTAATATTTTAATTTCTAGAGACTTATTTTGAGAGACTCACCGATGTGGGTGCTCTTATGCACTTTCTATTGGGTTTCATTACGAGAAAAATGTCGATTTTGACCCGAACAATTTTTAAAGTGTCATTTCATACCTGTACAATCACATGGTGCTTATATATACCCAAACCTCAAGAAAATTCAAATTTCCAATCCAATCTTCATATATCGTCCCTATTTCAAAGTCATCGTTAACAGATATTAGTCAACCGTTAAGGGTGTTGACTCTGCTAACACATGATTGATGATATGGCATAAAACAACGTTGTTTTGCAGATTGGGTTTAATTTTTGTAAAAATTAGTGCACCTTTGATTCGAACCCGCGACCTCGAGGTTTAATTCGCTTGCATTTAACTGGTTAACTACAACCATCATACAATATAATATTCAACTTTAAATTTTATAAACGCTAAAATTAATTTTTTAGCTTTTTAAAAAAATTGGTGCACCCAAGATTCGAACCCAAAATCAATGATTCGCATGTCATTTACAAATTGATCTATTTAATGTTTCGCATTAGTTAACCTAAATTTTCAAATATATAAACAAAACTTATCGTTGTCATGCAATTAATCTAGGGTTTCGAATTGGAAAAATTTCAGTTTCGCGTTTTCTTTTTCTTTTTCTTCTCCTCGTCTGTGAGAGACTGAAATTCAAAAAAAATCTAGATAATCGAGTAGAAATCAACTAAAACTGTGATTATGAGGTAAGATTTTGGTTTCTTTTACTCGATTTAACCAAATCGATTCCAGTATACTCGATTATGAGGTAAGATTTCGAATTTGAAATACCCAGATATACTGGAATCGATTTGAAATACCCGATTATGTCGTGCTGGTGTAAGGATGGGAAAACGATAAGTTTTTCTGGGTAACTTAATTTGTTCATCATTTTTTTTCCTTCCGGTGGAACTGAAGTTCATTACGTAGAAGAAATACATGGAATGAAAATCTTGGACCAAAGATCAATAACCGGTTTTAGTTTAAAGGTTAAAGGCAGACGGTTAAAACCAAATCTGGTAGTATTCCCTCAGTCATTGGTGGTGGTCGTGCAACAATTTCTTCATAGAGGAGATGTATGGAATTCCTAACACGTGGCGGTAAAGATGCCTCATGCTCATACATGGGTTCCTGCTCAATGATCTGAACCACTATTATATCGCCTAAATCCATAAGCAGAAATAAGGTTTATTTGTCTCATTATCTTTCAAAATTATCTTTATATATTACTTTAAATCTTTTTTTAATTTCAAAAATGAAACCTTTCAAATAATGTTGGTTAATGGTATATTTTTATTGGAAATATCTTTCCAATAAGGTGGTTAAAGACTACTATATGTTTTTATCTCTCTCGCTATGTTTATGCGCTAACTTTTCACGAACTAAACTCTTAATCCAAAGAATATAATCAAACGTAAATGTATAATAAAAAGATAAACATTTAGGCGACGAATGTTTGCAATTTTTTAAGTGTTTTTTGGATTATAGTTTTGGGTTTTTGGATTTTGGTTTATAGTTTTTAGATTTTGTATTCAATTCTTTTTTAAAAAATAAAAATGAAAAAAGAGTTAAGTCACGTTTAACATAGATTTTAGATATTCTTTGAAAATTGTCAAAAAAACTATCAAAATCTAGCTTCTCTATTTTTTAGGAAAATCACTTTTCTCATAATTTTGAATGACTATAAAATAGATTTTTTGGAAAAATTAAAATCAAAAACAACTTCAAAAATCACATCCATTCAAGGCCTCCGAACACCTCCATCAGTATATTTTAGAGGGTATCTCAAGGGTATATATATAAAAAAAAAAAAAAAAAAAATGTTTCTACGTTTCTCAAATGAGAGACTTTCCGAATAATAGTAGAAACGTTTCTGCCACTTGTTTATTTTAGTGATCAGTTTCTTTTTTAATCAAAATTATTAATATTTTAATTTCTAGAAATAAAATATTAATTACATAGTTGAACGTATAAACTCTTTGTCCGTCTATAAAGGGGAACGTTTGTCTTTGCTGCACCATGCCTTAGCCACAACTAACATGAAACATTATTTTGGACCAATCAATTCACCATGGTCTACCCTGAATTACGCACCCAACACTACATTGCATACCCGATTTACATCATCAACCGAGACAACATGAAGAGGGTTATTTTTTTCTCGAATTCAGTTTTGGCTTTGAAAGCATAAATTGATCACAATTGGAATGTTTTAGAACCATTTTATAATCGAGAGAGGTTTTAGAATAGCTTCCTCGTTTTGCTAATGTGCTTTAACGCTTGCATAATTGGTTTGTTTTTTTTCTTATTAATTTCTTGCTTTGATTGGAATGTTGTTGCTCTAATGTCCATTTTATTTCATCGTCATCTTTCTCAAGTCCAACACTCTTAAATTTTTTTTGTAAAATAGTGTTTTTAAAAATTAAAAAATAGCTTTTTATATATTTGTTTTTTAAATGAAAAGAAACAATAAATTTTTGAGTTGACCAGATAAAAGAATAAATTGATAAAACTTAAATCAGGTCCTCTCAAGGGAAAAGATCCTGCAAGTCGATGATGTCTGCAAGAACACCGGCTGCAGTGGTGTCGTTCCCGGCTCCGGCACCTTGAATCACCAACGGCTGCTCCCTGTAGCAACGGCTATATATCTCTACCTAAAGTTTTCCAATCAATTCAATTATTACTACTCAATACTCACAGGTAAATCTAGAGGCAAATAATCTGTTTGTGTTTTTGAGATAATAAAAATAAGAATTGTATAACAAACTTACTATATTGTCACTGCCTCGTAATCGTCCCAATGGTGAATCTTTTGGAACTTCTCGAATGCCAACTTGAACGCTGCAGAGATACCAAGAAATTCAATATCAGAAGAATCCGATATTGTGCACTAGCATTCTATCGGTGATTTCAATAGCATATAATTACGAAACAATTGTTCTCTCTTGCTACAAATCTAATTAGTAATAAACCTTTTTTAAGGTAATGAATGTTGACTGAACCAAGGGTTGGTTGAAAAGTAGCGAGAGGAAAGGTAACCAGTTATTATTACCTTGAACCCTCAATCACACAGACATAACGTATCACACACCCATTTGATGAAGCTCTTTTAACTCTCTCCTCAATGTTCTGATCAAGTTTCACTATTCCATTGTGGAGGAAATCATCCACAGACATGAGTCCAGGTCCCATCTCTTCGGGGTACAAGCTCTCTATCTACAGTGAAACAACAAAAACTACAAATGTTATGTTCAGGATCAAAACAATAAAAGGACTCTAGTTACAAGCAATTTTTTTGGGATCGACAAGGCAGAACCAAAATTCAGACAAACTGAGAAGATCAGTATGTCTAAAGCCCAGTTCAAGCTCCATCGTTAAATACAAAACTGAACTAGAATTCCCCAGCCAAAAACTTGAGCTGAGCAGCGGTTTATTGCAACTGCAACTCGTTCAATTGGAATTTGACTCGAAGAGTGTTGCTTCGCAAACATAAATCGCAGTATCGAATTCAATAGATGGAAAATGAAAAGCTTCAAATGTGGTTCACACCTTTATGCTATCCATAACTATCCTCTTCCCAAGAAGTCGAGCAAGAATCAAGGCCTGTCATAACAGAAACAGATAAAACTGAGAATCATGAAAGTTTGGACTTAAATTTATATATATTCTCGCCAACGAAAAAGAATGCTTGAAATAAAAAAAATCTATGGTAATTCCAATACATAGTGTTTTGTCACAGTGAGTTAGTGAAAACAGAAGACTGAACAGATTTGCCTACTAATATCATCAGGAAATCGAGTTCAAGCAAAAAATTGTTCACATAACCACCAGATAAATCATGACTGCTTTTTTGTACATTACTCAAATCAGATGAAGAAAGCAATCTGTCTTGTGGACTGATGATAACATCACTTACATTAACAAAGGTACATATGCACTCTAACTCTCACAAGATACACTTCCATACCTTTCTAGCAACATCCATGCCGCCAAGGTCATCGCGTGGATCTATGAAGCAAACAAAACAACATGTCAACTAAATATCATCTTGCATATCTGCCATTTCACAGGTGTTCCATCCTCAATTTTCCTTAATATGATTGAAATAGTTAGAAAAGGAATATATGTGCCATTATAATTATATGAAACTGGAAGAAACCTGGTTCAGTGTACCCCAGCGTTTTAGCAGCTTGAACAACTTGGCTTAGAGGCTTGCCATCTTCCAGCTCACTCATTACATATCCCAAGGTACCTATCATAAGCCAAGCACAGATACAAAGATTCTTAAGCGATAGATGCATAAGTTGGGAATAAGAACACTGATAAACATATATAACACTATCACAGTCAAATGAATTGAATTCGAAATGTGATTACCGCTCAAACTACCAACAATACTATGAACAGGATCTCCAGATGAAATTATGCGGTTCAAGGATGCGATGACAGGAAGACCAGCACCAACCTATAAATAAACATATGTCGGGCGCAAAAGCTTTTAAGAACTCACTACCAACCATATCAGCACACTAATGACTCGGTCATAGGAATAAAACTGGATATTAGATGAAGAGAACATTTTTACATCTAGTTACATTTTCAAAAGACTACAAAATGTGAAATAATAATGTCACTCTATACACAAGTTGTGTTTCACCTACAGTAGATTCATGGCGGGTGAGTCTTGGATGCAAAACCAGTTTATCGTAATGTTCCTGCATAGAAGATGAGAGAAAATATGAGTCTTTTCAAACAACTTGATGAATTAGATTAGCAGAGATTTACAGAGAATCTTTTTTCTTTCAAGTTTTCCCCTACTATCTAGGGTATGTCCAGTTAACAAAAATCAGGATAGACTTGCAGGAAAGGCAATTTGGAGAAGTCGAATGACCTAAGTAAAGAACTTAAATAAACAAAGCAACTTCTTCTGCTTGAAACAACATAAAGTACAGATTCAAGACTATGCTGTCTCCAAATGAACTTGTTCGTGCTAATGATACACGACAATAAAACTAAAATAGAAGAGAAACAACTAAAGTGAAGAATTTGATGCCTACGCTTGCACATTCATAACTTAAGCAGAATGTACAAAAATGCTTACTACTAACAAGGAATTACCAGTGTTGAAGTAAGAGGCTTTTTATTCGCTAGGACAATACAGCAACTCAAGTCAACTGCCTTCATCAATACTTCAATCGTTTCCATGCTCGCTGAGCAATCCACAACGGCTAAGCCTATAGCAAATACATGACTTGTATCTATCAGAAGCTATTTAAGCCCAACAGACTTTGAACGTTTCAAAATTCTGACCGCAATAGTTGTAAATTCAACCTTATGTTTGATACAAACCTGTAGATTTACCCAGAAGTTTTGCAATTTCTTCAGTTTCTCTTCTTGACTCAGAATCATTGAACACTCGATATCCACCTTTTTCTGCAATGGAAAACAGAATATATATTCGGTTTACACTCCTTAAACAGACTGATGAGGACAACAAAGTGATAGGCCAAAGAGTTACCTAAAGCACCCAACTTCGATAATGAAGAACCAGTTGATTTGATACGGCAAACTTCTGACAAAAGTTCATCATTCAGTTCTTCTTTGAGCACATCAATTGGAGCAACTAAAGATTTACTATCACATACTCCAACCACCCGTAAATGAACTCCCTATCAAACGGAAAATAGATGAATTCATGATTCTCATATTTCGGGGTAAGACGATCCAGAAGCCGAGATTCAGAAACCAGAAATGAAAACAAAATTTAGTTTTGGATTCAATTCACTACTGAGGAATCAAGCCTACTCCGTTCGATGGAGAAACAAGTGAGTGAGAAGAAGAGAGTATGAACCATTTTGGCGTGAAGAGATCGGAAAGAGACGATGTGTTGAAGAAGGTGGCGACCAACGCCTCCACAGCCTATGAGCAGCACCGGGATCTTCTTCATCCTTCTTCTTCTTCTTCCTCGATTTCGTTTTCTTCTGCTTCTACTGCTGTTTCTTTCACTCGCTAATCACAGTAAACGCACTTATATTATTTTAATCACCCAGTCACAAACCAATATAAATTGAATTTTCGGTTGGTTCGCTTGGACCGATTCAATTTTACAAGTAGAGAAACCCGCAAGAAGAAAACCCATTCGGTTATCTTCGGTTATCGACTTATCGTATACAGTTCACTGTTTTGCTCCTCGAGTTTCTTCTTCCTCAGATCTTATTCTTAGCAGTTTCCCCCCCATGAAATCTGAGAAGGTTCAAATGTAAAATCCCTTATCCGATTCAGATCGAGCTTCTCAATTCTCGGATCCTTTTCTCTATTCACACTTTTTCTCTGGATAAGAAGAATGGACACTTTCAGCGCGGAGGATCTATCGACGATCGGCGGAATAGCCACAGTCTCACTCCTTCACTCGTTTATTCCGACGCATTGGCTGCCTTTCTCCATTGTTGGACGTGCTCAGAAATGGACGCTTTCTAGAACTCTCTTCGTCAGTATGTTTCAATCTTTTAGATCTTTCTGTAATTTCCATTGTTCTGCGTTTCAATGAATCAATGATCGAAGGCTTTGTATGTACATTGTTTGATTAAGCTAGAAATATATGATTAGGAAACAAAGGAATTAATGTTTTAACTGCTGCTTCAATGATCTAAAAGCTTGTGTTTGCCGTGATGATGTTCGTCATCAACGTTGGTTTTGCATTTGGTGCCTTATAGATATAGATGATGTGAGTAGTTTTGTTCTGATCACATTCTTCTCTTGTGACAAAGTGCCTAAAGCCAATCATCTTACTGAATTGAATTGATGCGCTTCACAAGCTCAAATATATGATCCAGTGTTTCTACTTCTGTTTGGTTAAGTGTTGTTTCACATTCTTTTCTGAATTTTTCTAGTGTCATTACTTTTCAGCTGCGTTTGGAGCAGTCCTGCATGTTATATCCACTTCCCTTCTTGGTATAACAGCGATCACAATGGCTAATACCATCGCCGGTGAAGAGACTGTTCACAAACTTGCTTCGCTTTTGCTTGTAATTCTCGGTGGAAGCTATGTGTTGTTGTTTTTAGCTGGTAAAGGTGGTCACTCTCATTCTCATAACCAACCTATGGAGAAAATGGCTGTTGCTGGGCTTGTCCTTGTTCCTGCATTGTCTCCTTGTGCAACTACTCTCCCGGTTTTCCTTGCTGTTGGAAATTCCAAGCCGATGATGGTTCTCGCCATCATAGTTCTGCTGATCAGGTGACATGAATGCTACTCTTTTTGTCACATGTTTAATGCTTCAATAAATATCTCTCTATATAATCAATCTTAGGGCAAATTGGATATGATTTTACAAGAGAAAGAACATATGTCTGAAATGATTGGTATTCTTTGGGCAGCACCATATTGGTGATGACATCGCTGGTGGCTCTATCGTTCTATGGTGCAAGCCAGCTCAAGTTTCACTGGGTGGAGCGATATGACAAACTATTGGTTGGTTCCGTCCTGTGTCTGGTAGGTATCTTAACCCTTCTCTTCCATGATCATGACCATGGTGGTCATGAAGCACATCAACTACACCGGAAAATAATTACTCTCTAGAGACTGTTTCGAGTCTCTGTTTTGCATGTCATGTCTGTTTGTTGTAGAGCGGCTTAATGTCTATGAAGCTTTCTGCTTCACGTTGTATGTCTATAACTAGTTGCGCATGAAGAAACATATGGAAGCATTAAATTCCTATAAGAGAACAAGTCTTTGCAGGTCTATTGTAGTTGTTCCATTGAAACTATGCGTGTAACATGCAACATATTACTTGTAAATGTGATTTTCGTAAGCAATATGTCAAATCCAAATGTGGCATGCTATATTATACGTAAGGTAATGTTTCAACGGCTGGTATATATGATCAATCAAGTGACAGAGTCAAAAGGTATAGCATTATGAAGGTGGTCGGCTTTGTCTACATATATTGTTGATACCAAACCAGAAGCTAATCTAACAGATAATTTTGTTACCGAAATAGCGAAGGTAAACAACTTACCTTTTGCATATTTTTCGATGGAAATAAATTATTGGAGTTCTATAGAAATGATACGTGTAATTAAGTATTGAAGAGATGAAAAACAACTGGGATAACTAATCAGGAGGAACCGGCTTTAAGGAAGTTGTCGAAAGGAGTAGAGGCAGGAGGATTGAAGAAAGGAGGATGCTTTTGATACTCTGTGACGCACATATTTGAAGCCGCGGGTGCACCCAAACCCATCATCTCCCACGAATTCCTCTGCTCCACAAACGGATTCCCACCCGAAGGCAAAGCAGGAGCTGCAGCGTCCTTTGTTTGGTTGCTACTAAATTTGTTGCTTTTTCCAGACATGAAAGACATCTTCTCTTGCTTCCCCACGAGAAGAGCCTCGCAATGTCCTGCCATTTCTGTGTATGTCATATCTGGTGGATCAGACACTGAGTATCTACCCAATTGTGATGTTGTCTGAGACACCTACATTTTCATATTTTGTCACTCTCCTTCTCAGATTCACTTATGTTTGCGTTTGCATTTAGAACCAATAAGAAAGAAGAACTCACTGCATTTAGAAGTTCATCGATGCTCAGGAGAAAGGCGGTTTTGGCGTTAGGTTGTGTGTCAACACAAAGCTGATCTTCTGGAGGACTTGGCACTGCATCATTCTCCGGTATAAGCAATTGAGTTTCAGCCTGCAAGTATAAAGAAACAGATTGATGTTAGAATAGCAAATAACTTAGAATTTCAGAAATCGAGTACAAAAGAAGTGGGTACATTTTCTTGAGGCTTATTGTTTTTTCCTTCAGAACGGTAAACTTGAACTGGAGATTCTGTCAACTGTGTTCCAACTGGACAACCGTCGATAGGTATGAAATCTGAAACTAGCTGCTCCTTTATAGCCGACGAACCTTGCTGCAAGTTTAACCATTGCCACAGTTAAGTTGTAAACTCATGTGTACAGTCCAACATAATTATAAAAATTGATGAACAGTTTCAAAGTACATCTGATAGTTTCCCAAGAAACTTCATTATCATGGTAGCGTAATACTCTCGAGGTTGCTTTCGTGTAGTTTCCTCTATAGCCACAAGTGAATCTAAGGCGTCATTATCGTCTTCTTTTGATCCATAATTCTTTTCTGGTTGCTCTGCTTGTCCATAGAAAACAGCATCTAGCTTACAATCTTCCATCAACTGAAGAAACGGATCTACCTGATATTCAACAAAATATATCATCAAGCTGTATGCATTATTACTAGAAGAGAGGCAAAGCAACAACTTTAGTAAAACTACTATTAACTACCGTTGTTTCCTGTAGTGCGGTTTTTGCGCTATTAACAAGAGGAGGGATGTTGAAGGCTCTTGCTGAGAAGTAAATCATGGATGTAGCCAGAGTAAAGAGGGATCTACGCCGTGATGGCTGCAATGGTCCTAAAATTTGGCAACAAAAAACTAATCTGTGACAACAAGAAGAGCAACACTTCTCGTGACATTAGATGCATTTACAACAGTGTGTGCTTTGTTTCTATTTAAACTCGAAAAGATAACTAAGTGATCATCTACAGGTTTATCTGCAGGAAACTATACCTCCAAGAGAAAGATTCCGCAATGAAAATGCTAGCTGAAAGCTCCAGACCAAGACTTCATTGCTGGAGTTCTACATAATTTATCAAACGCTTGTAAATTACTATATGAAAAGAGGTAAATTCTATTGTAAAAGTGTAACTATATAGTTTCTTACTAGTGTACCTTAGTCCGCCCAAATAGAAGTACTAAGCTAAATGTATTAGCAATAGCTTCATAATTTTGTGGCATGTTGTGAGGAGACAAAGACTGCACCCAGATAGATGAAAGCAAAAGGCAAATCTGATGGCTGCTTAATCTTAAAGGTATCACCTGAAAGTTTCAGTAAGAAGACATTCAGAAAACAAATTATAAACAAAATGATGATTTCATGAATCTAATGGTTCATTTAGTTATGCACAAATGTGAAACAACATACTGGTTTCTCTGGTGAACTTCCTGAAGAATTCTGATCTGACACCATTGAAGACGGGTTCCTTTTCACACTCTGAGTTCGGCTGTAACTCGACTTTAACCGGCTCAATACTGAACTAGTATTGTTCTTTGGCTCCTCGTCGTCAAAACTTTCACCTCTTGTGAACTTTGAGTTTGACCTGCTAAGTGTTGAAACTCTCTCAATCTTTGCAGTATCATCAGCAGATTTATCTGACTCCAACTTCAGTTTTCTAAATAGTGCAGCTGAAGAAGAAAACACAGACACAGTTCTTGACAATGTCCTCTGCATATCAGCAGGCCTTCTAGACTTGGGAACTGAATTTGGACAAACAGAAGATGGAACCAGAACAACAGAGAATATACGATGAGCCCCCATCCTCGATTCATGGTCAGCACAGACCATAGCTTGAAGCAGTTGATGGAAAAGTGCATCTGGAAAAGCCTGTGAAACCATTGCAGTTTTGGTTACATATTGGGGAAAAAAACAGAGATATAGAAACCTCAAGGTTTTAAGCATCTTGCCTTGTTTTCATATGATAAATTTGGTATAGCTGCTATGATTTGTGCTGTGCGGAAAACAGCTGCGATTAGAGTTCTTGCCATGACTGTAATATTTGACATGCTTTCCAACATGACAGCCATTATGTCAAGGATAGGACCTGCATCTCCTACCTAAATTTCAAGACACTATCAGAGACACATTCATTTTTGTACATATTAAGTAGCTTCTTGGGGCTAACATAGGGGTTACCTTTTGGGATAACTGCACAAGGCATTGTTCAACTGCAGCTTCGAACTTCAGATTATACTGAATTATCTCATTCCCTAGATTTGAATCATCTAATGAACAATGGATACTCTTCCTCAGATGCCTAATCATATCACTCAAGGCACCAATGATTGCGACAGATGGAAGAACTTTAGTCTGTTGGGCAAGTGCAGTAGCAACATAAACTATGTCAAGTTGCATTGTAGGCTTCTTTAGAACATTCTTGTGATCAAGATGCTTGATCAAGATAGACAACAAGAAGTGTGTGTTTTGCCCTGTAGTCAATTTACTCACACTATTAGTAAGTTACTAACAAGCTGAGTAGAAATTCCAAAACCAAATGGAGACAATACGAACCAGATCGTTCTATCAGCAACTGAACGTCCTGTAGAACATATAAAGCAAGACCGTTCTCGGTGGACCAAACTTCATTAAAATCAAAGTAACGGAAGAGTGACTCCAGGACACGCCGCACAGTTGTTGCTTCTTTTACTAACTTTGCCAGATTATGTAGACAAACCCTCGACCAAAACTTGGGCTTTTTAGCATCCTCCCTATACTCTTTCTAATCAGAAAATATATTCTAATAAAAAAACAAGAAGCATGCGAAAATAAAGCTCGAGTAGAAGGATTTACACAGATACAATTGCCTTGCCTCTCTCATCCACGATTCTTGTCCAAGAAGCAATCCTTGTTTCAGCTTCAGCTGGAGATAATTCTTTATCAACAGAAGCAATCTTGTTTTCTTGATTGACTGCACAAGTGGAAGATTGACTGTGGCCTCCATAGTTTTCTAAGACAACAGAAACTACCTGAAAAGAAGAGAAACAACCAAACAGAGAACAAAATCATTCAAACACCCAAGCTTTCTTATACAAAGCTTCCAAAGAAACTTACATTGTCAAATTCAACCGATATATGTGAAAATTCTCCCATAAACCAAACCTGTGGAATAATTCATGTGATTGTATCAAAATACTTTTCTTACAACTCTCAATCATAAGTCATGTCATATGCAATGTTAGAGATAACAGTTGATATGGAATATGAATAAACTGAGTATATGAGCACCAAGGATGAGAGAGCCTGGAGACCAGCAGCACACAAATTAGTTGTCCTTTCTTCTTCTCCCAATTCATGAGCTAAAGGACAGATCTTTGGGATCAACCCATCTAAGTTAAACATATAAGTACCCTCTGCCTGGAAAAGAATCGGTAACGGACATTATCAGACTTTGAAGCTCAAAAAATCTGATATTGTTGACTATAAGATAAGTAAAATTGACAAGAGTTATGCACCTGATTGGTAACAAAATCATAGAGAGCTTCACAGCCTAAAATACGCATCTCATCATGCCTAGTTTGATCTAGAAGAATACGAATGAGACCAAGGTAGCTACTAGCAAACAACGACCTGTAAGACATATAATTCATTACTAAAGCCAAAATCATCTTAAGGAGTATAATTTTGAATAAAAAAACAAAAAAAAAAAACATACATTTGTTCATTACAGGCGACCAAGAGCTTCTTGTAAATACACATAACAATCTTAACATAGTGAAATTGCTCCATTCTCAATTCCTTGTAACACCTTTGTTCAAGAGAGGTTGTAATCTGAAAACAGTATATATATAATCATTGCTTGAAAATTTAGAGAACTAAATCAGAATGCTAAGGATTAAGTTGACGTGATTCACCTTAGGGATACGAAGAGGATTTTTGGCAGCATATTCACATAGTTTACTGATTTTTCGATCATTGGGTTGCTCATCCTACCAAGCATGAATCAAAATTCACAGAGTAAACAAGCATAAAATTTGATGTGCAAAATGACTTAAAATGATTATGTATTGTATAGATGATAGAACCAATTCTTCTGCAATATTGGTTCTCTTAAAAATATTGAATTGTGGTACATGACTAAAGTAACAAGGTGCTTTGTAACCAAAGAAGAAAATATGTGCAACAAATATACTAATCTTATTCTAATCGGATAAAGAAAAAAACGAGCAATAGTTGCAATGAAACTCGTGTTCTCTAAAATACAAAGCTCACGAAAACATTAATTATATAGCTGATGTTACATGGAAATACGAAACGGAAGATTCAAATAGAAATGGTTTAGAAAACAAACCAGGGATCGAGGGAAGATATCAGCGAGAAGATGTTTATATCTCTTGACGGGATGTCTCGATCTGGCGCGCAAAGCCGGACAAAAGCAACACAAGGTTTCGCAGACGGGGAACACGGTTCTTGAAACCACCCCCATTTCTCTCCTTCACCAAGATTCCAACTATGAAACGAGATTTACAGAGACATGGTGAAATGTATGGATCAAACACAAGCCAGGGGGTGGGATCGAGATAGCCAAGGATGAAAACGGAGATCCATCGGGAAATGCGAAAGAGAATTTGAGGGAGAAGAAGAAGAAGAAGAAGAAGAAGAAGAAGAAGAAGAAGAAGAAGAAGAAGAGAAGAGAATAGACGAGCTGTTTTGTAAAAGATGAGATAATTGCGGAACCTTTCATATATTTTTCAAAACCTTTTTTTTTTGTTTCCTTGGATTTACTATTTTGGTGTGTTTTGGCAGTATTAATGATTTGATATTAAACAAAGAAGAGAATATTGTAATTAAAAATAATAAATGAGTGGACGTTTATGTTAGTGAGACGCCTGAACTTGTCATGACATAGCAATTCATGCAGCTGAAGACGATGTGTATGTTGTTGAATAATGGGAGGGAACGTGAATAAAGGAACTATTTTTGGGTCAATACAATCCCATCCTCTCATTCTCTAAAGTCAAACCCTTATCGTCTTTTCTTCCCCTCCAAGAAACAATACTATAATAACTATAGAGAAACAGACTTAAAGACCCAAACGTTAACTGGTTTTTTAGATAGAAGAAGCATAGAATGCTATAAAAAAAAAGCATAGTGAAATGGTGTTTATAAATAAAAAATTATATTGTCACAATACAATTTTCAAAACAATCTCTCTTCTGTGCAGATGTAAAACTTGGCCACCTCTGTCTGAAATCTCATTCATACTTAAATAACTAGATCGGGAAAAAAAAATCTTGAATGAATTCCCAACAATTTTTCAAAATGTAATCATTGTATTGAGGTGTCCTAGACCATTCAGAAGATAGTGTTCATTCCAAAAGCAAAACATGCTTTACAGTTTCCAGTAATAAAGTTAAATTACTCTCACCATAATTCCTACGTAATGAAGAAAAGGCAATATTTTGCTATTTATTTCACAATCAAGATTAGGTATGGCTTTCGGATTTTGGATCAAATTCGGTTCAGTTTTTTAGATTTGGATAATTTGGATAGGAAAGTTTAGTATCCGTTCGGATTTTATGATTATTCGGTTCTGTTTCGGTTCATATAGGCATTAAATTCAGATCAGTTTTTGGAAAAAACAACAAAAAATTATTCAATTTTAACAAAAATTTATTTAATTTTCATAAAATTTGGTTAAATTTTGTAAAATATTATATAATTTTGAAAAATATAACTAAATTTTTTTTGATATTTAGGTTATTTCGAATATTTTTGTTATTTGGTATTTTTGGGTATAAAACTATTACTAAATACAACTAATATTTTTGTATATATAATTATATTTCGGGTTTTCGTATACACTTTTTGATTTTTAGTTCGGCTCAAGTTCGGTTTGGATAATTCGGATATAAATATTTAAAATTCGTGCGGATTTTATGACTATTTGGTTTGATTTTGGAGCCAAATTTTTCGGTTCGGAGTTTGTTTGTTTTTTTCCACCTTTTAATACCAAAATTGAGGGGTTTTGTTTTCCAGTGAAAAGAACTCTAAAATTGGCCCGTTTAACCCGTAGGTTTGTTAGGCCCATATTTTAAGGGGCTTCTAGCATCGGGGTTCATTTGATTGATCATCAATCGGTTCTTAAATTTCATTTTTCAGGCGAACAATTTTGGAAGAGTTGGTGTCGTTTAAAAAGGATAATTTCTACTCTTTTTGTCGTCATGTATTACTACTAGCCTTATTTTAAAGAAAGAGTGGAGTTGCTATTATTCCGACATTTAAGTGTTGTGTTTGTCGGATCGGATTCCATCTTCAGAATCTTATCAAGCTTATACCCGAATTTCATTGACTTTTGTTTTTCTTAAATCTAATTCTTATGTTGCACTTAACTCTCTTTTTTCGTTAGTGCACAAAACTCGTATTCCATCATCAGTGAGTAAAATAATTCAAACCAAAATAACAAAAAAGTGAATATCACATCATCCATATTAATTTCCATGGTATCACAATTCACAAGAATAATATGTGCAATAAACCAAGCACTGCGCTGTTACCGCGTGAACTCTAGTCTCCAATTTTGACCAACGCTAGACAAAACCCTCTTAACTTCTTTGACCAACAACAAGTTACAAGATTTTTAAACCAAAAAACAAGTTATTAGAAGACTTTACTTTTTTTTCTTCCTTTTAAAATCAACGTTTAACTGTTACATAGTTTAATTTTCAATTTTATGTATATACAATTCATATAATTTTAAATATAAAGCAACCCCACATTTTCTAACTTTTTCTTAAAGTTCTAAAAATCAATTTAAAAATTATCTAAAAATCATTGAGTGACTTCTGTATACAACATTCTTTGTAATGGAATATAAAAAATATTAAAGAAATCAAAAGATAGGAATTAAATGTAAGAAAAAAAAAAAGTAGTATTTTTCTCCGTCATTTCCCACCTCAATCGCATAATCGATTTCTTCAACTTCAACAAAGGAGAAAAAGGGGGCAACAAACGAAACCCTAATTTTCTAGCTCCTCTGATCTGGAAAATTCTATTTACTCAATTCCTTTTCGAATTATCTCTCTTCATCCTCCGATAGCTCACATGGCGTCTCGAAACTGTCGATGGGAGCTCCTCGCAGCTACGCTAACCCTAACCCTAGCTTTGATTCACCTGGTGGAAGCAAACTCTGAAGGAGATGCTCTTTACGCTCTTCGCCAGAGTTTATCAGACCCAGACCATGTTCTCCAGAGCTGGGATCCAACTCTTGTTAATTCGTGTACATGGTTCCATGTCACCTGTAACCAAGACAACCGCGTCACTCGAGTGTAAGATTCTCTTTTCTCTTAGCTCCTGTTTTGGAGAAGTTGATTCTTCCAGAATCTTTGGAGATTCTATTGATACAGTCTTCATATTTCTCAGAGTTGACTCTATCTCTTAGGAATTTTGGCTCTATTTTTAGGATTTTGATTCTGGGTTCGTTTCTATTTTTAGATTTCATCATTCAAGCTTTTATCTTTTTGGTTTCAGTCGATTTATGTCTGAGCTTTAGATTGATGGTATTAGGGTCGTATGTAAGATGTAAGATAAAGCTTTTTATTTTTCCTGAGCTTTAACATGATGGTATGAGAATCATATTCAGATCTTTTGTCGAAGCTATTATTTCATATTTGGTCATTAGGGATGTTGTAAGATAAAGTTGACAATAATTGTTATTACTTCTTAGAGATTGAGATTGAGAAGAGCAACCAATATTTCTTATGGACGAATATGGTTGAAGTTGCTCTCTTTAAGTGTTAAGTCAAATGGGAATTTAGTTTATGTTGCCATGATTCAGTTATCCTTTGCTACTTCTTTATCAAACTGTGGTAACGTTAATTTCGTTTCTTTAAGGTTCATGAGACTGTTTATGATATGGTCCTTTTCACAGCTTCAAATGTAGAGTACGGAGTTAAAAAAAAAATAACACTTTCTTGTTTAACTTTTCAGTATGAAAAGGGGAAATCTAAAGCTCCCATGTTTTAAAATATGTAGACCTTTCTAGTCATTGGATTCCTTGAAAGTCTCGAGAGAATCAGCCATAGTTATTCCATCAATTTTGCTTGTACCTCATGATTTTCTTAATGCTTTGTTACTGATTTAGATTTACTTTTTGGTCCCTACTTTGTGAGTTTTTCCGCTTTTAGAAGAATCGTGGATTCTTTGTAATTGATTACATCTGATTATCTCTCAGAACTGTTTGATGAAAAAAGAGAACAGCTATTGGTGTTTCTAAAAATTATGCTTATCGTCTTCTTCTTCTGCAATATAAATATAGGTATTTTGCTCTCAAATTGAATCTCTGATTCCATGTATTTTGGCAGGGATTTGGGTAATTCAAACCTCTCTGGACATCTTGCGCCCGAGCTTGGGAAGCTTGAACATTTACAGTATCTGTATGCCATCACTTTTGATTTTCTTTTTTTTGAAAATTTTACTTTTCCAGCTTTGTTAATGTATAAGATAGTGGAAATAAAGTGGTGTGCCATATAATGCACCTAAACTGTCTGCTATGAGATTGATTATGTAATAGACGATGTTGATTAACTATTTACTTGTCTTGTGATTGACACAGAGAGCTCTACAAAAACAGCATCCAAGGAACTATACCTTCCGAACTTGGAAATCTGAAGAATCTCATTAGCTTGGATCTGTACAACAACAACCTTACGGGAAAAATTCCTACTTCTTTGGGAAAACTAAAGTCTCTGGTCTTTCTGTAAGTCGCTCTTAAACTCTGCCACGAACACACTGAACAATATGCCCATTTAGACTTCTTTGAGAATTGCAAACTGGTTTACCAAATGTTGAGTAAAAGAACAAGATGGTTTATGTGGGCTGGTTTGTGTCATCATGCGATTAGATTTAATACCTGATTCTTTTTGTGATATCTCTTCATACCCTGGCACTCTAAGAAAGTGTTTAATGTGGCAGACGACTTAATGACAACCGATTGACCGGTCCAATCCCTAGAGAACTCACGGCAATCCCAAGCCTTAAAGTTGTGTAAGTTCAGCTTTTCACTTCTGTATTGCATTTTTTGTTTATTTGAGCTAAATGTTCTGCCGCTGTACTCTAAATCACCAGCCTTTAAACCCTTTGTATGATTGTATCCAACTTATTGATTTCATGCTTTTACATAAAAACATCATTTCTTTGTCATCCTTTTCTCAGTGATGTCTCGAGCAATAATTTATGTGGAACAATCCCAACAAATGGACCTTTTGCACACATTCCTTTACAGAAGTAAGTTTCTTTAATCACTTCTTAAGCCAACAAGTTTTATTGATAATGTTTCCCCTGCATTTTGCTTTTCCTTTCTCACCCATATTACATAGTATTTACACTTTGAAGTAGTATTTGTTATAGATATCAGTTGAATAGGTTGTTTCAGATGAGCATTTTTTCCTAATGACACAAAACAACTGTGCAGCTTTGAGAACAACCCGCGATTGGAGGGACCGGAATTACTCGGTCTTGCAAGCTACGACACTAACTGCACCTGAAACAACTGGCAAAACCTGAAAAAAGAAGAAATGGGGGGTGACCTTGTAAGAACACTATCAAATATCACATCTGTTATGTAATAAGTATATATATGTAGTAGTTAAAAAAAAATCGAATCAGTAATCATCTGGTTTCAATTGAGAAAAAAAAATTCCTAAGGTCTGTGTATGTAAAATTTCTAAATGCGCCTTTCGCGTACCGTAACGTTCGTTGTGGGACACTGATAAGTAACGTTTGTATTCGTTTGGTATCAAGTTATTTCCCTTTTATGCATTAGCATTTGTGTAACATCTATTATATTATTTAGAGCCCACACAAAAAAAGGTGAGGATTGGGGTGTTTTATTTAGAACTACTCTTGTCCATTGTCACTGCTATTCTTCAATCCATATCATAGTCGTGGACAACATAATAATAGTGTCCTTTCTTAGTCACTTGTGTGATCCACGAGCTTGCAAAAATGAGAAAGAAAAATTACTAATGTGTTTGATCTGTGTTTCCTATTCTCGTAGGGTCGTGTAAGTGTACCGGCTACAAAAAGTTGAGATGATGGCAATTTAATTATAACCACTGGATTATTACTCCTCCCTATTGCGTACTGGTTACGGCCATGAATGGTTCGTAGATTGTAAATAGTTTTTAGTTTTTGGTTTTTGGTTTTTAGTTTTTGAGATTTTTGGTTTTTGATTTTTTGTGTGAATTTTAAGGGAGAAACAAGTTTATTGTGATTTTTTGTTTTTCTTTGAAAATTAGAGAAACCATCAAAAAACTAGTTTCTCTAATTTTTAGAGAATCTACTTTTGTAAAATCTTGAATGGGTGGAAATTAAATTTTCAAAAATATAAAACCAAAAACTGTTTCAAAAACTACAAACAATCAAGGCCTACATATTTGGGTTGCATTAAATTCTGGAAATTATCTGTAAAATCATTTATTATAATCTACAAGCAAGAAAAATAATTGTTTGTAAAAGTTTGGTTATAAGAAAGTGAAATGAACTATGATTGGTGATACATACAAATTCAGGTTATATAATTGACAGACAACATTTTGTACCACACTACATTCAAGAGTTGATTGCGTGTCTCGTAGAGGTAATTGTGAAGCTTTATTATTCACTTTGCATTTATAAAACAACTACATTTATGAGTTGTAGATTACTCGTCTAATGGTAGTTTAGGGGACTAATAATAGAATTATAGGACGCCTTTGAAAAATGAAAAGTCATACTTTCGGGAATCGATTATGTTCTAAAACAATTGAAAGAATTGTTTTAAAATGGACATTAGGTTTTCTTCTTCTTTCTAACCAAAAATAAAATTTAACAACTCAAACGAAATTTAAGGTACTTTTGGTTATGGGCCCTCATGGCTAATTGGTTACTAATGGTACACGTAAAACTAGCCCCCAAAAACATTAGCAACTCATGTTTCATAGTTTCTTAGATATTTTTTTTGTCGATTGACCTATAATTTCTATACAAGTTCTTACGATTCTTACTCTATGTAATTGTTACAGGCTATATAATAATTTGATATACTAAAGTTGACATTCATACCTGACTTAACACAATTTCTAATACTGTGGGCTATATAATTTTCGTATTGAATTATTTTAGATTTTTTTTTGTTTACAAAAGCTAAGACCAATTTATAAGATTTATTTAGAGGGTTTCTTAGAGTTTTGGGTTCGGTTTTCCATATTCATGCTTTCTTTAGTTTGGATTTTTTTTTTTTTTTGTTAAGATGTTTACAAAGTTGAATTAAAAGTTGATTTTAAAATTTTAGTTTGATTTGACTAACTCTGATTTCTGTTTAAAAACATATCAATCAACTAGTATTCTGTCCCGTGCGTTGCACGGACTTATCGAAAAGAACACTAAGGGTTTTTGATCATTTGAGAGGATATTAAAGGACATTAACAGCTAACTATATCAAATACCTCTAAGAACAAACAACAAACCATTATAAACATAACCAAGATATCATAATCAAGTCCAAAAAATAAACAAAAATACTTAAATCTATAAACCGATATTGAAAACATATGTACCTAATATAGGTACGAAATACCAAAATATTAAAATACTATTCAGAAGTTCATAACCGACAATAGAATTCAGAAAATTCTAAAATTGCTAATCTTGTGAGATTGAAAGTAACGTCGCGGAAGAGGGTATGGGTAGCTGCATTAAAAAAATAAATTCTTAGTTTAAAAGAATATACAATCAATTTTGAATTCAAAGATATACTTTTGGTTGTTATATTGAAGAGAAAACATTATAGAACTCATACCTGCAACACAAACTGTACAATTCTGGGATATAGGAAAACTGTATATTTATATCAAAAGATAATTTAGGAAAACTATTAATCACTATTACCCGTCTTTAAACTCTTTAATCTCCTCCATGTCTGAGCTAAAGAAAAGCTTTGATGCAAAATGATTATTCTGTATTGTTATTTTACCTGCAACATTGAATATTATACGTTACTAAGAACTGTTTGTTTCGTAAAATGATGTAAAGAATCATTGTTGGTTACCATTAAATTTTTTTGAACGCATCAAACTCCCAATTAATACAATAGGACCATCCGTATTGTTCTTGACATATGCGTGTGCTTCCTCAGCAAATCTGGACCATAAGGTACATTCGATAGTATTTTCGCTGCAAATTTGATTAGAAATTATGGTAAATACACAATATTCAAATTTAAATTTACAATTAATTCAATTATACACTACTTACCCCATATCCCGTAGTTGAATATTCAATAACTTCTCATCATGTGAACCAACTTTAACATCTTGAATTTCACTCATGCCTGTGATTTCTCCGATTACATCTATAAAAAATGAATAAAACTTTGTTATATACAGTCATTCAGATAATAAATTTATAACAAACATAAAATTAAACTTACCAAAGAAGACATTAGGATCATGAGACTCTGAACCAATCTCAGAAAATGGATGAAAATAGAAACGCTGAGATTTATTCGGGATATTTTTAGAATCCTTAACATATGTTGTAAACAGAAAGTTTATCTTGAATTTTCACCTAACAATCTCATAAACTTTCTTAAATTTTCACCTAATGATCTCATAAATTCATTTTACAATAACATCAGCTTCAAGGAACTATTAACGCAATCAAACTTCATATATATTCAAATACAATTAAACGGAACATGAGTTTTATTAAAAACATGACCTTAATTTGTGGTTTGGTTGTCATCTCCTTCCGTAATTGCTGCTTCCGATTTAAATGTTTATCCTGCACATTTGTGTAAACAAAAATCTAATCAAAAAATGATATCAATGAAGAACAATTCAAAATTTATTACTCTTTATAAAAAATGAAATTCTAAATATTTTCACATGTTAAAACAATTTAAAAAAATGCTAGAGTTTAATAATATGACCTTTAATTAAATTCATATCATCTTCTTCGTCGCTTTTCTGATCCGATTTTATGCTGCAGATCACTAAATAACAAAACAAAAAATGATTGTGAAACTCAAGTTTATTTACCAATCAAAATCGAAATAGATAATTATCGCTGAAATAGTTTATCCATCTATAAATCGGAATCAAAATCTAATTACTTAAACGAAATCAAAAACGAATGAAAACACGAATCCGAAAATTAGCTTGAAGTATTAAGGATGGTGTGAATTAAACTTAGCTTTATCTAACTAAAAATCTATATTGCTTTAATACTCGAAATCAAAATAGTAGATTGAAGATACAAATTTCACCTGAAGATTTAAGCATATGAAGCCGCCGAAGATTAGATGTTCGCCGTCTTCTCAGAATTCTCTCTAGGGTTTGGTACACAATATTTCGTTTTTTCTGCCATTAGACTAATTAGACAAATAAATTGGTGTAGAAGATTGGGCCGAAAATTAAGGATAATGTTTTATAATGTTATTCTAATTATGGACAGTTGGACCTGTTTGATTTTGTACCTATTTTTTTGCCGAAATCAAAGGAGTTTTTGTATTCACGTCTGCTTTATTGCTTTTATAATTACTCAATTAAATCATTAAATCACTAATTATACCATTATTTAATTTAACATTTAAGTTCCAAAATTATGAGAAAATGACACATAGGATTTTGATGAGGTGTCACTCTCAAGTTGCTCCTCAGTTTCTCTCTCTGACTTCTGTTTTATATACCAAGGATTTACACCAAAAAACCTCGTTCATTTACTAATTCGGCTAATTCAGTTTGGTTCAAATACCTACCTAGTTACGTCATACGTGACATGCATATTAATTAAGATTTGATAATAAAAAAAAATTAAAAAATAAAAATCACGTTGCGATGTTAACATAAAAACAAATTGCATTTACAAACAAATAAACAAGACTATAACCACTTGAAGAGTTTGTGGCTTGTATATTTGTATATCTTCAACAGTTTCGTACTCATCTGATAGAGATTATGATTTGGGACCAATTATTTTCGTTTGATAGAGCTAAGGTTCCTCATTTTGTGGAAAAATACTGTTTAACATCAAATATAGTGCAACATCATTCATAAGACTCGTTTTAATTTGAGTGTTGAACTATTTAACAAAATGATCCCTTAAATGTTGTATATTTTTATTTTATATCTAAGCAAAATTTTATATAGTTTTTCAATATTTAAACATCATTTTAAGTTTTAGTTTATTATTTACTGTTTATAAATATAAATTATTTAGCTATCCAACTAAAATAAAATTACAATAATGGTAAATAGCAAACAAAGTTATAATAATATAATCAACAATGAAATCAATAATACATAATTAATATATACCTCTAGCTATAAAAAAAACTTAGAATAACATAGAAGCTCCACCTTTGGAAGTTGGAAGAGAAGAGGATGAAAATACCCTATTTTGATAATTGTTGATTTGATATAAAAAGCTCGTTTTTATTACATCATTTGTTAATTGACCATGTAAGAAATATAGTAATGATGATGTTTAGTCGAAAACCTATTATTTTTTTTGTTTTCTATTTGTGTAGTCTTATGTAATTTTATTTATATAATAAATATTAAATTTAGACAAACAGATTGACGAACGAAAATAAATCTACCAAATATAAACCATAAGAATGTGGGCGAACATATGAAAACAATAAAAACATGAAAAAAAAATTTGAAAAAGAAACTTTGAATTTTTACCAAACAAATCAACTTTTGAAAAAGAAAGTTGAGAATCCCATATATTAATTTAATTAAAATATTAAGTCCTGAGTCCAAACAGAAAAAGTTGAGTAGGCAAAAATATTTTATTGAACTCTTGTTGTGCATTTGTATTTATACGTAAATAATTGCTCGTTTTATGTTCAAAGTTAGTGTTTCTTTTATTTTTTATTTTCTTCTCAAAGATGTTCAAAATGATTTCAATCATCATTAAATACTCCATGCCCTCCATACGAAACTGCCAATATATGGTCCTATCGATCTTTGTCGCCTTTTCTTTTTTTCTTTTGTTATTCTTAATTCTTAACATCCACACAAAAATAAAAATGCCTCTTAGAACACCAAAAACTAAATAAACAATAAATTGCTGATTTTTTTTTTTTTTTTTGCGGTTAGTTTTAAAAAATTTTAAAAACAACGATTCCCTTTCTACATATATGTACAAAGCCTCTTTATAAACCAACATAAGCTATATTTTATAATTCACAGTATTCAGACACCAACAAACTCTCCACGGAAGGTGTTGTCATCCATTGGCATGGCATACGTCAGGTTGTGTAACTACTCTAATTTTCTTCCATTTTATACAAAGTTACGTATATAACGTCAGAAGAAGCATTCAACCTCACTTAATGTTTGTTGTAGAAAATAAAGGACGAAGTGGAAATGGTTTAATGACTTTAAAACATTGATGCGTGACTGAAAACAAATCACATAAACTTGTATGGTCGATTTCTAACTTATTTTGTAAAAGACAAACCGACCAATGAACCAAAATAAACCAAAACAATGTGCGCGAACATATGAAAACGATCACAACGTTACAAGATATTTTATTAAAAGATACGTATTCAAAAGAAACTTGAAAATCCATATTTTAGTTAAAATATTGAGTTCGACATGAAAAAATTAGTCTTTTTATAAAAAAAAAAAAAAAGTAGGAAAAAATAATTTAAAGTAAATATTAATGTGAAGTTGTGAACTGTAAAGTAAAATAAGTGCCTTTCACAGTATTCCATCCATCGACGTCAACTGCAGTAGTTTTACTCAGTCAAAGACACTTGTCACTGTCAATTTCTTTCATTATCAGTTAGTAAAATTGATTTTGAAACTTTAGTTTGATTTGACTAACTCTGAGTTTCTGTTTAAAAACATATCAATCAATTTACACCAAAAAAACTTGTTCATTTACTTTTTTTTAATACTTACCTAGTTACGTGACATGCTCATCACATGCATATTAATTAAGATGGTACATATGAACCTTTTGTGAGTTAGTCCACTTCATCTGTATAAGATTTGATAAAAGCAAAAAAAAATCACGTTGCGATATTAACATAAAACAAATTGCATTTACAAACAACTAAACAAGACTATTTATGGGAGTACTGTTTATAACCACTTGAAGAGTTTATGGCTTGTATAAGGCAAAACTTGCTTAATATCTCCATTTGGCCATTTGGGGCCAATGATTTTCCTTTGATACAGCTAAGAGCATTTCCAAGTGAGTCTATTAAATTTTTAAAATTAATATTTTAAACTAAAAAATGAATGTGACCAATAGAAAAAAGACACATTTGACATGAGTCTCTTACATTAATGACAAAGTCTCATTCTTGTAGTTTAAAACATTAATTTTAAAAATTTGAGAGATTCCTCATTTTGAGGAAAACTATTGTTTTATCTTTAAAACGGGAGAGAGAAAATTATTACGAGGAATTGACTTGAAAATAGTCTCTCTTTAATTTTTTTTTTTAAATGGTCTAATGACTTCAAAGCATTTTCAATAGTGAGTGACTAAAAAAAAGTCACCAAACCAAATTTATAGTAGATTTAAAATTTAATTTGTAAAAACAAACTGATGGAAAAACGAAAATATATCTACCAAATATAAACCAAAAGAATGTGGGCGAACATATGAAAACCATGAGAAACATAATATATATTGAAAGAAAAGAAACTTTGAATTTTTATCAAACAAAACTTGAAATTTAATATTTTAATTAAAATATCGAGTCCAAACAAAAGAAGTGGAGTAGGAAAAAAATGGGGTGGCTGTATTAGACCCCCTATAATACTGTTTTTGCCACGTTTTCTCCAAACTCTCAGATTCTCTCCCTCTCTCCCCCTCCCTCTTTAAATAATTTTTTTCTGCTCAATTCCACCCAATTCCACTTACGAATCTAAAATTTGAAAATTGTGATCAATTTCGGTAAATCACGATCAATTGCAATAAACCGCTTTTAGCAAAACAATGAATGCCCAATCTCCTTAAATTTCCAAATCGATTAAATCCCCAAATGTATTCGATTTAGGGTTAAAACGGGTTAAGTTGGAGTTCTAGATTCGGGTTAGTCGAGATTGGGCAATCACTGTTTTGCTAAATGCAGTTTACTGCAATTGATCGTGATTTACCAAAATTGATCGCAATTTTTGAATTTTAGATTCGTAAGTAGGATTAGACAGAGAAAAATTAATTTGGGGGGGGGAGAGGGGGGGGGGAATAAAACAATGTAATATTATGGAGGAAAAACAAGCGTTTGAGAACATAGGGGTAACGTGGCAGAAGCAGTATTATAAGAGGGGTCTGATACAGCTAACCCAAAAAAAAAATTGATGTGAACTCGGGTTGTTGCCTTGTCGAGAAGCTGAGATCATGAGGGTATGCTCCATTATTCGGTTCCCCTTCACACTTTCACAGGATTCCATCCATTCACTTTAACTGCAGTAGTTTCACTCAGTGAAAGACACTTTTCACTGTCACTTTCTTTCGTTTTTATCAGAATTTCTTTTATTTTTTTTCTTTTCTTCTCAAATCAAGATGTTCAAAATGATTGCAATCGATGACATAAAAAAACAAAAATGATTGCAATCATCATTAAATACTCCATGCCCTCCGTACGAAACTGCCAATATACATGGCCCCATCGATCTCTGTCGTCTTTTTTTTTTCTTTTGTACTTTTTAACTTCAGTCAGTAACATCCTCACAAAATTAAACTGCCTCTATATAAACCAACATAAGCTATAGTTTATAATTCACAGTATTCAGCCACAAAAAAAAAAAAAAAATCCATGGCGTTAGTTGTGTGGTGGCTAGTAACGGTGATTATGGTGGTGGTTCACTCAGCGTCCGGCGCTGTAATAGAATCAACGTGGGAGGTTGAGTATAAGTTCTGGTGGCCGGACTGTAAAGAAGGCATCGTTATGGCCATCAACGGCCAGTTTCCGGGGCCGACGATAGACGCGGTTGCCGGAGATACTGTCATCATCCACGTCACCAACAAACTCTCCACGGAAGGTGTTGTCATCCATTGGCACGGCATACGTCAGGTTGTTCACTTACTCTAAATTTCTTCCATCTTATACAACTATATCTATGTTAACGTCAAAACAAGCATTAACCAAAAAAATGTGACAAGGAGCTTATTCTATACCATTATATGTTTGGGTTTCAGTAGACTGGCGCAATTCTGCATATTTTTATTTACCAATCAAAATTTTAGTACAATCGTGTTTTTTTATTCATTTATTCAGTCATTCGGCAAAATTACTAAAAAGTATTTAATTGTAGAACCGCTGTTCCACGAAATTTAGTTAAATCAAACTTTAATTAATTTTTAAATGAGCCATTAGTTTATAGTTTATACTTTATACCATAGAGTCTGTATAATTAATGTTTTTTATTTTTGTAATGAATTGTGATAATGGAAACAGAGAGGGACTCCATGGGCAGATGGAGCAGCGGGTGTGACGCAATGTCCTATTAACCCTGGCGAGACTTTCACTTATAATTTCACTGTCGATAAGGCAGGAACACATTTCTACCATGGACACTACGGAATGCAAAGATCGGCTGGACTTTACGGAATGTTGATAGTGAAATCACCCAAAGAGAGATTAGTTTACGATGGAGAGTTTAACCTCTTGCTTAGTGACTGGTGGCACCAAAGCATTCACTCACAAGAACTTGCTCTTTCCTCTCGGCCTATGCGTTGGATCGGCGAGCCTCAGAGCCTATTGATCAATGGAAGAGGACAGTTCAACTGTTCACAAGCTGCGTATTTTAGAAAAGGAGGGGAGAAAGATGTATGCAAGTTTAAAGACAATGATGAGTGCGCACCTCAAACTCTACGAGTCGAGCCTAATAGAGTTTACCGTCTTCGTATAGCTAGTACCACTGCCCTTGCTTCCCTTAACTTGGCCGTTCAAGTAAGTTTATTTGTTTTAACTTTTCTAACATGTTTTCTTTAGGTGTATTCATTTAATCAAAGTAATGGTTCAATTTTAGTTCACATTAAAAATCGATTTAGTATTGAATCTATTGATCCGGCATAACTTAACTTCTGGTTTGGATTTATATATATGTTTGAATCAAATGAATGTTTATCATTGATTTGGGATATATTTTTATTGAATGTGTAACTTTTTCTAGATTCATTTACACATGAGATACATGCGAAGACTGAAGCTAGAAGTAAAAAAGTATTTTAATTTGACAAATTATTACTTTCATGACATTAATAGTGAGAAAGTTATGTGCATACGTATGAATTAGTACGGTCACACGTGTGGTTTTTGTGCACGTGCAGGGACACAAGCTAGAAGTCGTCGAAGCCGACGGTAACTACGTCGCACCGTTCACCGTCAACGACATTGACATCTATTCCGGCGAGACTTATTCCGTTCTTCTTAAAACCCATTCAAATCCATCCAAGAAGTACTGGATCTCTGTCGGTGTTCGTGGCCGGAAACCCAACACTCCTCAAGCACTAACCGTATTAAATTACGTGGATGCCACTGAAGCACGCCCATCTCATCCGCCGCCGGTGACTCCCAGGTGGGACGACACAGAACGAAGTCTAAGCTTCACGAAGAAGATTTTCGCCGCGAAGGGATATCCACCACCGCCGAAGAAAGCAAACGACCAGCTCTTCCTCCTCAACACACAGAATCTGTTAGACGATTACACAAAATGGTCAATCAACAACGTCTCATTATCCGTTCCGGTGACGCCGTACATCGGATCTATCAAATACGGTTTAAAAACAGCTTACGATTTGAAATCACCGGCAAAGGCGTTCGCGATAGATAATTACGACATCATGAAACCACCGGCGAATCCCAACACCACGAAAGGTAGCGGAATCTACAGTTTCCCTTATGGAATCGTCGTCGACGTGATTCTCCAAAACGCAAACGTCTTGAAAGGTAAAATCAGCGAGATCCATCCATGGCATATTCACGGCCACGATTTCTGGGTTTTGGGTTACGGCGAAGGGAAGTTCCGGCCTGGAATTGACGAGAAGTCGTATAATTTGAAGAATCCGCCGTTACGGAATACAGTGGCGTTGTTTCCTTATGGATGGACAGCGTTAAGATTTATAACGGACAATCCTGGAGTTTGGTTTTTTCATTGCCACATTGAACCGCATTTGCATATGGGTATGGGTGTTGTTTTAGCCGAGGGGTTAGACCGGATCACTGAGATGGAGATACCGGACGAGGCGCTCGGTTGTGGATTAACCAGGAAATGGCTCATGAACCGGGGCCGTCCTTAAGTAAACCGGCACTGAACCAATGTAGTATCAAATATGTTTGATGTTCAAAATTTTATAAATCTTTGGAAATCTATCTATCAATAAGTGACATAATTTAGATATATGTGTGTGTTTTTCGTTGGGTTGTTAAATTCTTTTGGGACAAATATAAGGATGTTGAAATTTATTAGATCAAAGAAAATATTTTAATTCTATTGTTGGTGGAGATGTTTAATCATTTCATTAATCAAAGAGTTCTGAATACATGAATTAAAATAATTTATTGTGGATGTGAAGTTTTCAATACAGTAATTTTGTTGTGTATCATGAGCGGGTTTAATTTGTCGACAACTTTCAAAGTTACACATGCATTCTATTGAACTTCATACGACGGGCGATTCTAACACAACTGTCAACCAAACTATTCAAGGTTTTGTAATATCATGAGTTTATTTCTTAGAAACCAAGTGACTTTTTCTAGTTCCAATGGTAAAGAACATACACATTTAAAACAAGTGGAAAACACAAAGCAGATCCGGCCTTGACCTAAAGTCCAACAAGCAGTTGCTTTAGGTAGTGGTTATGGGCATTAGCTCTTAGTTTAAGTTGCTGGGTTTGATTAATATCATTGAATTTTGTTATTTTTTCTATTTATGGTTATAAATTGGCCAAATTTTTTTCTTTTGCTTTAAATATGATTTATTATTGGGCCGGCTATGAACACAAAAGAGAACACCAAAATGAAAATGATAAATTTTATATCATCTGTATTAGGCTATTAGCCATGGTGATCAAAGTTTAGCCTCTTAAGTGGCTATCTCTTCCATTTGAAAAAAAAAAACAGTGAAGTTAATTGTAGATCAAACTGGTTTGCTTTTATTTTATTTTAAATATAAAAACGATTTGATAAGCTGATTTTCGTCTTCTCTAACAATTTAATTCATTGTATGTACAACTTAACGAGTCTCTACACCAACTTACTCAACGATGTTTTAAGCGACTTAAATTCCAAATGGTGTTAGTGTTAAATTCCAAATATTAAAATGTTTTTGTAATTTTAAGTTTTTTTCCAGAATATTGAATGTCTAGCTGTTGAAATGTTGTTAGAGACATGTGTGTTTTGAGTGGCTAAACAAATGTTGTTGGAAACATATCGCATCTGTTATTCGTCGTTTCACAGAGGAGTTTGGACCCGAAGCTTGGAAGACTCTTTTGAGAACTTGTTTTAAGAACGATTTATTCGTAAGTGATATAATCACAAATAATATAAATTTGTTTTGGACATACAAACTTTTCCACTGATTAAGATTATTATAGGTCGCCGAAAGTATTTAAACTCGAAAAAAGAACATCATTATCGGAAAAAAAAAGAACATTATCAAAGACACAACAATACATATATAGCGTCTTAAAAATAGTCTTAAAGTATACAAAATGGAGCTATCAGAATTCGAAATACATGGGGTAACCATTCCTTTCCAGGTCATAGAGGAAAAAGAAATTTCAAAAGGAAAAGTATATTACAAATGATTTTGATTGTTTGCACGAGTTCTTCGTGAAGCTTTCGTCAAAATAATTTCATCATTTCACACATACGCACTTTACTAGAGTTGAATTTGGCATAAACCGTTGGACAAATTCTTGACATTAAGTTTTCATAAACTTTAATTCAAAAGTAAAAACGTTTCAGAAAATAAACTGTTACAGTCTTATAGATGTGATGCACGGCTGTAAAGTAATATTACATTAATTTTAATTTTATACGATTAATCACGTTGCCAAAAGAATAATATGATCGATTATATAAAAATATGCACAAGAAAGACGGATTTAATTTTGACATCTACCTAAAATATAGGCTTTAATGTGATACTTAACACGACTTACATATTATTTCAAAACCTACCAAGAAGTGATCTTGATAAAGTTGACAATATAAAGATTGTGAACGTGATCTCACCGTCTAAGACAAATTCAACCTGTCACCCTAAAAAGATGTAACACGAGATCACTACTATACCGAATCTTCTTGAGATATTTTGATTGTTTAATATACACGATCATAATTATGACCATCAACATTGTGCTCAATCTAAAACCCCAAAAATAAAGAAAAGTAAATACTTGTCTTTTTGACCCAAAAACCAAATCTACGGTTTTGCTAACTATCTCTCCCTCCCTCTTCCTCTATATATATCTCTATGATGAGCATGCATCATCACTCACATACATAAGCAAATGGAGGCGTGGTGGATATTGGTGGTGGCTGTCTTGATCATTCACACGGCGCCTGTCGCCACGAAAGAGTATTATTGGGAGGTTGAGTACATGTTCGGGATGCCGGACTGCAAAGAAGGCCCCATCATGGCCATCAACGGCTCGTTTCCTGGCCCCACTATTCACGCCGTCGCCGGAGAAATCATCGTGGTCCATCTCACCAACAAACTCACCACCGAAGGCCTTGTCATCCATTGGCATGGAATCCGTCAGGTTCCTTATTTTTTTTAATTATAGCAGATATCCTAAACCCAAATCCATCTAGTTATAGATCTATGAAGTGCCGAGTTCTTTTTTATTTTTCGGTTTTGGAAAGGCCGAGTATTTTTAAGCACTAGCTAGAGAAATGTTTATAACGTCGGATACATGAAGTGATCCATCAATAAGTCAATAACTCAGATTATCAGCCACAACATATGAACTCTCAGATCTTATATTTTCTTTTGCTTTGTTTTTTTTTCTTCTCTTTCGATAAGCATCAAATAAGTGTCCATTGTATAAAGTATTATTAATTGGTTTGTCGCTGGGTGGTATAAAGAAGAAAATCAGAGAAGTTGCAGAAATTATGGTTTTAGAGGCACATGCCATGCCTGACTTTACCTCATCTCGATTCAATCACTACATTTACGACGTTGGTTTTTGTCCATTTGACTTTATTTATTACCCCTTGAACACAATTAATAGTTCAAGCTTTATTACTATTTTTCTATGGAAAGCAGTTTAAGTTTGGTCTCTCTCTGGCTTATGAACACTTGTTATATCTTGCATTCTTTTACATGCATAATACAGCTTAAAGTTAGTAGATTAAGATAAAAGTATATTAGTGAATAATTAACTAATTGCTTTTTGTGAAAATAGTTGGGAACTCCATGGGCAGATGGAGCAGCCGGAGTAACCCAATGTCCCATTAGCCCTGGCGAGACTTTTACCTACAAATTCACTGTTGATAAGGTCAAAATTTTTTTTTCTGCTTTTACTTTAATTAAAGAATGAAACTGTGCAACTTGACCAAAAGAATTAAAAAATAAATAAATGATACGGTGCAGCCGGGAACACACTTCTACCATGGACACTTCGGCATGCAGAGATCAGCTGGGCTATACGGATCTCTGATTATCGACGTGGCGGAAGGACAGAGAGAAAGGTTGAGATACGATGGAGAGTTTAGTATCTTACTAAGTGACTGGTGGCATGAGAGTATTCTCTCCCAAGAACTCGGTCTTTCTTCCAGACCTATGCGCTGGATCGGTGAACCTCAGGTTCTTTATTTCTTTCTTATATAATATTTGACGTTACTAGACAATATTTTTTTTAAATTACTTTTCTGATTTTTAATAGAGAAAATACCATAAAAAAACTTTCAAATTTATAATTTTTTCTAACTAAAACCTCCAACTTTTTGTGTTTCCAAAACAAACATTTAAGTTGATGAAATTTTCCAACAAAAATCTCAAATTATTTTTGTTTCCAAAACAAACATCTAAATATAAGGTTTTGCTTACTTAAACCCTCAAGTTCTTAATATTGATTCCAATGAAAGTTAATTGACGGTCAAAGATAACTCCACAAACGCATGTTAACTATTTGTTAATTTTATCTGTTTCAAATAAAAATCTTAGATGAAAAAACTCAATATTGAGTCTGATTGAGAGTTAACAGACGGTCAATGATAACTCCAGTTACCACAACAAACGTCTATTAAATATTTTTTAACTTTGATAATTTTGAATATGAATCCTAGATGAATAAATCGATTTTATGTAGTTGGAAATTTATTTTTTTCTTAGTAAATAACTAAATAACAAAAAAATACGTAAAAAATGGACAAACATAATTAACAAATAGTTAACGGAAAGTATCGTTGACCCATAGTAAACCTTCAATGAGACTCAATATTGGGAACTTGAGAGTTTAAGTAAGCTAAATTTTATATTTAAAGGTTTGTTTTGGAAACAAAAATAGTTTAAGGTTTTTGTTGAAAAATGATATCAACTTGAATGTTTGTTTTGAAAACATAAATAGTTAGAAGTTTTAATTGTAAAATATTGTAAAGTTGAAATTTTTTTATGGTATTTTACCTTTTTAATATTAATTATAAAAGAATAAATACAAAAAGTAGCAGATCCGTATTTTTTTTTTGATAATGGAGATTGAATGAGATAGCAATAGGCACGAGCAATCTAATTATCTAAAGATGACAGATTGGTTTCTCTGTTTCTTTTTAAAAAGGGGATTCTAACAATTTCATAAAATGTAAAAAAATTATCACCTTTCCTTCATTGTGAATAGATTGGCTGGCCACTTGAGGTTTTTCTTCTAATAATTTTATCATTTCATTTTATGAATAATTGAAGAGCATATTGATAAATGGGAGGGGACAATTCAATTGTTCATTGGCGGCGCAAGTTAGCAACACATCGTTACCTATGTGCACGTTCAAAGAAGATGATCAGTGCGCACCACAAAAACTCAACGTGGAGCCTAACAAGACTTACCGAATCAGACTCGCTAGCACCACCGCTCTTGCCTCCCTCAACTTAGCTGTTCAGGTTTTTATCATTTATTTACACTTTAATTCTATGTTTTCGTTATTTATCAGAAAATTCTAAAATAAAAATAAAATAAAAAAAACCAAACGGCAACAAAAAAAAACGCATTTTACTGTCGGACAAATCATAAAGATATGTTTTTTGTTGACAAAAAATAATTGGTTTTCGTTAGAGATCATATTCATTTGGCAATTTCAAATCCTAAGCCTTTTTCCAATTGGCCGCCCACGAACAAAAATGGTAACATAGTGGGTTTATTTCTTCATTTAGAAAAATAAAATGTGACAAATTAATAACAATAATAATGAAGCTAAAAGCAAAAGAAATTAAAAAGAATGATGGGCCATACTCAAATCTATTGATAGAGATAGAGTAGCCCCACATTGCAATAATAGTACTCCACTAATTGAGATGTGTGTGTACGTTAATCGTCCCGTGGAGAGCGGGATTCTTGTTGGACTGGTCTCAATCAATCACCAAAAAAATAAGATTGTTTTAATGTTAAAAACTGACCTGACTGCAGAGTTTTTCAGACCCAACTCATTTTTGCTAAACTAAAAAACAACTGTCATTTTGGCTATTCCCTCAATATTTCTCTTTATTTTATTTTCAAGTAGTTTTTCAATATTTTTAGTTTTAGTCTCAATTTGTGGAATTTTTACAAACTAAAAATTCAATAATTGTGGAATTTCGCCAGTAAAAATTCCTCAAAGAAAAAGAAATTAAGCTGTGGAACACACATCTTAATATCAATTTGTGAATTTTCTACAGTAAAAATAAAATAAAGAAAAAGAAGAAATATAAAAGAGTAATTATCATTTCTGTTATCTAAAATTTAATTTTCATCATATCTTAATTTTCAACATATCTTAATTTTCAACTTAATTTTGTTATTCTTTAAACGTTTTGTTGTATCCCTTTCCGATTTTACGAGATAAAGTCATAAAACTAATAATAAGCAGAGAAACAAATAAAAAATACTACAAAATAACGGATCTTCTTAAGTTGTATTATGAGGCCCATTTACAAGGGCCTAATAATACGTATCGGTGCAAGAATATCAAACACACCATACAGTATTTTTATTCTTTTAAAGCGTTTTGATCACACGTGTGCTAAATTTTACACGTGCAGGGACACAAGCTAGTGGTGGTAGAAGCCGACGGCAACTACATTACGCCGTTCACCACCGACGATATCGACATATATTCCGGCGAGAGCTACTCCGTCCTCCTAACCACCGATCAAGACCCTTCCCAAAACTACTGGATCTCCGTCGGCGTCCGTGGCCGGAAACCCAAAACACCACCAGCACTCACTATTTTAAATTACGTAACTGCCCCTGCTTCCAAACTCCCTTCTTCCTCTCCGCCGGTGACTCCGCAATGGAACGATTTCAATCGGAGCAAAATTTTCTCGAAGAAGATCTATGCAGCGATGGGAACTCCATCGCCGCCATTGAAATTCAGAAAACGGTTGATCCTCCTCAACACTCAGAATAAGCTCGACGGATTCACGAAATGGTCTATCAACAACGTCTCTCTTACGGTTCCAGGAACGCCGTATCTCGGATCCGTTAAATACAAATTGAAAAATGCATTCAACTGGAAATCGCCGCCGAGGAATTTTCCAATGGATTACGATATCATGAATCCACCGCCGTTTCCGAACACTACTCAAGGAAACGGGATTTATATTTTCCCGTTTAACGTAACCGTCGACGTGATTATTCAAAACGCAAACGCTTTAGAAGCAAACGCTAGCGAGATCCATCCGTGGCATCTTCATGGTCACGATTTCTGGGTTTTGGGTTACGGCGAAGGGAAATTCCGGTCCGGAATTGACGAGAAGTCGTATAATCTGAGGAATCCGCCGTTACGGAATACGGTGGCGTTGTTTCCTTATGGATGGACGGCGTTAAGATTTGTAACGGACAATCCTGGGGTTTGGTTTTTTCATTGTCACATTGAACCGCATTTGCATATGGGTATGGGTGTGGTTTTCGCTGAGGGATTAAAACGGATCGGTTATATTCCTGATGAGGCACTGGGTTGTGGTTTAACCAAACAATTTCTTATAAACCGGAACCGCCATTAGTATGTTTAGTAATCAGTAATTGTCTCTTGTTGATGAGTGTGCCTTTTGTTTTATGTTGTGTTCCGTGTTGTAAACCGAAGATTGGTTCATGTTATTATATTGGTTCATGTTATTATAGTATAGTTAGTTAGTCGGTTATAGTGGGTTGCTCTGACTTGGGTTGGTTCAACAGGTCATTTCGTTTTTCTGATCCAACCAGGAATAGAAGCCGATCATAGAAGTAGTAGACCAATGGACTTGACATGGTGAAAACTGGAAAGAGAACAAGTCGAAATTTATTTATCGATGGAATGTACAAATCGCAACAAATTATTTGAATTTTGAATTAAACCGAAAACTCAAATGTTAAAACATTATATCCAAACAAAAAAATGTATATATTATATCCAAAAGAGAAAAACATACAAAAAATTATGTACATTTGATTAAAACTTGGTCAAATACAAGTTTATATATAAATAATGTTGAGTTCATATGTTTGTATGCAAGCTTCAGATTTAATAATAATGAAAATTTGTAGATACAGAAGTATTTAGCCATGTAATAGAAAAGATTTTGCTGGATTTAATCGAACTAGTTGTGGTGTTAGGTGAATAAAGTGCTATTTTTTAATTCTCTTCATTGCAATACGACTATTTTCAAATGATTTTGATTGACTTTTTAATTTCTCTCTAAAATTGAATTGAATCTTAGACCAAAATCTTAAACTAACTTATATTATATATATATATATATATATATATAAACAACAGCCACATAGAGGCTTACATGTCACGCATGGCTTGGGCCTTGTTACGAGCTGACATTCCAAGGTAGAAAAATTGTGGAGACATAACTAATATAAACTTCCGATACGCCCCACAATTCACAGACAAAAATCGCGATGTGTCGCAATTCGATAACACCATTTTATGTCAAATTATCCATTACTATGTTCGGGATATGCCTAATAATTTCAAAACGAATCACAAATTCAAAGTTCATAGTTATATTTATAACTCATATGATAAAGCAGATAAAACAAGTAAGTCTTGAAAGTTGAAACCAACATATGTAAATGTAATCCAACACAAATGGAGCCAATTCACAGACAAGAAAATTTCTGACGTCAAGAGATGTATATACAGAACAGTGCCGCCAATAGAGAACTTTATTAATGAACTATGAATGAAATTTACATAAGCATCATTATTGGTTACAGTAGAAAATCGTACCAGTATATATTTCTTGATTGCGGAAATATTAAACACTTAATGTTTTAAATGTTATAGTAAAGCTTACAATATGAATTAATCAATGCAATGGCATATAACAATGTTATGGATCTTTTACGGCTTGGATAATAAATGTCATTTTAAGTATCCATAACTGTTATCCGATGTGTAAATTATATAATGTTTCAAATGGAAAACAAAAATGTTGTGTACCAATGAAAAGACAACAAATTAAAAGCGTATTTACATGATTTCATGAATTTGAATATTTTGGTGACCATTGGGAACACATGGGGACTAAGTAAGGCAGACATTAGACATATAGAGGCCAAAGGCAATGAGGTTAAAATAACAATTCACGAATGGTCGTTAGTTGGTTAAGGTGTACGATATAGACAGTTGCACATTTCATATTACTATATTAGTAAACATTACTCAGGAAAACGACGAGAGCTCCAATAATTGTGGAGTAGCCGACAAAAAGATCCCGGGAAACACGTTTCAGACAGTTTGAAGAATCACTGCTGGCGACGAAACGTGCCTGCGTGGCATTTTTTTAACTTTCCTATTGGTTCAATTCACTGCACCTCTTCGACATTTTTTTTTTTTTTTGAATTGAACTCTTCGACATTTTCTCCAAGAGAACATTATGTCAAACAAAAAAATAGTAAAAACGTCGTGGTTGTATGGTTTTTCTTTGATTTAAATAGGGTTATATACCGTGTAATTTACAGTTGTACTAAATACGTTATTTCATTTGAACATAAATCAAACATGATATTTAGATTTTTAGTTGACATTTCTCAAGGATAACCATAAAATAAATGAAAATATGATTTGTTTCATTATCCTGTTTATCTCATCTAGCACTTTGACCGTTATACAAACAGATATAATATATCATCAATAATTGAAGGTCAACCTTTCATGATTTATTAACTAATTTATATAACATCTTGCGATGAGAAACCGACAATTTATAGATGTCATTTGATACTTGTTAGTATGGCTCAAGGATTATGAAATCTGAGTTTAATTAAAGTCTTGCAATCTGAAATTGTTCTTTTTTTTTTCTGAGACGGATAGAAGTTCCTCGACTGCAAATTACAAAATTTCATATGATGCAAGTAGCAAACAAATCAACAGTTTAATTAACCCCAAGAAAGTCCAAGCGTTTCTATATAAAAAAAAACTTTCCTAAGCGAAAGTGAATTTAATGGGACAGGTTATTTTTTATAAAGAATATTTATTAATAGTTCTAAAAAAAAAAAAACTATTCGTGCATTAGAAATGTCACAATTGGATAGCTACACTTTCGGTATTTTTGTGTTGTTAAAACAATCTTATGTCCATCAAAGATGTGATTACTTTTTTTGTCGACACATCGAAAATGTGATTTGGTTAGAGCATCTTTAACGGTTATTTTTATTTTATTTCCTCAAAATGAAGTAACACTAAAATGAATTTGATTTTTCCCAATAGATTCCCTCATCTTTTTATTCAAAGAAGAAAATTTGAAGTATATTCTTTTCTTTTTTTTGTCATCAAATTTCAAATATATTCTTATTTACTAATTATTATTTATTTTTAAAAGTCTATTTTATTTTTTAATGGTGACACTTTTAATTCTCCAATGATATATCATTTTGAAGAATATGTGAGTTTTATGAATAATATTCCCTCAGATACGATGCACTACTAAACCATTGGAAAATGATTTCCTTCATTTTTAATAATATTATCTTCAAAAATGAAGGATGATTGGAGATGATTTTAATTGTATTCGTTTGTCATAATAGTTTTTTTTTACATCATTTGGATCGACAAGGTCCGATTTATAATCTAAATCCTATTTTGCGGGATAACACAACCTATTAGAGTCAAACTACAGTGAAAAAGTTGACCGTTAAATACTTGACTAAAAATATTTTTCGTCATAGTAGTTATATTTACTTGAGACAATTTTAACAGAAAAAATCATATATACACAATAAATAAATAATTTTTAGTATTCCAGTCTAGTTTATGTCTCAATGATGCTTTAGTTTTCTTTTTCTAGCTAAACAAAAGATATACATTATATAATCTTCTTGTCATCGGTGAGCCACAACGGCCGGCGCAGTAGTCCAAATCCCCATTTAAGAAGAATAACACTCTCTCAAATTTTGAGAGAAACACCCGGTTTGAACATGAGTGGTGAAATGAACATATAAAATTACCATAGAGGTGGAGCAATCATTTATCCACTTGTGCCTTTGCTATAAATTGTTTAGTCTAATGGATAACAAGGTTTTTTTTTTTTTTTTTTCTCGTCTCTTGTTTTTTAGATTTTATTTATTTGATCTAAAAAACAAAATGTTATTCCTTACGGAATCATTAATTTTATATTGAAAATAAATTTACGTAATGCTTAGGGGGAATGGAAAAAAAAAATATTGGCAGTAATGCTAGTCAAAATCTATTAATCTAGAGCCAATATCCACAACTATTAAATACCTAAAAAAAAGAAATTATATATTTTAAAACACAAAATACTTATCTATATATGGAACTTTTAATTTATAATACTATGAGCTTGTGCAGTTAAGACTATTATATCTACTAATTTAATGTATCACAAAATGGTAAAATGGAAATATGTTTGTGAAATCTATATAACATACAAAATTTTTAGAATGATATTCTAAAGTCACCAAGTATGTTTTAAGATTTTAGTTTAATGCATTTAGGGATAATAGACAGTATATATTTCTATTGATCGTTGTTATATTACTCATATAGAACTTTTGAAAATAAAAACTAAACAAAAAGTATAAATCGTGGTTTCAGTGTATCGTAGTTGTATCACCATCCGAATTCAAATCCTTAGATTTCATATTATTGATAAAAAATTGTATTATACAAATTTCATATATATATATATATATCATTTACCTTTTTAAAAGTAAATTTCAATGGTTTTTTTATCATTCTAAAATTTTAAAAATTCTGTAATATAATTGGAAGAGTACCATAAATTTGAGCTATTTTAAAGAATTTCTTAAATATTAGTATTTAAAAACCTTAATAAAGTGAAATACATGCATGGTAATGAATGTATAAAATTTAGTGGGTGCTGGCAACATTTTGTTTTTCTTCCTTTTTTCTCAATTTTTCGATTACTTGCTAGATTTTGTATTTTATTATTAAACTACATTAGTAAGAAAACTACCAACCAATTTGATTTAATAATGTGAAATATACATGCACGATAGTAGATGTATAAAATTAAGTGGGTGCTGGCAATATATTTTTCCTTTTTTCTCATTTTCCCGTTACTTGCCAGATTTTGTATTTTATTATTAAAATATTTCAGTAAGAAAACTACCAACCAATTTAATTTAATAATGTGAAATATACATGCATGACAGCAAATGTATAAAATTTAGTGGGTGCTGGCAATATTTTTTTCCTTTTTTTCTCATTTTCCCGTTACTTGCCAGATTTTGTATTTTATTATTAAAATACATCAGTAAGAAAACTACCAACCAATTTGATTTAATAATGTGAAATATACATGCATGATAGTAAAAGTATAAATTTAGTGGGTGCTGGCAATATTTTTTTTCCTTTTTTTTTTCTCATTTTTCCGTTACTTATCAGACTTTTTTGTTTTATTCTTAAAATACATCAGTAAGAAAACTACAAACGAGTTGAAATTAATAAATTGAAAGACATGCATGCTAGTAAATGTATAAAATTTAATGGGTGCTGGCAACATTTTTTCCTTTTTTATCCATTTTGTTCCGTTACTTACAGATTTTTTTATTTTTTTATTAAAGTACATCGGTAAGAAAACTACCAACCAATTTGATTGGTAGCTTTTTTTTACCTTTGTGGTAAAAGGTCCACCATTTTTGTAGTGATCATGAAAAGTTGAAAACGAACGATATGTAAAAATGATAAGATTGTTCCAAATAAAATCAAAGCGGTACAAAACGATGCAAAATACCCCTTGGTCTCGCCCAATTCTAGTATGTGCAAGTGCAATAAAATTTTAGTATGTATAGATTTCGCAAGAGTTGTTAGAACTACTGAACTACACGAATCTCAGCTGAAGTCATTGTGAACAATTACTTCTACGTTTTATTCAAGCAAATTAGTATAATACAATACATAAATTGTGCATAAATACATATGTTGTTGTTTGTTAAATTACCATCTGTAAAAGGCGATATGTTTTTATAAACTGATATATTTAGGTATAGCAGCTCACTCAAATAAATATGTCATTTATTCATTACCAACAAGTTTTTAAAAATTTTATAGCGCGAAACATAATTTTTTCCGCGCCACATAATTTTTCTGCCCAAAACATAATTTTTTCTATGAAACATAATTTTTTCCACAAAACATGATTTTTCTGCGCTGCAATCTTTTAGCGCGAAATATGATTTTCCGCATTTTAGAGAATTGTATCTACATTTGGTATTTGAACTTTTTAATTCTTTTAAGGAAAACACTATATTTAAATATAGAAATAATCATTTAGACATCTGAATGAACGACATTGTAAGCATTATTTTAACCGTTTTAAATTTTTATGCGGTATAATAATTTAGCGCTTAAATTTTGCATTTGAAATTATATCTATATTTGGTACTTAATTCTTATAGTAGACACAATTTTATTTTCATATTTACCATGGTAAGGTTGGGCGGAAATTAAGATTTTGTGGGTCTGTTAAAACTTTTAAAATTTTTTTAGTGAAATCAAAATCTTAACCAGAAATGGAATGAAACCCAAAGAAGATAAATATGAAAATTTTACCATATTCTTCCAACAAGTATGTGCCGTTTAGCATGACTTTTTTTTTTTACCGGCCCCTTTCACAGCCTCTTATTTAATCCCCAGCTCTTAGTATATATACATATCTGTCTCTGTCCTTTCTTTCTCAGGGGTCCCAGTTGCTTCTTTGGTTTGAGACAACAAAAAAGTCTGAAGAATTATCTGGGTAAATTCTGTCTCTTCTTCCTTAGATTCTGTTCCTTTTTGTTTGTGTTGTTTTTGTAGAACAAAAACAATTTATTGTTGAGAAATTGATGAGTGTTCAAGAAAAAGGATTGTTTTTAGTTTTAATGTCTGGGGAAAGTGCATTAAGAGCTTCAAAAACATGTGCCTTTATCTTCTATTACAGGATAGACAATAAATCTCCTCTGTGCATCTCTTTTAGCTTCTCTATTTTTTTTATTTTTTTTCCTGTTGTATGTATTTAATCTCTTGTTGTAGTTTTTATATTGCAAATGATTGAAACTGGATCTCTAAACCTTGTATTCATAAGAATTTTATTTTCACAAGTTAGATCTCTGGATATTTTCATAAACAGTTTTTTTGATTTAATATGCCTTGATGATTATGCAATTTCATTCAAAATAAAACATATTTTTCATGCCATTTTTTTTTCTGCAGTGTCTGAAATATGTATAACAACAACAACAGTTATCGAGGTTTCCTTCGTAGCGCGGTGCCTCCACTTACCGAGGGACATGCGCGTCGTTATGATTCTCTTCCTGCTTTGCACGAGGATCTGAGTGATGGAGAAATGGATATAGAGGAGCTTGAGAGGAAGATCTGGATAGACCAGCAGCGTTTTAAGCGGCTCAAGGAGATGGCCAAGAGCGGAGGAGGATCGTTGAAGCAGCCAGATGATGATGGTGGTGAGTATTCGAGTAAGAAGATGATGTACCAGGCACAAGATGGGATCTTGAAGTACATGTCTATGGCAATGGAGCGTTGCAAAGCTCAAGGTTTCGTTTACGGGATTGTGTTGGAGGATGGGAAAACTGTAACGGGGTCTTCTGATAGTCTCCGTGAATGGTGGAAAGACAAAGTGAGGTTTGATAGGAATGGACCAGCTGCTGTAATGAAGCACCAAAGGGAGATGGATGCTTCTGTTGGAAGTCATTTAGGGTCTGAGTTTGGGGATTGTACTGCACTTAAGTTGCTTGAGCTTCAAGATACAACTCTTGGAGCTCTTTTATCTGCCTTGTTGCCTCATTGCAGTCCTCCGCAGAGGCGGTTTCCGTTGGAGAAAGGCTTGACTCCGCCTTGGTGGCCAACAGGACAAGAAGAGTTTTGGGATCAATTGCCTATACCAGAGAATTGTAGAGGACTTCCTCCTCCTTACAAGAAGCCTCATGATCTCAAGAAGGTCTGGAAAGTTGGTATTTTGATTGGTGTGATCAGACATATGGCTTCAGACATTGGCCACATACCGAATCTTGTGAGGCGGTCTAGGAGTTTGCAGGAGAAAATGACTTCTAGAGAAGGTTCTTTATGGCTCTCTGTTCTTAGCCAAGAACAGGCCGCAACTGTTGATCAAAGACCTTATCCTTCTACCTTATTTAAGGAAAACAACAACAACAGTGCTGGTAGTTTTCTTGTTCCTGGAGCCAGTGGCGATGCGGGTGTTCTGTTTCCTGAATCTGCAACTTATGATGTTGAAGGGATTGGTGAATCTAATCGACTCAATCAGCATTATCCTGAATTTGACAACAACTACAATTCTGTTTACAAGAGGAAGTTTGAAGGAGATTTTGGGATGTCAATGCCTCCAAAAATCCTAACTTGTGAGAACACTCTCTGTCCTTATAGCAATCCAAGGATGGGATTTCATGACAGGAACAAAAGAGAGATCCACCAAATGACTTGTCCTTATAAAGCCTACCAATCCATTACACCATTTGGTATGTCCGGTTTAATGGGTCCTTATTCGGGTTATAACCGGATGCAGCAGCAGGTTCTGAACACTCAAGACCAGTTTAATCCACCCAACAATCTATACAAACCAAAAGCTACACAAAGAGGAGACAACAATGGTTATCTCCATGACTTGGCTGAGAATGTGAGTACTGCTCCTTCGCGGATGAATCATAATCCTGGTTTAGTCTTACCTATTGGCTTCAATGGCGATGCGGGAACAGTAGGAATGGAGAACAATCTGCAGAATCAAGGGAAAGACTTGCCCGCACCATGGCATCAGTAAAAGAAAGCTGCATGAGTTTTTTTTTTTTTTTCTAGTTTATTATTGCTTTGCTTCTTTGCTTTTTCTCTCATTGAAAACAGTTCTCATCTCTCTATTTTGTAGCCTTTGTAGCTATGGAGAAGATTAGGTTTCATTTCCCTTCATTTCATGATACAACTATTCATTATTCAAAGTACTTCCGTATTTATTTATTTGATTTGAAAAGCCAAAAGAAAAGTGAAGAGGAAGATGCTTTATTTGTTTGGTTTGGGCCCTGAGAGAAGAAGGCGTTCTAGACAGGCCTAGGTCCTAAGTTCTTAAGCACATTTCACTATACAAAACTTACTAACCAGTGATTGTGAATTACCAGAACACATGATCAAAGGTTTTAATTGGTGTCCAATTTCGAAGAAAATCATGAAGGGGACATAATTTTTTATATATATTATTATTCCTTAAAATTTATGCTATTTTTTTTTTCAAAAATCAAAACATTTTTTACTATTATATTCCATAAATTTAATCCCGCACAAATAGAACGGTATTATTTGTCATTGAAATTAAAAATAAAGAAAGAAAAAAATTAATTAAATTATATTTCTTAATATTAAGTAATTTCAATTTTTCTTGTTATGACAAGATTTAAAATTTTTAATATTTTTTATTCTGTCTTTTTACAGGGATTTGTTTCTATAAAATAACATATTTTATGTTAAAATTGGTAGTAGGATTTTATTTTAAATAATACTGATTGTTATAAATTTGAAGAGATAGTTCTACATAAAACCCATATTGGAAACAAATTTTCATATAAAGTAATCAAATTAAATATATCCTATACTAAATTAATAATTTTAAGTTATATTGATAATTCAATAATATAATGAATTTACTTAAAATAATAATGAATATCAAATAATTAAAAAATATATTTCTACATAAACATCATAATAAAAACAAATTTTCAAATAAACTGTCAAATTATCTATATATGTTATTTAAAAATTAATATTGATAATTTAATAGTTCTAATTGATATTGCATGTATTAAAAATATTTGGGTCAACATTTTCTTTGGGACATTCCATATATTAAATTCATAAACTAAGATTTTAGATTAAAAACCAAAGCTTTTGTTCAAGTTAATGTTCTGACTTTATTTTAACAATATCTATTTATTTATTTTTAATGATAACGAAAGACATTCATTTGATTGTTATCATTTACTATAATAGCTTATTATATTCATCAACAGCAATATTTTTTAAAAATTTCTCCACTAAGTTGTTTTTGTTTATTTTTGTTCATTTTCTTCTTGAATTTTGATCTTTGGCAACAATGAAAAGTTCTTATTGACCAATATTTGCATGTGCATATCTACCTCTTCCGTAGTTTTGCAAAAGAGTGTCATTTTAGAGTTTTATGTTTTTAAAGTAATTTTTCAATCCAAATTTCTAATATATCCTTAACTCATAGTTTTTTAAAAAAAAATTAAATCATTAACAATATTTTAAAAACCGGACCGGACACCAGTTCGGTAGTATCATTGAGTGGCTGGTCGGACCGGTTCAACCCATTGATATTGATAATTAAAATCTATAAAAATTAAATGGTAAAAGTTTAAATATGATTTGTTCTCTCTTGATGTGAAAAAATAATTTTATAAAAAAAAACACGAAAAAATAATTTAAATCTATTTTAAATAAAAATAAAATAATTATTTCTATTATAATTATAAAATTGAAATAAATTTAAAAAGTATAAAGACAATGACTATGAATTATAGATTTTCTAGTCAAAATTACTACTTCAATTTTGTTAACCGGGTTTTGATATCAAATCGATTCACTAATTTTACCGATTTTTTTGTCGGTTTAATTCAAATCCGGATTTTGCTTTAATCCGGTCCTTGCTAAATGACTGATTCCCAATTGAACCGGTCTGACCGGATGGTCCGATCCGGTTTTAAAAACATTGATCATTAACCACTAATTAAATATGGACATATGCGTATAAATTATATGAATTGTGTCAAAACAATACTTTTAGTCTTTTAGAGAAACAAAAGGAATATTAAACTTTCCATCATGGGTTTCTCAAATTTGCTGGTTCAAAGGTCACCAATGGCAAGTTTAATTGATATCATAAATACTCATTAATAAATTTCTCACAGAATCACTAAATGATATTCATGCAATCACGTCCCAATCTCTGACTATGCACTTTCTTTATACAAAATATACACAATGGACCAATCAAATGATTATAAATTCAGCTATTTACTCCTAATCCTGACTTCTCACAAATCAAATATTCATTCTCTATTTCACATTCTCATCAAGAAATGGCCGGCGTGAATCCGCCAAAAATGACCGGCGAGATTAACTCCGGCGAATTCGTAACAAACAAAGTCGTCCGCAGAACAATGCATCCATCGATAGAAACTAACGATAGTACATCGAGCCGATACTCCATCGATTCTCAGAAACCGAGAATCAGACCACCGCCTGGGACTTACGTCATCGAAATCCCTAAGGAAGTAATCTTCCGCGAACCTCCGCCGGAAAATGCTCAACGTTACGAGTGCCTCTCTCGCCAGAAACCAAATCGATCGAGTTGCCGGCGATGTTGCTGCTATTTCCTCGCCGTTATACTCGTCCTTCTCGTCCTCGTAACGTTCGTCGCCGGAATCTTCTACCTGGTTTACCAGCCGCAAAAGCCACGGTTCTCCGTGACTGGAGTCTCCGTCGCAGGAATCAACCTGACGTCATCGTCTCCAATCACTCCGGTAATCAAAATCAAGGTGCGATCTCAGAACCATAACGGCAAAGTTGGTTTCATCTACGGGAAAGGAAGCGAGGCTGAGCTTTTCTACGACGGGATTAAACTTGGTAACGGCGAATTCACGGCGTTTAAGCAGCCGGTGAAAAATGTAACGGTGATGAGGACGGTGTTAAGGGGATCGAGTATTCAGCTAACGAGCTCGTCACGCAAAGAGTTAAGGGAATCACAGAAGAAAGGAAAAGTGCCGTTTGTTCTCGGAATGGACGTGCCGTTTAAGTTTACGATTGGCGCCGTTACGACCTGGACGATGACCGTTATGGTGGACTGCAAAGTTACAGTGGATAAACTAACGGCATCCGCAACTGTGGTAACGGAGAATTGCGATACGGGCTTAAGCCTTTTGTGAATTTTCAGAGAGTTTTGTTTATTTTGCCTTGAATGATGTCCATGGGCATTTTTAGATTTTGGTTTGGTTCGGATTCTTATATATCTTTAGTTTGTTAATTCAATAGGTATAATTTTTTTCAAAACTAAAACTGAAATTTGCCCCGTTCAAAATAAAAGGTTTGATTTCGTATTCTATATCTGGAAAAAGAAATATTATTATTAAATCAAATATTTAAAACAAATTAGTAGAAAATCTTGGTGAAATGAATGCATTAATAAGAAAATCATACAGGAGGGACTTGCTGTTGACTGCTGCTGGCTTCACTTGGTAACTGAGATATTAACACAAGATCTGTCAACCGTAACAAAGAGACTAAAAACATATAGTCCAATCAAATGAATAGCAACAATAAAATCTTGGTAACATAAGTTAATTATCATTTCAGATTATATCTCATAAAGAACAGACTACTTTAGAGTAACTCTATAAGATAATAGCAGTTATGAAGTCACCATAATCAGTTAATTGAACAATGGATATGGATGGTTACTTTTGTCAATAGATGAAGAGGTATATATAGTTATCAGAGACTATGATTGACCTGATTCTCCAATCGGATATTGAGAGCATCAAAGCTCGTCCAAAGTAGAAAGTCTCCCGAAGTAATCGAACCCTGGCCCGGAGGTTCGTGGGATTAAGAACAAAATCACTACGCTGAGAGTCTTTTAAGTAATTTAAAATTAAATTAAATTTAACAAAAAGTTAAATTAAAATCTTATATTATCGGTGATGTATCTGAACTTCATCTTTTTAAGGAAAATGAACTATTTATCTATTTTGGGTTTTTTTTTTTGAAAAAAATAATTTACATTTCTATATTTTAATTTCATTATTAACATATTTAAACTATCTAGTAATTTTCAATTGTCGACACCAAAAATTTGCTAAATATTCATCATTATAAATAATTTAAATAAATTTTTAAAAATATATCCATTTATGAATATTCATCATACATGTTTTTTATATCCATGTATGAATATGATATAGGAATCTTGGGTTGAGGAGACGGGATTTGTCATTATTGATGTTTGACTCGAATTAACAGTGAAGTGTGTAAGCTAGTTAACTCGCTAAACCGAACCAGATAAAATTGAATCAAATTCTAACCAAATCGTTAAATGGAAATCAAGAGAAGTTCACATATTTTATTATGAGCTGAGAAATACAACACACGTAAACAAAAGAAACATGTAAAAAATGTCCTCTGAGAATCCTCTGTTTTGAGAGAAAGAGGAACAAAAGGCTTTTGATTAGCCGTAGCAACGAATAGGGTCCTTACAGCTCTTTGCAGAGGATTGCGCGTTACCATGCATCCTGCCTTTAGCGAGGTAATGCTGATGGTATTCTTCATCCTTGTACAACTTATTTGCCGGTAAGATTTCAGTCACAATCTTCTTCTCCAGTTTTGTCTGTTGTTTCTCTAGAGAGTAGCGTGCAAGTTTCTCTTGCTCGGGTGTGTACAACTATATACCTTATCGGTATTGTGCTCCCAAAAGTTCTCCGTCAACATTTTAAGATCACTAAGTAACTGAAAGACCAAAAGAATTATGATCAAATTGAAAGCTAAGATCGAGGACAGGCTAAGCACCATCAAATTGAAATTTAATATGATCAGGCCAAGAACATAAACACTCTCTCATACATAAATGATGATACAAAAGAGAGCTGCAGATGTTGAATATGCAAATATTTGTCAAGAAAATTCCAGCTAAAAGAGTCAACAAAAATTCAAACACTCTTGAAAGGTTCCAATGGCCCATGTTTATCCTTCTTTTTAATTTGATAAGCCATTGAATTAAGCAGAACAAGTCTGAGGAAACACGAATTTGAATTAGATTCACAAAATTTGACACAAATTCTGAAGATCAAAGTGAACTAAGAGAAGAAGAAACACACAAAACCAGCAAAAATCGATACCTAACGATTCAAGGTGGTTGGATCATGCCTAGACAGAACAAATCAAGAAGCGTCTCATAGGTGCACTCATTAGGATCATACTGAACCCTAACAACCTTTGCATGATTCGTGGTGTTCGTACAGACATCCTCGTAAGATGGGTTATGCGAGATCCCCTGAGTGTAACCGACCTCAGTCTTGGTCACACCAATGATTCTCTGGAAAGCAAGCTCCATTCCCCAGAAACACCCGGCGGCGAACTCAATAAACTGGTTACCCGGCGCCGGAACATCATTGTTTTGCTCCTGAGCTATCGGAGAAGGAGCTATTGCTGGTTTATCTAGTATTTGAGGCTCTTGAACTGTCGGAGAAGGAGCTATTGCAGGTGCATCTACTAGTTGAGGCTCCTGATCAGCAGTCGGAGAAGGAGTTATTGTAATAAATTAATAATTCAACAATATTTAAGAAAAAAGACCCTAAGGTTCACTCTAAGCAGCGTATGTTTTTTCCTTCTTTTAATCGACAGTAGTCTAATCTAATTTAAGCGCACATAAACTAACAATAACCATCAACTTGAGGCTGCTAAAATCTTAAACACATGCGTATAAATCTAGAAGAAGATAATATTAAGGAAGTAGTTTGTACTTTGCAGTCGTACAAAAAATGTATTGGAGAGAACTACAATATACATTAGAAAGAGACAAATCTTGATTCTGAGTTTGAATGTCACATGGTTTTGAGTTTGTTTACCTCGTACATACTCAAAATCTAAAGCTTAACGTCATTGTCGCTAATCCTGATTTTACAAGAGGTGTCTCTACTAGTTGAGGCTCTTGAGCTATTGCAGTTGTATACTATTTGAGGTGCCTGAGCTTTCAGAGAAGAATCTATTGCTAAATCCAAATGAGTTTGGTAATATGTTTTAAGTTTTAACTGTTAAGTGTGTTTGTTGATAATGAAGCCTATCGAAAATCGTTTATATATATATATATATAAAGAAGCCAGTCAGAGATTAACACTTCATCAAACGCTAAATACGATTATTCATATTCGGTATTAGTCTTTTATACACATGAAAAATACATGTAATTTATAATTCGGTGAATTGTTATTAAACAATATCATGAATCATTTTGTGAATTGTAGTCAAAGATGTCGATTAGAAATAAATTCCAACAACCATAATTGCTATTTTAATTTTAGTAGATAGAAAGATCAAATAAATAAAATATTCGAAAACAGTAATAACATATTTTAAAATATAACAGCTATCAAATCAAATCAGTGTTCTCTTCCAGAAATAGTAATCATGGAGGAAAATATTGATCAAAACTCGGATAACTTTTCCATGTATTTAGTTTTCAACTTTATATTAATTTTCCAATTATTTATTTCTAGACTTATCTTCTGTTTTTATTTGGGTCAGATGTTCTAGGGATGAACATACTAGTAATAGACATCATGCAACTAGGTTGGTGGCCACGTTTCTTTATGCAATAAAATTTGAAGATTGATCATGCAAAAGTGATCGATACTTCTCTCCTCTTCAAGTTTGATTCCAGTATAGCCAATCCTCCAAGGCCTTCTCTTGATCATCTGTTGATGGTAAGCATGTGAAAGGTTTTGTTCTTTGTACTTGAGAAATGTAAATGTAGTACTAAATTTTTTTAATTTATTTTTTCAGTCCATATATGGACAACAAGTAGAGAACGGGCCAGACAGGTGTCTTAGCAAAGCACAACTTGTCATGAAACTTGCAATTGGTTTGCTGGAGGACGACCTAAAGACAACTATTCAACCAACGGAAGAGGTAAGGCAAAGGTGCTCCATCTAAAATAATATTTAAAAGTAAAAGAAATATTGACAAAAACTTTTGCTTCCGCTAGATGCTGTAAGCGGAAGCTGAGGCCATAAAAGAAGAAGCTCAGAGACAGAGAAAGGCAGAGATGATGCGAGAGAGAAAAAAAAGAAAGAATAGAGAAGGAGCTGATAATCGGAGAAATAAAAAAAGAAAGACAGTTCTTGCTGAGCAACATAATGAGCCTTTTTACCAGCCCATTAATTTATTAATTGCAATTTTAGTCAAACCAGTAGATGTTTTTAGTTTTCTTTTTTTTTTGTTTTAATGTATACTTGAATGCGTGGGTTTCTATTTTGTCAAATTTCTTATTCAAATCCAGTTCAAACATGAACTTCACATTATTAGAAAACAATATAGAAAACAATATACGTAACTTGCACATGAGTATTTTTTATTATTCCCTTTTGAAATTGATTGTTCTATTTCTTCAATTTTATCTTCTTAGAGTAAGAAATACATGATTACTCTGAATGATTATGTTTTTTAAATGAAACTTGATCAGAACGCAATTTATTAAATTGCTTCAGACTCCAATTTAATTGATAAGAGCTATCTTTTATTCAAAATGTTTTTGAAGAAGGATTTTGAACTAAATAATTTTCTCTGCTTCTATTCTTTTGCCAAATCATCCACAAGTACTTTTTTTGAAAATATTGATCAAAACTCGGATAACTTTTCCATGTATTCAGTTTATAACTTTATATTAATTTCCAATCATTTATTTCTAGACTTATCTACTGTTTTACAAGTTCAGTTGGATTTTGATTAAATGCACATAGAACAAATCATAGTTTTGCATCCCTGAATCCTAAATAATTGTAATTGAGATCGAACTCTGGAATTTCAATTTAAATATATATTGTAGGCTTAACCAGGAGTTTAACTCCATGAATGTTTCAAAAGAGAAAACATGAGAACAGACCATATTTCTAGTGATGTTTGGACATAGAAACAGGTCATCAAAATATACATCTAATCCCTAAAACCGAAGTTCTTAAGAGGATTTTTATCTCAAGTGCGCAACGCTACGGGTTACTCTTCTCCCAGTGGCACCACTAGTTGAAGCTAAAGAAGCTTGAGAAGAACTGTTATCAGTTGAGTCTCCGTGGCTCCTAAGTTGTCTTCTTCTCTTGGATTTTGGAGCTATGGCTTGAGTCTCGTTTTCCTCCTCATCATTCATTGCTTCTTCAACAGCTTCTGCTTTTGTAACTTTACTCAAAGGCCATGGCTTCCCGCAACCAGAGCAACGTTTATCATCCTGCAATTTCCATGTGATCAGAAAGTAAAATACTATTGAAATCAAACTCAAATTCCATTGGGATTGAGGAAAAACTAAATACGCTGTGGATACCCTTTGAGATAACAATTTTTTGAGGCAGTACTTGTGTATCCGGACAGTGCAACCTTCGCTTGGACACAAATCCGCCTGGAAAGTTGGATACAAGAGTCAGAAAACAAAGCATACGATATGAAATCAGCAGCGAATTTGTATCATCACAATGTGAATCCTAATCCAATCAGGTTTCTTCAGAATGCATACCTTAACTCCAGCTTCATTGCAGACCTCACAGGAAGGAACTTCATTGTTCCTGAACCAACTGCGCAGGTCAAGAAGAGATCTTATACCAACTCCAATATTGCCCTCATTTGTGCGGCACAGCCATTTGTCCTTAACAAGTTCAACAAGAGCTTTTTCCTTTTGCGACATTGAAAAGTTCTTGAATGCAGGAGGGACTTGCTGTTGACTGCTGCTGGCTTCACTTGGTAACTGAGCTATTAACACAAGATCTGTCAACCATAACAAAGAGACTAAAAACATATAGTCCAATCAAATGAATAGCAGCAATAAAAACTTGGTAACATAGGAAAGATCCCAAATAGTTATCTTCACCAAACACAACAGAGGAGAAACGCTGAGAAATTTGAGATTCGTTTTTCATAATGATCCAACAACCATAAACAGGGATGGAACGTTCTATATCATACGAGAAGAATATAACTCAGAGAGCATGAATATTTGATCAACAAGCCTACAAGTGACAAAGTTAATTATCGTTTCAGATTATATCTCGTAAAGAACAGACTACTTTCAAGTAACTCTATAAGATAATAGCAGCTATGAAGTCACCATGATCAGTTAATTGAACAATGGATACCTCTTCACCTTTTGTCAATAGATGAAGAGGTATATATAGTTATCAGGGACTATGATTGACCTGATTCTCCAATCGGATATTGAGAGCATCAAAGCTCGATATGCAACCTTGAGCTGCTTCATCCTGTGCAATTGCTTCTATCTGCCAGAAGTTAAAGTTATCAATGTCACAGAAAAAGCAGATATATCCCCATTTACATAACCCATAATCATCTGAGTGTGCACTTTATATGTGATATAACGATTATCATAAAAAAGAGAGAAATCCAAATAATGATTTTTCACACAAATGGATCGAACTTTTACTTTCTAATCTAAATTGCAAAGGAGACAAAGAGATTTGATCAACAAGGAACAAAGCATAAGCCAGACATAAAAAGTCCAAGGGTGACTTACAATGCCTTTAAAGAATGCAATCTGCGGAACAGAATACTTAGTCCCGAGTTTGGATTGCTCATCGGCCACATTGTTAACTACTCCATAACAAACTTGGCCATCATACTGATCTCTACAAGCCCTCAACTCAAAGTGAACATATGAGAGTTCCTTGTTTATCTCAAGAAGGTACTTATCAAATATCTTTTTAGCAGCTCCTGCAAATAAATGAAACGAGCATAGTATCAATAATAATGTTCGATGGTTCCCTTAACATTCAACATTAAGATAACCAGTAATTCAATTCCAAATCATTTTCATTTCCTAAAATTTAGTATGCCAAGTCAGTCAACATTATGGTTAAACCTAAGACTCGTTCCCATCGTATCCAGTAAACAGCCACTACAATATAATCTATCAATCAGCATCATATCGAAAATGTAAAACTAACTCAAACATCTCAGGAGTTCAATATTCAAGCAAACAGCATAGAGGAAAGAAGAAAATAACACCCACGATTACATTGAAACAGATCTACATCAATAAAACTAAATTTCCCAAATATTAATAGCGGCTGATCGAATTGGGTAAAATTGCCGTAAATTACAGATTTTGAACCAATCCGGCGCAAACCCAGAAAAGTTACTTAGATTGAATGACTATGTAAACCCACAAATCAGAGGAGAGACCGACCTGAGTTTCTTCCGGTGACGCCAGTGAAGATTGATTGAAATTCTTTCTCCTTGAGAGGACCTCGTGAAATCAACGCCTGAATTAGCGTGTGGTGCTTCCAGTTTAGCGATACCATCCTCAGACCTCTGCAATTTCAGACCTCTGCAGTTTAAGAATCACGTAAATCCAAGGATTTCTGCGAGCTAGGGTTTTTTGGGGGAAAGAAACGACGGTGAGAGAGGGAGGGAGAGATGGCGGGAAGAGAATCGACTAGATGACGTAATAAATTATTATTATTGTCTTTCTTTTCGGGGAGAAACAAATTGATTTTGATTTGACTGCTAAGTTAATAAGGCTTTTTAAGTTTTTTCTGAAACACCAATTGATAAGGCTTTTAAATTTCATTGCGATGTGTAAGTATGTTGTTGTGGTTAAAGCGGTTGAGTCGTGGTAATTGTAGTGTGGTCCTAATTTAAGGAAAATTAGCAAACCTGACACTGAAATGTATTGGAATTGCAAAAATGAGATAAAATAAATTACTAAAATGCAAACTACATTTTCAGGATCAAGTTACCATTATATCAGAGCCTAATGAAAAAGATGGATTGAAAAAATAATATTATGTGGTCACATCAGTTAAAATATTTGTACATTCATGTATACTATTTGCGTTATATCATGACATTTAGAGACATATAGCATGCGATCATTTTAACAAACTCAAAGTCACTAAACCAAATGCAACAACTAACACATTTTCTATGCCCTTTGTAGTTTACTTTAATGATTTAAAAATCAGTTGAAATCATGAGTTATACAGTTAAAAGTTTTAAAATATAAGTTGAAAATATACGCTACAGAAAATTGAAAAAGAAAAACAATAGCATTGTTATTTCGAATTTCATATATTCTTTCCCTTGGTTGGAATGATATTTTTGTTGGTAAAAACAGTTTCCAAAAATTCACCTTCATGTATGGAATGAAATTTAAAATTTAAACTTGAAAGATGTTTTTTTCGATTTCGTTTATCAAAGATTTATACCACAGTCATACATACCAATCGTTCCTACGACAAATTTCAAATCTTTTGAGTGTAGAAAGTAGGAACGATTTCGTGTAGTTTAATTTAATATTAAAATACAGTAACTGTTATGAGCGGATAATAGTAAGAAAAACGAGAAAAAAGCAGCGGTTATACATGAAAATGATCATTGCCTCAGTTCCTTCTTTGCATACTCTCTGAAAGGAAAAACTCTGATGTTTATGGTACAGGACTCTTAACATATTTTAATAGTCTGTTTTCCCTCTCCAATGCAAATGTGTAACTCTTTACAGTCTCTGAAACTGTCAGGCCCTTGGAAGAAAAAGAATCTTGCTGATCTTGGAATCGTGACCCAGTGCATTGCTCCCACTAGAGTGAACGATCAGTATCTCACCAATGTTCTCCTGAAGATAAATGCCAAGGTGATCTCTGAAAATTGTTATTCAATATATTAGAATCACAAGAATTATTGTAATAACTTTACAGCTGAGCTGATTTCTGTTTCGTGATTCGTATATGTAGCTTGGTGGATTGAATTCTCTGCTAGCTATGGAGCGCTCACCAGCAATGCCTTCAGTGACAAAAGTTCCTACCATCATTGTGGGCATGGATGTCTCCCACGGCTCCCCTGGAATGTCTGCTATACCATCAATTGCTGCGGTAACATTATTTAGTTTTCTAATCGTCTCTTATGATGTCTTCCATCTTAACATCTATGGTGGGAATGGGTTTTATTGAGAGACCATGCCTAACTCTTGCCTAGTGTTGGGTGTTCATTCTTGGCAATGTCTCTGGTAACTTGGTGTTTGTGTTTGGAAATCATAGGTTGTGAGCTCCAGACAATGGTCACTCATCTCAAAATATAGGGCATGTGTGCACACACAATCGCGCAAGGTGGAAATGACTGATAATCTCTTCAAACTTATCGCTGACAAAGACGAAGGAATATTCAGGTAAACTTCCTCGACTGTTGTGCTGTATTCATAGCTCTTGGTAGAGCTGGGTCATCTTGTTCCAATTTTAATATTCTTGAAAAGATACTGTTTGGAATCAGTGTAATTAGAGATTTCATGCTGTTTGCAGGGAGCTATTGATTGACTTTTACAATAGTTCACAGATGAGGAAACCAGAACAAATAATTATTTTCAGGTATACTTAAACCTATCAAGGTATCATGTAAAAGTAGTGTAATACAATTTGTTAACTCATTATTAATATACATGTAGGGATGGTGTGAGTGAGTCTCAGTTCAATCAAGTTCTTAATATTGAATTGGATCAGATGATACAGGTATGGATCATGGTTCAGGAGCTTTCAGTGACCTTTTATTAAATATATATATGTTGGACATCTTTGGGCCTGACTGTTTTTGTTGCATTATTAGGCATGCAAGTTTCTGGATCCAAATTGGAACCCTAAGTTTACAGTGATTGTTGCCCAGAAGAACCACCACACCAAGTTCTTCCAGTCTGGAAGCCCTGATAATGTTCCTCCTGGTAAAATCCATTTTGACCTGAGTCATATGATTTTCTGTTTCTGTTGGTCATTGTGTTTAAAATGACCTGAAACCTGCAGGAACAATAATTGACAGCAAGATCTGCCACCCACGCAACAATGACTTCTACCTCTGTGCCCATGCTGGAATGATCGTAAGTAATAGCTATAGCTCCTGTACAAGTTGCTTAACTAATTAGTTGCTCTGTATATAAGGGAACAGTAGCATGCCTCTCATATTGGTTTCCTCTTTGTAGTGAAAGTCTTTTGCTCGATTCTTGTTTAACACTTTTCTGTTGATTATGTGTTAGGGAACTACAAGGCCAACACATTACCATGTGCTCTACGACGAGATTGGATTTGCCACAGATGACCTCCAAGAACTTGTGCATTCTCTATCCTATTTGTAAGCATACTATACAACTTTTTAATTCTGTTATCTGATACGTTTCTTTGTGGTGTTATAATGTCTGCTAAACTTTGACAACAAAATCGTTTTAACTCTCTGCTTTGATACTTACAGCTACCAGAGGAGTACCACTGCCATCTCAGTCGGTAATTCTCACATCTTTTACTCATTGCTGTTAATGGTAGTTTACATTATGTGTAATAAATCTCAATTCTCAAGTTCCCTTTTTTTTTTTTTTTTTTTCTGCAGTTGCACCTATTTGCTATGCACATTTGGCGGCTGCACAGATGGGAACTGTGATGAAGTTTGAAGACATGTCTGAGACTTCTTCTAGCCATGGCGGGAATACCACACCTGGAGCAGTCCTTGTGCCTCCCATGCCGAAGTTGAACGATAAAGTTGCAAGCTCCATGTTCTTCTGTTGATGGAACATGGTTAAGTTTCTTTGCTTTTGGATACAACCAACGTACTTGAAATGCCTGTTTTGTCTTTCTCTGGGTCCGATACTCCTTTTGTTTTTGGCGACCCTTTGACTTTGATACTTGTGGGTGGTGTTGGTCGATTATCAAGCTTTAATTAAATTTGGTATATTAAGACATTTGAGTTTCTATTTAGAGATTTTACTATGACAAACAGGTTACAGTAACCCTAGTATCCAAAATTGTTCTGGAGTAACCAAAGCTATTTACTTAAATTTTCAGAGTAAATAAAACTATTACAGTAAAATGTGCAGCGAGTTGTCCTCAACAGCAAGCACTGGTAAATGCAATTTCTTTTGAACCTTGATGAGAACATTAGACAACGTCTCCGATGCATAGTGGCTATTTTTGGGAAGCAAGGCATCTTCAAACTTAATTATCTATATATCAAACAGAATTAATTAGCCACATTTTCTTAAGAGGCCATCATTCATGGTTTAAACGATTTTGGCCAACTTTGAACGAGGTAAATTTTGTAAATTTAGTAGGCAACAGAAAGGAGGTAAGAGCAGAAACGATATGCCAACATAAGCTACAAGAAAACAAAATTTACAAACAAAGAAATATACTATCTAAACAAAATTTTGCAAGTAAAGCATCTCTTATTGTTTCTACTGACACTACAAATCACTTTTTTTTTTTTTTTCAAAAATGGAGTAATTAGAAAATGAAATCCCTATATGTACAAAAAAAAAAATTACAACTTCTGAGGAGAGGGCGATACTCTCTGTAGATGAACGCCTCTTCTTCAGTCAAAGCTCTGTTTGCTGCATAAAAATTAAAAAAATTATACCAGAAAAAAAAACACCACCAAGGAAAATATCCTTTAAAATTCAGAGTGATGGCTTCACTTGGTTGGTCTCTTCCCCACGAGAAGAGATACACCAAAATTTAGGTCAAGGTTTTAGGATCATTTGCTCAATATATATTTCTACTTCTTCTCTTCACATCATTCAGTGAGACTTGTTCTCTTTTTGGTTGGTCATTATATCCTTTGCTCGGAAATCGTCTATGCTTCGGTATTCTTCCTTCAGTAGCTTCTCTAGCTCAGGGTGCTTCTTTATCGGTTCCTTTTTGCCTCGATAATGGTGGAAAGCCCTATACAAGAGAGGATTAGGTCCTTTACACCAACCAAACATTTTCTATAACCAAAAGAGTGCATTGAGACTGTGTAAATATCTTTTAACCTACATTACTACAAGCCCATCTTAATATAACCAAATTTCTGTCTCCATCAGCATAATCATCAGAGACATCACCGGCAATCACAGTTTCAGTAGCAAAAATATTGTTTAACCATTAATCATAACGAAAGAGCTCTTACCAATATTTCTCCAAGCCATAAAGATTTCCCTTGTGGTAGAAGTCAAGGGACAGCTGTTCAAAGTCCTTGTAAAGATCCTCAACAAAGTGCTTCTCCAGACCATAACTGAACAAACAAGGCAGAGCAATATCGGTTGGATTAGCTTTTTACACTAGAGAGCTTATCCAACGTGAATATAGAGGATGGAAAACAGAAGTACGTCTCTGAAGTATGTATTACCTATAAAACCTAAAGAGACACTCCAACCCATAATTGTAATTCTCAGCTGCATCCTCCAGAGCAAGCTTCTGGAAATCATCATACATAGATGGTTCAAACGTATCTCTGAGGAAATACGACCAAAATCGATACAAATGGTTCATTTCCTGCAAATTGAACAGCCAAGAAACTAGGGTCAGGATCTCTAATCAGACTAAGGTAAAAGCATGAGTTGAGTAATTCCATATGTGACACTTATGGCGTGTTTTGAAGTGCATGATAAGAGCACGAAATTCATCCAAAGGAGGTTGACATGAAACTGACCTCACTGCATCCGCTGCCCAGCTTCTTCCTTTCGTTTAAGCAGCGCTTGCGATACTTCAAGTACCTATGGGTAGATTTAAAAGGGATGAGAACAGAGAACCTCCAGATACAATCTTATCCTCCCACAAATAATGCTCTAAACAATGTACTCAAGTTGTCTAACCGAATACCCATAGACTCACTTTTCTTGTTTAAACCCATTCTCTTCCAGCAATTGGTGGCTCGGATGTTGAAAGGGTGGAAATGATTTTGGTAAAGAACCCACAGGTGGACTGCTTCCAGAAAGTGTATATTGTGGCGATGAACTCAATTTCGAAAGCCTAGGGCTGTGAAACGTCCATAAAAATAGAATGTTAAGAAAAAATGAAAAAAAAAAGAAGTAAGAACAATTTGGGAATATAAGGGATTGCTAGGATGCTGACCCATGACTGTCTGGTGGTGTCGAACCAAAGAAAAATCCAATTGCACTACTAGGCGGACTTTCTGATATATTTCCATGGTTCCTCATGTTACTCGAGAAGAACCTCTGTGCACGGGACATATGATGTTTGTGCGTTCCTTTATTTTGCTTCCTCCGTGAAATAGGGACTCCATGCTCTTCATTTCCATCATTTGCTGCGGAATTTTCTCCTAATTTAGAATTCAATCCTCCCCCAGATTTGATTTTTCCTTCTCTGCTATCGAAATGGGAGTTGTTCTTCCGACGGCCAGATCGATTCTTTTTGATCTCCTGTTTCATTGTTGCCATTACTGATTAGAAATTAGACTCCAGGAAGGTAAATATTGTCATTTAGTAAAATATTTTTAACCTGCTCAAAGTAGTAAAGACCATCGTTTATTGTGGAGGCAACCTCCTTAGGAATATCTTTTGCTTTCGTCCCACCGATTTCAGTGCCATCACTTTTCCCACTATTCTGTCCAGCATATAAAGGAACATGAATAAATGATTCCACCAGCACAGAGTTCACATAAATATATAACAAGTTCTATGTAATACCTGGGTAACAATTACAAGTTTCTGAATATCCTGATCGTCAACAGCCATATCATCGTCTTCATAATCAATACTACAGAAAGTCAAATAAACCAAAGCATCAACTGCAGTGCTTTATATATGCAGTTTCAGATAAATAAGGCATATTGGAAACAAAGAGGGGAGAGAAAATATCTCGAACTTTTCGACAGGCATATAAGGCAACTGCAGTGCCCGCACTACCTTTTCGACATGGACAGTCCACTCTTTCTCGGACTTTTGTGCTCCAGATCTAATTCCTCGTCTAGCAAAAACGTATTTGAAAAATCGCAGTCATCCACATTTCTTTTTGCGTATGATGATGATTTCAGGTAATCACTTTCATAATTATTGGTTCTTGATGACTGAGCTCCCTGTACCACACAGCAGAAAAGCTGAAATTTCATTGGCAGTTTAAAAGAATCTCTGTAATTTAAAAAAAAAGTTCTACCTCTGAAGAGCGGTCACATACAGTAGGCTGTGAAGAACCCTTTGAAGGATTTCCAAAATTATCTCTGCTTGTTATAGGTTCTGTAGAATCTTTGTCACTGTCTCCAATTTTCTCCTCAGAGGCTGACCTTTTAGATGTAAGAACCCATTTAGACCACTTATCGCGGTTGCGTATCTTGTCACCCTATAAGAGGGACAAATAAATGTTAGTATCATTCATTAGTTATTAAAAATTTATAATGCTTTGACAAATACAGTAGGCCTTACACCCGTAGAAACCAATCATGCTCTCAGTTAGGTTAGAATAAATAAATAGGGCTTCTTTAAACTATTATTCAGAGACAAAACTCTAACCAAATTTTTTTGGTGTTAGCCTCACCACAGTAGAAATACACAATGCAACCGAAGAAAACAAAGTGTTCAAAGAAACCATTTTTAATACAAAAGTTAATCTGAACCCGTCAACATGTCTAGTAACAAACCCCATATCATTTAAACCAGAAAAGGAGGCTTATGGTAGTCTAACCTGCACTTCAACAGAATTAGAAAACCCCAACGCATAGACTATAAACTCAACATCCATGGTCATTGCCCTAAGCTGCAATTCAAGTGTAAAAAATAAAATTAGAAGCAACACATTTAGGTAAACCACAGATGACAAAATAGACTAATGAAAACGAAAGCAAGTCAAGCTCTTGTGACGAATTTTACCCTTTTGAAGCCGGCTATAATTTTTGTGGGAACCCATCCTTGTTCATCCATTAAGGAAATGAGGTAATGGTCATTCTCAAGGTTTTCATCACTGAAAAAGGAAAAAATAAAGGGAAGGTGATCAGAGCAAGATGAGGTGCCTTTCTATTAATCAGCAAAGATGGACTCAAAGGCTAGGAAATACTCCATGAAAATCCCAGAGGCATAGCAAAGGAGTCAGCTTGACCTTATTTTAACACCCCAAAAAAAGAAACTGATATAGAGAAGCATAACTTGCCTGAAATAATACTCTATTTGTTTGATGATTCTATCCCTTAAGTCGAGTTTTTCTGGAGATAGAGCTGGAGGACCCTGGTTTACAGGGTATGGGGCAAAGCGTGGAGGATAAGGACCTCTTATAGCACCAGGGGGTGGAGCCGGCAAGTAGTATACAGGCCCTATATTGAATGAAAAAAAAAACAAAAACAGCAATCATGCACCAGAAAGGAATCCTGTATCTTAATGCTAAATATACTCAAGAGTAAAACAATTAAATTGTTATCAGCTACACTCAGCCAGTCCCTTTAAAACACATTGACAAAGAATCAATATCTTACCAGGAAAGCCAGGACCAACCAGGAACCCAGGAGCTGGACCCATATATGGAGGTCTCATGAAATTCCTTGGTCCAGCACCATGTGGCATGTGCCTGGGGTCAAAACCCCTCTGATGCTGCCAAGGCTTTCCAGGATCCCCTTGAGGTGGTGGCAGCACAGGTGGAAGAGGAGAAGCTTGAACTTGCTTCTCATTGCCAGACTCGGTAACAGGAGCTCCAGGAATCGGGTAGGGAGGATAAGCAGCATGTGGTAGAGGCATCATAGGTGGAAAAGGAGGTGGATGATATGGTACACCATGCATGAGATAAGGAGGAGGAGGAGGAGGAGGTGGACCATTATGGTTGCTCCTAGAGCCTGGTTTTGAATGACGGGCAGATGAGTTCTTGTGTCCAGGATTTCCCTTTCCACCAACCTTAGTTTTCGCTTGACCAGTTACAGCCTAAACATCAAACAATTAACTTTTTCAGTGGCAAAGTTTTAAGCTACAAACTCAATGCTATAGAGAGCACATTGTTGTCAGTCGTATAATCCTTCCAACCCAAGTAAAGGAAAATCACATAAATAAAACTAAACGTCATAAACAATCATGCATCTCCCAACTTAAAACCAATCACGAACGCAACGAATATTCAGTATTCAGATAACTTCCAGCTCTACCGAAATAGAACAACGAAATCACTATATCACAGAAATCAACACTGAATAAGCACAATCAAACTCCATTAACAATAACGGATTACAGTAAAGTTTTTATTGACTAAACCTGGGCAGGGATAGGGATAGAGCTCGGAGAGTTTTTAGACGGAGGTGGTATCGCCGGAGGATTCTTAGGACGCGGCTGTTGCGCTGCGTCGGCAAGAGCTGGCCAAGAGTGAGCTCCCATTACAGGAGCATCAACAGTAACAGCAGGAGAAGCGGTTGTTTTCCACGGAGACTTAGTCGCACAACCACTGTCACCACGTCCGATCAATTCACGATCATCGGCCAATGATGATCCCTCAGTCTCCGCCATCATCAGATACTCCCAAAAAAAACTCAAACTAAACCCTAACGGAAGCAGAATCAAAACACAGAAGCAATTGAATTAGATGAAAAAACAGAACAAGGATTGAAGGATCGGGAGGAGAAGAAGCAATGTGATGAAGAGAGAGAGGTTTATTTTTGAGAGCCCCAAAGCAAAAGTATGGAGGAACAAAGGAAGGAAGGAGGCAAGTGAGTTTTGGTGGCGCTCTTTAAGAATAAGCTAATGCATCAACAGTAAAACATATAACCCCAAAAACCCTAGTTTTTCTTGCCCTTTCCTTTTTCTTTTCGATATTGGAAATCAACAAAAACATATTCCATAAACAAAAAAACCTACCTTTTGAAAAGAATAACGTATTTGAACTAAATTTATTATGGTAGCTAGACCGACCCTGAAATTTAAGAAGCCCAAGCAAAATCAAAATTTGGAGGCCTATTTTATGATACTTTTTGTTTAAAAAGCAAAATTTAATACCTGCATATTTATATACTAAACTTTGGTCTCCCATGTTTCATTTTTTTTCTTGATCCCATGACCATGACTCTGTGTGAGATAAATAGAATCAAACAAATCACATTTATGTTTTTAGTTGGCTTGAAAGTAACAAAACTCAAACATCTACCTCATAGATATATGTAGATAAAATAGTGAGTATGCTTAAAGAGTCAAAACGAAATCGAAATTGCTGAGAGATTCAATAATGTGGAAGAAATTGAAAGCAATTAACTTGGTTTTGAATATGTCGTAGTAAAGCTGATGGTGAGTAAGATAATGGTATTGAATAAAATTATGAAACAGGTGATAGTAATGTTGTTGTTGCATAAGTAGAAAGAGACAAAAACGTTGAGTTAGAACATAGCTGCTGGATCGATGGGCGGGCCAACATTAAAAACCGATTTAATTTATATAAACTTGTATTAATCCGGTTTTTAATGGTGTCGGGTTGGACCGGACCAGTTCTTGTTTTTTTACAAAAGCGTTTATTATTCTTGTTATTGTGGTTTTATTTCATACTAATTGTTATTATTCCTTCCATTTCATATTACTTGTCGTTTTGGACCTTAAAACTCGTTTCATATTAGTTGTCATTTTACTTTTTCAATGCATATGTTTGATAAGATTTCCAACTTTGTCTTTCACATTTTAATGTCATGACCAATGAAATAAAATTAAATAAACATTAATTAAGGGTAAAACAGAAAAATTAAATGTTTTCTTAATATATGTGAAACAATTTTAAACGATAACTAATTTGAAACGGAAAGAGTATATTTTAACAAGTCATGATTGTTTCCATGCATCTTGATATTATGTTTGTTTTGACTAACTTAATCTATAGAATTACTGTAATATATTTCTTCATCTTTTGATAAAATTTTCTAGAGAGGCTTAAAGCCTTAAACTGAACGGAGTGGATCAGGTTGGTTAAAGTTTAAAACTGTGCCGGATCACTATTTTCACAAGACCATTAAAAATCCAAATCAAATTCAAACCGGCATATAATAATCCAATCTCTGGTGGGCTGGGCCGGACTCGGCGAGTTTATTTGGCAACTCATAAATGAGTCCGTAAATTTTTTTCGCCGTTCACCGTCACAAAATTGCTAATGAACGCACAACGATGTTTCACAAGTGTTGTTCAATTTATTCTCCCAACATTAAATACAATACAAAATTGGTAATTGTTTCATTTAAACAAATTATACAACATGGGCTCTTCTAATACTGCTTATTTCATATGTTCTATCAAGTATTAGAATGGATAAACTCGTATTTCTCTTATCCTACTCAAGGACACCTTATACATTGACAAAACAAAAGACACTTTATATTCTGATGATTGCAAATTTGCAATAATATCAGATTTTTTGTTTTTTTACGTCAAACCAATAATATCAGATTTTTTTCTTCTTAAAAAGAAAGTGGATAATTATCTACTTTTGGACGCCAAGTCACTTGTTTATCCATTTGGTACGGATTTTAATGATATATATAAGAACCCTTTATGCAAAATCACTCTCCATACGAATGGCATTCCTCGTAATTAACCCCTAACTCCAAGGTCCTTTTCTTATCTCCCACTCGTCGTCCTCCCTCCATTTTTCTTCACGTCTGGTTTTCTCTCTCCTCTTCGTCTTTCTCTCCTCTCTTCTTCGTCTCTCTCTCTCACTTCTGTGATTTTTAGGTTTCAGATGGGAAATGCGAACGTCAAAGAAGAAGACGCCGTCGCTAGCGGCTGTGCTGATGTCACCTCATCTTCGGCGAGATCCAACGGTGGCGATCCTTCCGCACGAAGTCGTCATCGTCGTCCTTCTTCAGACTATATGAGCAGCTCTCCTCCCGGAAGTCCCGCTCGATCTCCATCTCCTTTCTTATTCGCTCCTCAGGTTTCCTTATTTTTTATTCTCTTTCTCTGTGCTTATCGTTGAATTTGATGTTTGAGGATTTGGATGATCCGATTGAACATTGTTGAAACTTTCATCGAAGGTGAAAAGAGTTTCGTCATTCTGATTCTCTCGTTTGAGTAAGAGAAGGTCCACTTGACCTCATTGAGAGCTTTCTTCATTAGATTTTCCCTTTTTATGAGTGAACTCTATTCGTATACTTGATTTGACTTGTTTTTTTTGGTTCTTGAGAACTCAAAGCTCTAGGAATTGAGAACTTGTTCTTCCTCTTTCGTTTTGTCAATGGGAAAGGTTTAGATTACCTTGTTTCTAATCCTTTTTTTCTTTAGGTGTGTTAGAGATTCTGTATTAGAAAATCTCTTTTTTTTTATTTGTCATCTTTGTTCAGCCATCCTGAGATAATGCATAATGTGGAAAAGTTTCTATCTGTATTTGTTTAATGTATCTTTGCTTTTATTGTGAACAGGGCAAGCTTGTGAATCTAAGCATTTTTGTGAGTGGAATCTTTTGTATAAAGGAATTGGAATTGATTCGGTTTTGTCTGTTGGTTCTTGAGAAGTAAAATGAGAAGTTACCAAGTTATTCTTCCTTCATTGCGGCTTGCGGGAGAGGCTTAGATTCCCTTATTGTTATGTCTTTTTCTTTTGATGAGTTAAAATCTAGTGAATCATGCTAGAGAATCTGAAGTTCTTATTTGTTGTCTTGGTTATGCCATTCCTAATGTTGAAAAGTTTATACCAGTTCAATTAAATGTTAGTTATTGTCGCTCTAGTTTTCTATGCTGATTTTGGTTTGCTACTCTCTGGTCATTACCAGTTACTGATGCAATGCTGTTGATTTGTAATTGTGAATTGTGAATTCCTATCGGGAGTCTTTTGTGTAATGTTCCTTTGCTTTCATTTTGAAGGGGAGGGAAAGCTTGTTTATTTCGTAGCCCTTTTGAATTTAAACATGCAGAGCTTGAACTTACTTAAACGTATTAGAGGTTGAGGTTGTTGCTTCATTCTTGTAATTGTTCTTAATATGCGAATAATCCACAACAGCAAGATATCATTTGCTAATCAGGTCTTGTCTAGGGACTATAGTTAGTTTCTCATTTTATTGTTTGCTATTTTCATCATTCCACTCCTTTTCTTTTCAGCTCACATTGTTATTCCACCTTACATCTTACATCACTTGCTCACCTATGCGTCACCTCTTCCATTGTTTAGGCATAACATGTGTACCTAATGGCTGCATTTCGTGTCAGATAGTAGATATAATGGTTTGACATTTGCAAACTCTCTTGCACTTTGGTTTGAAAAATCTCACGGCTCAATTTTTATGTGCATATCTCAGGTTCCCGTGGCTCCATTGCAGAGGGCAAACGCCCCACCTTCTCCAAATAACATCCAATGGAATCAATCTCAAAGAGTTTTTGATAATCCGGCAGAGCAAGGAATCCCTACCATCATTACATGGAACCAGGGAGGTAATGATGTGGCGGTGGAAGGATCATGGGACAATTGGAGATCAAGGTATAAGTTGATTTATTTCTCGGTAACTTGCTCGTGACCTTTCTATAAACATGTATGTTTACAATCCCCAGGAAGAAGCTGCAGAAATCTGGGAAGGACCACTCAATTCTCTTTGTCCTTCCATCTGGCATATACCACTACAAGGTGATTGTCGATGGTGAATGCAAACACATCCCAGATTTACCCTTTGTATCAGACGAAATGGGCAATGTCTGTAACATTCTCGATGTTCATGTAAGTTACTTCCCACCTCTTTTCCATGTTAAAAACCTATCAATCAATATACTGTGTAAACTGTATATGCAATCGTTATGCAGAACTTTGTGCCAGAAAACCCAGAAAGCATAGTGGAGTTTGAGGCGCCACCGTCACCTGATCATAGCTACGGTCAAACCCTCCCAGCCGCAGAAGATTACGCAAAAGAGCCACTCGCGGTACCACCTCAGCTTCATCTAACACTTCTTGGCACTAGTGAAGAAACAGCCATAGCCACAAAGCCTCAACATGTGGTGCTTAACCATGTGTTCATAGAGCAAGGATGGACTCCTCAATCCATAGTAGCTTTGGGTTTAACCCAGAGGTTCGAGTCTAAGTACATAACTGTTGTCCTCTATAAACCGCTCACACGGTAATACTAAAAACCCAAATTCAGTGCCACATTGTTATCTTTTTCTTTTCATCTCTGAATTCTGAGAAAACTTTTGTTTGTTCATAGTGAGCGCCCAACATTTCTGCCTTTTTCTTGTCTTGTTTAGTGCTTTATGTACAAAGCTTCTCATTGTAACAAAGAAAAAGTTGTTTTTTCTTTTTCTTGCAGAAACTGTAAAATACATTCCCTAAAATAATGGCTACAATAAGGTGACCTGCTAGCAACCAAACACAAATCTTGTTTCTTTAAATTAAAAGGCAAGGGTACTTAACTTTCTAATTAAAAAAAGCAGAAACTATTTTTTTATAATTTTTATTTTTTGACAAAATTGAAACCAAAAAAAAATGAAAAGAAAAGTGGAATTAGACCGGCTCGTGAATCCACGTCATCTATTTAAAATTGAAAATCTAATTTGGATAAGAGAAATGCCGTGAGAAAAAGTGAGCCACACGATGACGATGGAGTATGGGGAAAGAAGCATCGGGCGAGTAATTGAGAGACGGATCAAGTTACAGGAGCCATGACAGTCTCTTCTTTCCAATTACTACTTTGCTGGAGCTCTTCTGCTCTGCACTGTCGCCGAGACTTCCTTTCTCGTTCGATAAGCCAACTCTGCGCTATAGAATTTTGAATTCTCCTACTGGAAAGGCTGCATGCGATTTCAACTCTAGTTGCTTCCTTTCCTCTGGATACTCACGCCAATTCGCAGGTGTGCGTATTCCTGATTTTGTCGCTAACTCGAGAATCTCACTTTTAGTTTTATACACTTGAAATGCATACGATTATTGGTTAGTAGAGAATTTGGATTTGCACTTACGCGTATGCATGAACTATATATGCCTATCTACGTCATGAATCTGGAGATTTGGTCCATTGTTGAAGTAAAACGAAAGGACGATTTCAAATTTAGGGGAAAAGCTCTGCTGCTAGATTTGTCATCGCATTTGTGGATTTCAGCTGTTTTTTTCTTGTCTTTAATCAAATTTGATGCCGCAATACATGAACTTTTCTTTGTCCTTTTTGCATTTAGTGTCTGTTAATTGAGAAAGGAAACATTGTTACTGTTCTATTGGATTCTTTAAATGAAACACTAACATCGAGATTACATTGTTCAAGAAACAGCTTGTGAAGGTAAAGAGGTGAACTCTGAGTCATGAGTGAGCCAAAGGCCAGGCGTTGGGTTGGCAAGTATGAGGTTGAAAGAACGACTGGCGAACGTACTTTTGCCAAAGTGAGGTTTGCTCGTGATTCTGAGACAGGAGAACCTGTGACTCTGATGATCCTTGATAAAGAGACCGTTCTCAATCATAAGATGGCTGAACAAGTAATTTGCTTTCCTAATTGGCATCCATTTTTTTTCATGCCTCCTCTCTTCTCCACTGATATGCCCATTTTACATTTTTTGGAAGTAAAACGTGGATTCTAAAAGCTAGATTCACAGATAGATCCATCATTATTCCGGAAGTATGATGTGGGTTTTTCCCATTTGTTTTTACAGATAAGGAGAGATATTTCTACCATGAAGCTGATAAACCATCCAAATGTAGTTTGGCTTTATGAGGTCTATCTCCATGCCCCAACTTTAACAGCTCTTTGGACTCGAAGCACATTTGTTGAAAGCTAACGGTTAATTGATAACATTCCAGGTTTTGGCGAGCAAGGCGAAGATATATATTGTCCTAGAGTTCATCACTGGTGGAAAGCTTTTTGACAAAATTGTGAGTTTTCCTCTCCCTCCCAAGGGCCTTAACTTGTATCTGATGTATCCTTTAGTATAGGGATCATGCATCAAATGCCTCATGCTCAGCTTAGAAGTTCCTGTGTTTTACAGATGAGAATATATTATTTTTTATTTTTAGCCAATGCATTATATTTGAACTTGTGAAGAAAAATGATGGGCGCATGAAAGAAGAGGAAGCACGTAGATATTTCCAGCAGCTTATCAATGCAGTTGATTACTGCCACAGCAGGGGAGTCTACCACAGAGACTTAAAGGTACAAGAAACGTTTTTGGTGACTCTTGGGCCCAAGTTTGCAGTATGTTTTCTTAAATGCAGCTAAAAGAAGCCTACAATTTCTCTTATTTAATTCTTCTCTCACTACAGCCGGAAAACTTGCTTCTAGATGCTCAAGGAAATCTGAAAGTCTCTGATTTTGGATTGGGTGCCTTGTCCCAACAAGTCAAGGTAACCACTGAGTTAGCATCATTTGGTTTGCCTGAGATCCTACTGATTTGTCCTTGTCTTATTCTAATGAATGTGCCTGAGTTTCAGTAGTGATGTTTTCATTGATTATATTGACAAATATCTAATAAGATCTGCAACACTGATCTTTCTAGATTCTCAGCTTATCAGAATTACTGGGTTTTGTCAGGACGATGGCCTTTGTCACACTGCATGTGGAACACCAAACAATCATGCTCCTGAGGTAGGCTTAGTCAAATGGCTTGTTATGCGGTTTTTGCACCCTGTTTTTAATAGCCTCCTCGTTTCTCTGGTCCCAAGGTTCTTAATGATCAAGGCTACGACGGGGCAACCGCAGACTTGTGGTCCTGTGGAGTGATACTCTTTGTACTACTTACTGGGTACTTGCCTTTTGAGGATTCTAGTCTCACGACGCTGTACAAGAAGGTAAGAAGTTCTGTAATATATTTCCAAGCTTCTTCCTCACCGCTATCCATGATTCCCATTTCTATGTTGCACTTTTGTTATTTTTCAGATCTCATCTGCTGAATTTAGTTGTCCTTCTTGGCTGTCTTCTGGTGCTAAGAACATGATCGTCCGAATCTTGGATCCAAATCCTTTGACTGTAAGATATTTTGGTTTACTACTGCTTTCATGAACCTTCTTTTGTTATCTTCCGTCGAACCCCAACATCTCAACTTGTTTTCTAAGACCATTAGGCGGGTTAGGGGTTACCAGGAATATGGTGGAAATTTAATACTTGAGGGCTAATGGAAAACTTGAAGAGATCATTCAGGATAGACATAGTGGCATTCGTAGTGTTGGTCTAAAGTGTACATCTGTACATTTAATTGTCCTAATGAATGGACAGACCAGAAAGCATAATTGAGAAGCTTAAGCTCTGCTTATTCTCTCCATATCTCTAGTCTTCCTGACTGTTTCCTTTCCTTTCCATTCCACTACCTGAAATGAGCTGCTCCTACTAGATCTATCATTTTTCTAAGTGGATATGCGCATGTTATAGTCATTCTAAGTGGATGCTTATCTGTGTCTTGCATGTAGAACTTTATCATTCAAAACATCTGCGGGTAAATTAATTCCACATGTTCTTGATTTCTAAGGTAGAACTAATTGACTGTGTGTTAACATGCCAGCGTATCACAATTCCAGAGATTTTGGAAGATGCGTGGTTCAAGAAAGATTACAAGCCAGCTGTATTTGAAGAGAAGAAAGAAGCAAATTTGGCTGATGTGGAAGCTGTTTTTAAAGATTCTGAAGTGAGTCACTTATCTATTCTGAGATCTGCTGGATCATTGAGTTGAAGGATTTAATCATATGGAAATAATCACCTAGTTCCGGACTTGTTTAGGTTTAGGGTCAATGCAGTTACAAACGTCTTTGATCCTAACCCCAATTTCGGATTAGTTGATTGTGCTAAAAAATTTAGTTCCAAAAGGCAATGGTTGTCATATAATTATTGTTTGGTTGAATATGAAGAGAGGCTTGAGATAACGTATGCCTTTGCTTCACAGGATGGGAGAGTGCGATTGAGGTCATTTCCTTGTGTGATATGTTCAGGTGGTACTACTTGTGGCGATGTTCGTTCAAGGACCAAACTGATGAACGGCTTGATAGAACGAGGGAGACCTCAAGAGGCTCATTCTATTTTCAACACACTTATCGAAGAAGGCCACAAGCCAAGCATCATCACATACACCACTCTTGTAACTGCATTGACCCGTCAAAAGCACTTCCACTCTCTCCTCTCCCTCATCTCCAAAGTCGAGAATAATGGACTCAAACCTGACACTATTCTCTTCAACGCCATAATCAATGGCTCTTCCGAGTCTGGAAATCTCGATCAAGCAATGAAGATCTTTAAAAAAATGAAGGAAAGTGGATGTAAACCCATAGCAAGTACATTTAATACTCTCATTAAAGGATATGGAAAAATTGGTAAGCTAGAGGAATCGTCAAGACTCCTGGAGATGATGTTACAAGATGAGATGCTCCAACCAAATGACAGAACATGTAACATACTTGTCCAGGCTTGGTGTAACCAAAGGAAGATTGAAGAAGCATGGAATATTGTATATAAGATGCAGTCTTATGGGGTAAAACCTGATGTAGTCACGTTTAACACATTGGCAAGAGCGTATACGCGGATTGGGTCAACATGTACAGCTGAAGATATGATCATACCAAGGATGTTACACAACAAAGTTAAACCGAATGTACGTACCTGCGGTATTATTATGAATGGATACTGTGAAGAGGGCAAGATGGAAGAAGCTTTGAGGTTTTTCTATAGAATGAAGGAACTTGGAGTTCATCCAAATCTCTTTGTTTTTAACTCTCTAATTAAAGGCTTCCTTGAGATCAACGACATGGATGGAGTTGGTGAGGTATGATTTATGGTTCATTAAGTGTTCAATAGTTTTCATTCACATCCATATTTTTTTATCTGTGGGCATGCTAATATGACAGGTAGTGAATCTGATGGAAGAATTTGGAGTAAAGCCTGATGTGGTAACATTTAGCACTCTAATGAATGCATGGAGCTCTGTAGGAGATATGAAAAGATGTGAAGAGATCTATGAAGATATGTTGGAAGGAGGAATAGATCCTGACATTCATGCATTCAGTATCCTTGCCAAAGGGTATTCTCGAGCTGGAGAGCCCGAAAAGGCAGAGCAAATCTTGAATCAGATGAGAAAATTCAGTGTTCGCCCAAATGTGGTAATCTACACAACGATCATAAGCGGTTGGTGCAGCGCCGGTGAAATGAAGAAAGCGATGCAGGTATATAAAAAAATGTGTGGAATCATTGGTTTATCGCCTAACTTGACAACTTACGAGACTCTTATATGGGGATTCGGGGAAGCGAAGCAGCCATGGAAAGCGGAAGATCTTCTGACAGAAATGGAAGAGAAGAACGTTGTTCCCACAAGAAAAACTATGCAACTCATAGCTGATGGATGGAAAGCTATTGGTGTCTCTAATAGTAATGATGCCAATACATTGGGGTCTTCGTTCTCAACTTCTTCCAAACTCAATATCCCAAATCATATCGGCTCATTGAGAAGTCCATTGTTCTTAAAGGGAATGCCTGAAAAACCAAAGCTATGCATCAAGTCCACGTTTGGTTTGAGGCAGAATGTTTTGGTGGTGTTGTGCAGAGACCAGTTAAAAAAAGAGAAGCTAAAGATTTTAACCTGTACAAAAAGATATTTTCGAAGTTAATGGTAAATATTATTGAAAATTAAAAAAAAAAAAAATTTTTTAAAAAAAAAAAAAAAAAAAAAAAAAAAAAAATTTTTTTTTTTTTTTTTTTTTTTTTTTTTTTTTGGAAAAGTTGGGATGTTTAGATCAGTGGAGAACATTTGGTACCATTTAGAGGCAAAGCAACTGACTAAACTAATCCACAAATGCAATTTTGTTGGTTGTTCTAACTTCTAAGGAAATATAAAAACTATATATATATATTCAACTGCATCCTTTTGGAATATGTACTTGGTTTTAGTTCCAAAGCAAGAACCAAAGAAAAGAAACCAACAATAAAAAAAAGCCAGAGTTTGAGTTCTAGAATTATAAATATCTTGATTTTCTTTTGCTTTTTAAAAAATAAAAAAATGTTGTTCCATAATTAATAAATTAATTAAACATAAATATATGTTCCTAATTTCTATATAATTTAAAACTTATTTAAATCGATATTTGATAAATTATTAAATACACTAAAATAATAATTTTTTCATTTTCAATTTGGGATAATTAAAAATTATCAAATTTCGGTAAGATAATAAGATACTATATGTTTCTAAAAATCTACTTTAAATATATGGTTCCATTATAATATTATACCTTAATAACTATTTAAATTTACAATATATATATATATAATTAAGATAGTTTATTTGGTATATGATTCATATGTTGTTTTTCTTAAATTGAATTTTTGTTCGAGCAGTTATTTTTTGCATCAATCTTTTGGGTGTGTTGTGCTTTTCAACTAAGATATTGTAGTTATCATCTTCAACTTCAATATCAACATTAAGAATATTAGCAAATAAGTTATTCTAAACTCTAAACTTCTAAATATCCATAAGCTTCTTCCAAATAGTCCAATATTGATATCAGTTTTGTCATAGATGAAACTGTCAATCATGAACTCAAAATTGTGACTATCGTTTTCACAAAACATCATCTAAATTACTTGATATTGCTAAATTGAACTACATATGCACCGACGACAATGATTAACTATTTTCTTTTATCGAATAAATGAGGTTATAAGTATTTTAGAGAAATCGAAACACTTGAGGATGAAGATTCTAGGTCCACCTTCACTTATCCACACATGTTTCTTTTCATCGATAAACATTTTAGTAGTTCTCAACATATATACCACTCTAAGATAACGTCAAATTTTTTCAAGAACAAATTTTAATTTTGACTATTTTAATTTTACGACGTGGATTATCGCCCTGGACGAGTATTATCTTGAATGTCAGCTTTTACAACTTTTGAAACATATCTAGAAAATCGATGTATATGTGATGGCAATCACATTTGCTGGTTTCTTTTTACCTCGCAGGTTTTCTCGTACCCATGCCATTATCTTAGCAATGCACCGCTTTTCGGTTGTATCCTTATTCCAATTCACTGATTTTTTTTATAATGATTAGTAATATTTAAATGAAAACTTAAAATGATTAGTAATTTCTAAAGGAAAACTTAAAATGATAAAGGTTCATACCGCTTCGGGTATGGAACACATTGATACCCTGATTAAAAAGCCCATCCATGATGGTTTCTAGTCATTTTCTTTCGTACATCGCCAACATCGGTGATTTCAACATGGATAGTTTGAATTTCTCTAACGTGTTGTATTGTTTTGACTATGCCGCGATTTGATTAAGGATTGCATGCAAAATTAAAACGATATAATTGATTTATCTGATCGATCATGTTTTAAAATCTAATGCTTGCAGAGATATGGTAGAAATAGTTTCTGGACTGTAAATGCTATTTTATATTTTAATTGTGTTTAATGTTCCATGCCTAGTTAAGTTTATGAATATTTACTAAATTAAGTTCTAAGGCAGGGATTTTTAAATTATTGAGACCTAGTCTACCAATGCAAAATATTGAGGAATTTGATCATTTCCCTTATAGTAGTCAAGTTTGCATGTTTAATAAATCTTGTAAAATTGGAGGTAAGACTTGTATTAGGATCAAGAACATTATGTGTTTAGAGAGCTTTTTTTCTTTTGTGAACAACCTAACAAGATAAACTTTTTGGTTCCTTGTAATAGTATTTATAGTGTAATCATGCTGATTAGTTATGGTAGTATATTGCATCACGTTTGCAACATATGAGATTCCTCATGACTGAGGGAGGCTTTCCAAATCTAGTACATATTCTCCGCCTTTTCCACGACATGGTACTTATGTATCTTTTTTCCATCAGATTGTCTTCAATCATTTTAGTCATATGAAATAATGCTTATGATTTAAAATAATAATAATTGATCATTTTTATAATTTTATATATTGCATCTATTTTGGTATATTTTTGTTAGTCACAATCGCATCGGTTACAAACCAACCGAAAATATTCTGTGAATACATTTGTTTTCTAGCCGCTATACTAGTCGTAAAAACTGTTCAATACTGCTATATAGAGCATGAAAACAAGAATTTATACGACTAGTAAAGATATAAAGATAAACAACAATAAATAAAAAGGTTTAGAAAGTTTGTTTATATATATATATATATATATATATATGTATGTTTTATAATTACAATACTTTTCATGTATATAAAAATTATGTTGCCGGTAATGTTGATAAGTTCACAAAGGAGTGGAACCCTCTTTTGGTTATTTTGTGTAACTTTTGTTGAAATGTTAAGACTCTTCTTTTAAATATTTTCGCAACTATCCGTTATGGTCTGCCACCGCAAACACTCCAAAGTTTTTTATTTTTTTAAAACCGTATCAAATGATATGAAGAGGTATTTCTGTGATTAAGTATCAAACGGTTGCAACCATTTGCAGAAATACTAATCAAGATTCAAGCCGTTAACATAATGTTGTAAACAAAATGAGTTTTACGTTTTCCACCCGACGTTTAGATGATAATCGACCACAAAATCGTTGACTTTCACTTTTTCTTTGATAGTTTTTTTTTTATCGGTTAAAGTGGACGTATGGGTAAAATAAGTTTTATCCAGAAAAGAGAGAGTAACAAGGATGCGCAAAATATGAGCTCATACTTCACATAACACTAATAAAGAGCTTAACCAAACAAAAACAAAGCAATCAAATAAAAAGGGAAAGAAGCAAAACATGTCCTAAAGAAGGTAACCAAACAAAAACAAAGCAATCAAATAAAAAGGGAAAAAAGCAAAACATGTCCTAAAGAAGGCAACCAGAATGAAACTTCACTGTAAGAAACAGTAAATCCTATTTCTTTTTTTTTTTTATGGGTTTAAGATAAAATTCTCTCTCATTTAGCCATCATGACTTTAACGAATTCCTCATAGTTGATCTGACCATCACCATCAACATCCGCTTCTCGGATCATCTCATCAACTTCCTCATCGGTTAGCTTCTCCCCGAGATTAGTCATCACATGTCGAAGCTCCGCTGCAGATATGAAACCATTTTGGTCTTTATCAAAAACCCTAAAGGCTTCCTTGAGCTCTTCCTCTGAATCAGTGTCCTTCATTTTCCTTGCCATCAGGTTCAGGAACTCTGGGAAATCTATGGTCCCGTTCCCATCTGCATCAACTTCGTTGATCATGTCTTGTAGCTCAGCTTCTGTTGGGTTTTGCCCCAGCGACCTCATCACGGTCCCAAGCTCCTTGGTGGTGATGCAACCTGCAACCAGATTCAGGACTAACCTTTAGAGACAGACTACTCTATCCACGCGATACTTTCAAAAAGAACCAAAAACATATCATGTCAGTATCCCAAAGAAAAAGCAAAACAAAAGTCATTGCAGTTCTTATTTGAAGTAATGAAGATCCCACTAAGTTAACAAAGAAACTTTATTCATGCAAACTAGAAATAAACACTCTTCAAGTCTTCCTAAAGTGTTAGGGCAAAGAAAATATTCTGTGTTTATTCCATCTTTCCTTATGTGTATTGTACAAGCAAACCTAGACTCTATGTGTATTAAAAGACAATATTCTTCCCCAAATCTCTTTACATGGTATCAAGCTAGGTTAAAAAACCCTAGCCATTTCGTTCAATTGAGCCCAAATGTTCAGCACCAATCAAAATAAGAACGAAATTACATATCTAGCTTTAGTTAGATATAGAGAAACATCTATAACATCAATCCTTTTTCCAATAATTAACCATTAATACGTCGACTAACAACTCAATATCTAAAAAACATGGATAAATTTAATGAAGAATTTCATATATGCATCTTCTTCAGCTAGAACCTGTAAGATCCAACACGAGACTGGCCCAAGTGATGAAAATGAACAAAAAAAAATGGAACCTGTCGCTGGTGAAGTGAACCAAATCAACCCTAAAACGAAGCGATCGAGCGAGCGAGCAAGCAAACACCGCGCGAGTCATGAATCATTATCGAAACACGAATTGTACAAGAAAATAAATCGGCAAACAAATTCCAGAAACGAAAAAGATCTGAGAAAATAACATACCATCACCATCCTTATCGAAGAGGCTAAACGCTTCCTTGAACTCTGAGATCTGGTCATCGGTGAGCTGGTCCGCCATTTTCCTTGTTTCTTTCTGGAAATCTGATAGATTTTGCTACTTTGCCTTTAAATTAAGATGCAATACCTTATAAACCAGAGGCCCAATACTTATTTGGGCTCTCAATCCTTATGATTTTGTCTTCTAAGTAGTTTTGTAAGAAACTTGTTTTTCTTTCTTTTAAGTTTTGGCAATTAATTAATTTAGTCCTACAGTAGGTAATTATGAAATTATATGATTTTAGTGTGTCAAATGATTATATGTATGAATTTAAACAATAACAAAAAATTAGTTAGTTTGAATAAATACTTTTTGGTAGGTTCTTATCTATTCAAATTTAAAAAGACTAAAAATATGAAGAAAATGCTTTTATCTATTCAAATCTGAAGACTCAATCTTTTGTCATAGAACTAATTAACACAAAGATAATTGACCAAAAGAAAGACTAAAAGATAATAAATTTCTAAAGAAAAAAATTAAGGAAAACAAATTCAATATGATTACTAAGGAAAGAAATTTATATATTGTCCCGTACGAAAAAAGAAGAGAAATGTCATTATGATCGTCCCTACACGAAATTAAATAGTTTGTCTGTTAGCTTTAAATTTACAATCATCGTATCTCTCGTCCCTCGTCGCATCTCTATCCCAAATTTTTCTCCTGTGTGATAAGCGAATTCTGCGCCATAGATTTTTTTTTTTTTTTTTGAATTCTTCTGCTACCTTTTGAGCTCCCTAAAGGCTTACATCGAGCGAGTTTCATTTCACCTCTACTTGCTCACTTTTCTCCGGCCAATTCTCAGGTGTGTTCTTCGATTCCTCATGTTTTGCTTCGATTCATTGCGCTATTCGGTAACTTAGAGAGTTTAAATCACTTAATTACGCTTTAAATCTGTGAAAAAGTATGCATTATATATAGATGATGATGATGAGGTTTTAATTGTATACACAGATACATATGATCATTTGTTTTGGTGGAGAAATTGAATATTTATATGCGTGTGTATGGTTGAACAAAATAGTTGATGATTCTGAGGATTTAGTGTGTTGTTGGAGTAATAATAAAAGATGATCGTAATTTCCGGAGAAAAGTTCCGCTGCTAGTTTTTGTCAGATTTCAGCTGTTTTTGCGCTGTGTCTTTTTCGAGCTTTGTGGCGTGTTACTGCTTTTGTTTATTTGACGGTTTCTTTGTCCTCTTTTGCATATAGTTTCTCTGTGAATTGAGAAACACTTTTTTGCCTCGCCTGTTGGATTCCTTACATGAGAAACTCTAATATAGAGATTACATTTTTCCAGAAACAGCTTTTTAAAGATCAAGGAGTTGAGCATACGGAGTGATGAATCGGCCAAAGGTTCAGCGTCGGGTTGGGAAATATGAGGTTGGAAAAACTCTTGGACAAGGCACTTTTGCCAAAGTCAGGTGTGCTGTTGATACTGAGACAGGAGAACGCGTGGCTCTGAAGATCCTTGATAAAGAGAAGGTTCTCAAGCATAAGATGTCTGAACAAGTAACTCACTTTCCTTATCCGCATCCATGCTATTGATTTGCCTACAAGTTAAATGTGTTTTCTAAAAGATAGATCCATCTTCAATCCATAATTATAATTTGGGTTTTTCCCGTTTGCTTTTACAGATAAGGAGAGAAATTTCTACTATGAAGCTGATAAACCATCCAAATGTAGTGCGGCTGTATGAGGTCTATCTCTATGCCCCCACTTTTCTCTATTTTCTTTTTGGCTGCTTAAGAGCTCTGTAAGTGAAGTAAATATGTTAAAAGCTAACTTTTACGGAAATAATTGATATCGTTCCAGGTTTTGGCAAGCAAGACAAAGATATATATTGTCCTAGAGTTTGGCATTGGTGGAGAGCTTTTTGATAAAATTGTGAGTTTTCCTTAATTACTCCCAAGGGATTTATAATTTGTATCTGATCTATCTTTGGTGTTTGAATTACACATGCTAAGATCTGGTGAATCTTGATAAATAAGCTGAAACATTTTCTTATCTCTGATGTAAATTTAACCTTTTCATTATGTGTAAATTTGTAAAGGTACATGATGGGCGCTTGAAAGAAGAGGGAGCACGGAAATATTTCCAGCAGCTTATCAATGCAGTTGATTACTGCCACAGCAGGGGAGTGTACCATAGGGACTTAAAGGTATCAGAGTTGGTAAATCTTGGGCCCAAGTTTGCAGTATGTTTTTCTAAAAGCAGCTTAGTCATGCCTACATATTTACATCTTCTCCAACTGCAGCCAGAAAACTTGCTTTTAGATGCTCATGGAAATCTGAAAGTCTCTGATTTTGGATTGAGTGCCTTGTCCCGACAAGTCAGGGTAACCACTGAATTTGTTTTTCTTAGCATCCTTTTGTTTGCCTGAAGTCCTACTGATTTTTCCTTGTTCTATTCTAATAAATGTGCCTGTAGTCCAGCAGATGGTTTTTTTATTGATTATTTTTACATATATTGAATAAGCTCTGTAGCACTGATCTTTCTAGATTACCCGCTAATGAGAACTTATTTGGTTTTGGCAGGGTGATGGTCTTCTTCACACTGCATGCGGAACTCCAAACTATGCTGCTCCTGAGGTATGCCTAGTCATGTATCTTGTCATGCGGAACTCCAAACCATGTTTTTAATGATTTCCTTGTTGCTCTTGCCCAAGGTTCTTAATGATCAAGGTTATGACGGGGCAACCGCAGATTTGTGGTCCTGTGGAGTGATACTCTTTGTACTACTTGCTGGATACTTGCCTTTTGAGGATTCTAATCTCATGACGCTGTATAAAAAGGTAAAAAGTTTTCTCATATTTTTCAATGCTTCTTCCTTCACCATTATCTGTGATTACTGTTTCTATGTTCACACTATCGTCATTTTTCAGATAATAGCTGGTGAATATCATTGTCCTCCTTGGCTCTCTCCTGGTGCTAAGAACTTGATTGTCCGAATCTTGGATCCAATCCCTGCGACTGTAAGATATTTCAGTATACTAATGCTTTCAAGATTTAAATCTATCCTTTCATTTTTCTCCAGTCGAACCCCAAACAATCTCATCTTGTTTTTATTCTTAGACACTTAGATAGTTATGGCTTACGAGGGATCCAGGGGAAATTTTATGCTTGAACCCTGATGGAAAATTTGAGAGAATGTTTAACATAGTAGCAGTTTTTTGTTTATCTTGTGCTATTTTTAGCATTAGGTTTGAACAAACTAATAATTCTACATATTTAGGTAGTGTCATTACTTGTGCGTAATTTAGTCACATACAACGTGAAAGCGTATTTACTGACTTGGAAAATTGATCTGTAGTGTTGGGTTAAACTGTACGTTTAACTGACCCAAATACTGTTGTGGCCATTATCAACATATCAAAAACATATTAAGGCAGCTGAAGCTCTTGATATGCTAAAACTGGAGTTACTTTGAGTTTCATTTTAGTTTTGTGTCTTATAAATCAATTAGTTTCCATTCTTGCTGATCTTTCTTCTGAGGGTATCTACATGAAATGAGATACTGCTGGTAGATTTATCATAATCTTTCTAACATGCTCAAAAGTTTATGGCTCTCCTGCATATGTTTAGCTATATACATAGCGGATGCTTTATGATAGATATTCAGTAATAATTTGGTGAAGATTGATTGAGATTGCTTGATTTAGTATCTTAATCATGGTATAACTAAGGGATTGTTATTGTGGTTTCCTATTCAGGGTTTTGGGGGTTTTCCTATTTAATAAGCTCTTGAATAGCAATAGGGTAATATTTGGATTTCTTCTGAGGGACAAGAGTTAGGGAATACTTTGTATTAAGTTCTCCTTGTGGGGAGTTTACGTTTGTAATCCTAACATCTACTTTTTCTATCAAAGTATTTGTATATTTCCTCTTTGACTCTTTATTACTTTGATGTATATCTTTTGCATGTAAAACTTGACAATTTTAAACACCTGAAGGATAAATTAACGCCACTCATCCTTGATTACAATGCTCAAACTAATTGACTGTGTGTTAACATGACAGCGTATCACAATATCAGAGGTTCTGGAAGATGCGTGGTTCAAGAAAAATTACAAGCCAGCCGTTTTCGAGGAGAAAGAAGAAACAAACTTGGATGATGTGGAAGCTGTTTTTAAAGATTCAGAAGTGAGTCATATTTATTTAATCTGAGATCTGTAAGATGATTAACTGTTTTTCCTTTTTTCGATTTACTTGAATGAATGCAAAATGTCTCTGGTTTATGAACAGGAGCATCATGTTACTGAAAAGAAAGAGGAGAAACCAACTTCTATGAATGCCTTTGAGTTGATATCAATGTCGAGAGCTCTGGATCTCGGGAATTTGTTTGAAGAAGAGGAGGTGTGTCTCTTAGACTAAATTTGTTGAATCCTTGAGCAAACACTCTTTTTTGTGTGACTTGGCATTATCGTTTACAACTTTCTCATGATAACAGCAGGCGGACATGTAGACTGTCTTAGGGTTCAGTTTTGCCACATTATGTTTTCACTGATGAAGTCTATATGGTTTGAATTACAGGGATTTAAGCGAGAAACAAGATTTGCAGCTAAAGGTGCTGCTGATGAATTAGTCCAGAAGATTGAAGAAGCTTCTAAGCCTCTTGGTTTCGATATTCAAAAGAAAAACTATAAGGTAAAGCGATCGTGTAGCTATTGACATTGTCTCTCCTTCGTTTTACTACATTGTCTCTCCTTCGTTTTACCAAACAAAACAAGAAATCCTATCCCTCGGTATAAACCGATAAGCCCTAACCTCACCAAACGAGTCCTCCTTCGTATTTGTGAAAAAGTTAAGGTCCTCAAAACCACTTATAGAAGAATTACTAGTTAGAGTAGAAAGTTAAGGTAGTAATTAACATATTATCACCCTTGTTACTCACTTTCTCGCGGTGTGGAAGTTTCCTTGATGGATATCGAAATATCACTTCACTTTCACTGAAGCACTACTTTTGTATACAGATGAGGCTTGAAAACGTGACTGCCGGAAGGAAGGGAAATCTAAAAGTTGCGACTGAGGTACATTATGCATGCTACGCATAATTCTTTCCCATATTAAATTAGCATATCTGAATCTGAATTGGTTTGGAATGAAAGTAGTGACCTTATCTATAATATCTTGTAGATATTTCAAGTATCACCTGCTCTTCATATGATCGAAGTCCGGAAAACTAAAGGGGATACATTGGAATTCCATAAGGTATAAATATCCACTTTTTGGACTCTGTAGTAATGTTCTTTTGAGGACTGTTTCTTATATATATGGTCCTCTATACTGTCTTTGCAGTTCTACAAGAAGCTCTCGACCTCACTTAACGATGTAGTTTGGAAATCCGGTGAGAGCTCTGGTAAAAGCAACTAAGAAGAGACTGTTTAAAGTCTGCTTATTCTGATCAATCTCTTTCTTTTTTCTGGTAGTCTTTTTTTTTCAAAGACTCAATTCTTTTAAAATATTAGAGACAAAAATCATGAGATTTGACTCTGTACATATCGAAGCATGTGCAGTAAGGTGTTAATATATTTGCGGACTTCGATTGTAGACAGGAGTAGAAGAACAATGCAGTGTTGTTTTGTCAGTCAAACATTTTGTCCAAATGGTTAGCTTTTTACAACTGCGTTTACTATTTATTCGGTGTATGGCCTAACGACGACGTTTTAAGAATGCTGTGAAAAGTAAAGTAAGCGAGACGACGACATCTATATATTTAATCACGAAAAGTAAAAAAGAAATAACGCTGTACTACAACGAACTTGGAGTAACAAACAAAATTTTAAATAATTCTAGTTTTCACTGTGGACCTACATTATTTATCCACATTTGAGGATTTCTATGGTTGACACAATTTTGTATCGGTTTATCAAATTAAAAATTCGAAATCTTGGAGCCATGGCTTCCTTATCGACGATAACTCAACCGTGGTTAGTACACATTCCCGGCGAATCCGTCCTCCATCACGTACCAAGCACGTGCTCTTTCCCATGGAAGTCAACAACCACCACGAAGCGGATTATCTGTTCGCCGGCGAGAAATTCCGGTGAGGTGTCAGCTGAGGCAGAAAGCAACGGTGGATCTAGCACCGCCGTGGATGAAGCACCGAAAGAGAATCCTTCTTTAATCTCAGCTCTTAACGTCGAACGAGCTCTCCGTGGCCTTCGTAATCCTTCTCTCACTCTGTCTCTTCCTTTCAATTTTAAAATCTTCGATGAAGAAAAGAAAAATTGATGGCGGTTTGGATTAGAATGCAGCGATTACAGATGTGGATCACTACAGCCTGCTTGGACTTTCCAGAAACTGTTCTTATGATCAAGTGAGCTCAATTTCACATCATTCAGAGCAGTCTTGATTTATGCTTGGTAGAGGAAGAGATTGAAGGATTAGCTTTGAATGTTTAATCCAACAAATTTTATTCTTGTCAGGTTAGAATTGGGTACCAAGATAGAGTTAAGGAGCTAAAGGAACAAGGTCTAGACGAAGAACAAGTTGGATCTTGTTAAAGTCAGTATTATTACCAAACAACCAAACCTTTTGAATATTTTACCTTATCATGGAGTAGTACAAAGTAATTGAGATGAATTTTAGGAATCATATACGATCTTGTCGACCGTGGAAGAGAGAAGAATGTATGATTGGAGTCTAGCTAGAAGTGAAAATGCAGAACGGTACGTGTGGCCATTTCAGGTTGATATCATGGAACCATCCACTGACGAGCCGCCTCCTCAGGTGCGTACCGGTCTGAATGTCGAGAACACTATCAAATGTTACGGTTCGGTTTTTTCAGTTTTAGGTTTATTGGCATTGAGAAATCTATAATATCGAACCAGAACCAAATCAATTTTCAGTTCGATTTCGTTTATTAGCTGGGTCGTGCTTAAACAATTGATTAAAATATAAATCAATCAATAGTTTTCAGTATATTATGTAAAATTTGATTATTTGGTTCGAATTGGTTTGGTTTAATTTTGATGTTTGGGAGAAATGGACAGGAACCGGAAGATGTAGGACCAACGAGGCTTCTGGGATACTTCATTGGGGCATGGCTTGTCCTTGGTGTCGCTCTTTCTGTTGCATTCAATCGTTAGCCAAATTTCGTTTCTCGTACTGTTTTTTCATCTCCTCTTCCTCTGTTTCGATTTCGATGTATATTTACCTGATTACCTACTGTATCTAGTTGTAAAATCTGGTGATGTTCGAGCTACAAGATTGTAATGTATGTGTGTATTTATGTATCCCATTTCCACGTAGTAATGCATAGATCTAAATACCCAATGTCAAATATTTTTTTGACAAAATTAGAAAAAAAAAACAGAGAGGAAAACTCACCTACACAAATAATCCAACATATCACTATGAACACATCATTTACATTTACACTTTAAAGCATCACAAAATGTATTTTCAACATTGTCTACATTTTTTGTCACATCATTTCAATCTTCGTTGGTTCAAATGCTTTGATCACAAAGATGGGTAAACATTTACATATGGGCGTGCCGAGCACTTCATTGTTTATAACATGAAAAAATAGATAAAATCGTGGGAAAATGAAGAGATGCTAATGTTTAGAAAATCTTAAGCCGGAGGGAGAGATAAGGTCTGGTTCTCAAACCAACGTCGTCGGGAGTTCAGGATCGAAATTCATTCTATATATTAATCAACAATAAACAAATGTTTAAGTTGACGCATATATATATATATATATATATATATTTAATTAAGTTCTTGACTTTGTACTAGTTAATTAATTAGAGTATTAGACACAAATAAAAAAACGTAGTACAATTTGTTTTAGTAACGTAGATATTAATTAGCTTACATGACATGTTTGACTTCAGAATAAAGTAGTGATCAAACTTACTAGTTTTTGAAAAGGAATAGAAGCCAACGGCTTTAGTGGACTCGCAAACATTATTATTATTCCCAATTAAATAAACTATATTACTGGTTTTTTTTGTATTGAGTCATTTAACTACAGTATTAGGTAAATTGGTAAACAAAAATACCAGACTATTTAGGGTAGTGATCTAAAAATAGATTCAATTATGTAATAAATTATAAAATAACATATGTGTTTAACATGTTGTGATGCCTAGGCTAAAACGTTTAATTAATTCTAACATTTAATCATATTCGTATTTGTGAATTGTGATACTCGGATGATGATAAAACCTATTATGGTAAAAGGCTTCTAAAATCAGCTTTAATTGTGATAATTTAATTAAAATCAAATAAATTATAACTAATATTTTTGATAATTCTATTTTCAATCAAAGAAAATATTTTAATTAAATTATTTACTTCTAGAATTAAAAAATATTGTAATATTTAAAATAAGAAATATAAATTTTATAGAAGATACACAAATGATACGTAAAGGTTTAGTAATAAAAATGTTAGTGACATGAGATGTAATTTTTACGAACTGAATGTTGTTTCCAATTTTTACTTGTCAATTAATATATAGAAAATGTTTTTACATATACTATCAAAAATTTATTGCAAACTTAGAACAAATACTTTTTTTTTTTCTCGATCCTAAAGAAAAGAGATTGAAGCCAGTAGGCTATTGACTAGATGTTCTTAAATTACTTTATGGGACAAGATTCCGGAATTAGTTAATTTAATTCGGGCGGAATTTGGGAATTGTCCTCCTAAATATATATATTTTAATGTTGAGTCGGTCACAATCTTTTTCTTTTCCGTTTTAATACCCAAGTCAGCTGAATTCATATGATAAAGTAAATTTGCCTGCCCCACGATTATTAGAATAAAACAATAATAAATCCACAATAATTGAAGATTGTGAATAGAGAGACGAATGTCGTCAATACTGTGTAAGATCATTAACAAACGTTTACTTTCTTTTCTTTCTTTTTTTCACATCATTAACGCTTACTTTATGCATGAGAAATCAATGAGAAAATAGCAGTATAAAAGTTGCTCAATTATTTAAAATTTATGGTTTATCACCGGAAAAGCACAACCTATACTCGCTTAAAACCATGATAGCATTTAAACACCTTAACCTTTTTTGGTCAAAACACCTTAACCATTATAGCATTTCAACACGTAACTATTATAAGTTACCTATTCTTCAAAATCTAATATTTGTTTCTGTGTAGTAAAAAATATAGGTTAATCAATTATTTAGATTCTTATATTGGATTTTCAAGTTTTCAACAATGGTTAACCACTATTTTCAATGGAAAAGTTAAATGTTTCTTTCAGTTTCATGTATATATATATATATATATATTAATATATAGAGATGAATCCATACAAAATTTATGAGAGTTATATATTTTTTTTTCTGGTAAAGTTACAATAGTTATATACTTATATCGATGAGATTTTGTCTTTGTGGTAGTGTCCAGCGTTTTGCCTCAAAAGTTATTATTTTAGTTCTGGAAAATTTTCATAAAAATACACTAATTATTTATCGATTTTCATAAAAATACACGAATTTTATGAATACCCAAGAAAATACATGAATTAATTATTTCTTCCATTATAATACACAAAATTTTACATTGAATCCATTTAACATAAAAAAAATTTTTATTGTTTTAATAAAAATAATATTTAAATAATAAATTATTTTATAAAACTCGAAAATGATTCCTAAAATTTTTTTCAAATATGTAAAATTCCAGAAATTAAAATATTAAATTATGAAATTCCAAAAAAAAATCAAAATATTTCATGAAATTATTTAAATCTTTAAATAAGTCTAAAATTTAACATTTATATTATAGATACAAAATATTTTCATATAGTATATCTTTTGTGAAAATATTAATTTATTAAATATTCAAGTACTTAAAAATTTTGTATTACCATATATAAGGTAAACAACATATATCAAATTTTAAAATCATATATTTATATATATTATATTATTTACATCAGAAATTACCAAAATCACAAATACATGCAACATAACAGTAATTTCATGATATTATTTTTAAAAAATAACAGTAACTTTATTAGTGAAATTTTATGAATTTAAAGAGATATATTTTAACTTTATTTTTTAAAGTATTAGAAGTTTTATCTGTTTTTGGATTTTTTATGAATTTAAAATTTTACAAGTTTAATTTTTATTTTTAAGACTTATTTTAGGTTTTTAAAAATTTTTAGAATTTTATTGAGTTCTTTTTTATTTTATAAAATAGTTTTTTATCATAATATTTTTTATTTTAATTAAAAATAAACAGTTGTTACTTTTTGTAAAATCGTAAATATTAAATGGATACAATTTAAATATTTGTGTATTATAATAGAAAGAAAAAATAATTTATGTATTTTTTGGGTACCCACAAAGTTCATGTATATTTTTGTAAAAATTTTCTTTTAATTTAATTTTGGATCGGTTATTATTATTATTTTTCTACGAATGTTTCAAAAATATATACGAATTGAATGTAGAAGAAACATGTATCAGATGGATATTGTGGTCAATAAACTCGAATTTTTAATTCTTTTTTTATGTATATACAATTTTTGAATGAGAATAACATATGATCATCTGAAATAGTATATATGTATTACAAATTTTTGAATGAGAATGACATGATCATCTTAGAAAACTCACAGATCACTAATGATTATACATCCCCAACATAATCAACCATCACTAAATTTTCAGAATGAGAATGACATGATCATCTATCAACCTCAATAATTTTGTTTTGTCCAAAGTTTTCATCAAATAATTGTAGGATAAAAATGTCTACTCCATATTTGTATTTAAATTTTGTAAGATTAAAGAAAAAAGGAAATTTTTATTTTTATTTGACAAACCTAGTTTAACTTGATACAAAACAGTTTTTTTTTTTTTTCAAATCAATCAAATTGAGAGATGGTTGGAAAGAAAAATTGGGCGACAGTTTTGGCAACCGCCTAGTGGTTGAAATTTTTTGTATTTGAAAAAATATTAATATATCTTATTATTATTTTTAAACTTAATTTTTTTTAAAATATGATTCGTATTTTAATTTATCTCATGTTAGTTTTATTATAATTGTATCCTATTTAAACACTTGTTGCCAATTATAAGTTTATAACCAATATTTAACCGCTTATTTTTAATATAAACATTTTTTTTATTAAACCCGTTTTTTTCACGACCGCTATAAAACCAATAACGACGTCATCTTTCTATAATATGCCGTAACCATACAGACCAACTTTTCTTACACAATTAATTCTTAGATTTTTCTACTTTCATTCCTTTCTTCTGTTTTTTCGGTACGGGACAGATTTTGAGGATCCTTTAACCGTTCTTTTAAGAATGCTTCAATCTTTTTCTCTTTTTAATTTTCCTCCTTTATTTAGTATCTTCACATAACTCAGTGTTGACAATTTTAGGAGACATTTCTTTAATCCAATATCTTCGTTTTAAATAACACATGTAATAATCTGACCCCAAAAATAACATATATAAAACAACGTTATTAAAAATACTGATTTCAACGGCCGGATGAAAAAAATAATAATAATAATAATACCAAAGCTATAACCTCAGTCGCTATTTATAGCTAAGCCACTGCTTCTCTTACCACAGACAAACAACTAAAGTTTGGTTCCAAAAGCTAAAAAAAGCTTCCACCTACATTAGAGTCTCTCAAATAGCAAATACACACACACAATGATAGCTTACATAGAACCATACTTCTTGGATAACGACGCCGAGGCCGCCGCCGGGAAATCTACCGATGCCGTCTCTGAGTCACTCAACATCCAGGGGACAATCTTATGCGGCAGAGATGCGGCGGATATAGCCGGAAGGGATTTTGGCGGCATGAACTGTGTGAAGCCTCTTGCCGTGGTGAGACCAGTGGGACCGGAGGATATCGCCGGAGCAGTGAAAGCGGCTCTGACGTCCGATAAACTCACGGTGGCGGCGCGTGGAAACGGCCATTCTATCAACGGTCAAGCCATGGCGGAAGGAGGGCTTGTCGTCGATATGAGTTCCACGGCGGAGAATCATTTCGAAGTGGGTTATTTATCTGGCGATGGCACGGCGTTTGTCGATGTCTCCGGAGGGGCATTATGGGAAAATGTGTTGAAACGGAGCGTTTCAGAGTACGGCTTGGCGCCAAGGTCGTGGACGGATTACCTCGGGCTAACGGTGGGCGGGACGTTGTCAAATGCTGGCGTTAGTGGACAAGCGTTCCGTTACGGACCACAGACGTCAAATGTAACGGAGTTAGACGTTGTAACGGGAAATGGAGACGTCGTTACTTGCTCGGAGATGGAGAATTCAGAGCTCTTTTTCTCAGTTTTAGGTGGTCTTGGCCAATTTGGTATCATCACCAGAGCTAGGGTTTTGCTTCAGCCAGCACCGGATATGGTAAATAACTAAATCAACAATTAAATAATAATATTTCATAATCTCCAGTTTCCTAATCCAATCGAAAACCAGATATTTGTTTAAATTTAATATTTAAAATAATGAATTGTTTTGAATTTGATTGATCTTCCGTTAAATTACTTTAGTAATTAAAAGATATATTACTGATTGTATTAGGTGAGATGGATAAGAGTAGTTTACTCCGAGTTCGACGAGTTCACTCAAGACGCCGAGTGGCTGGTGAGTCAGAAGGACGAGTCATCGTTCGATTACGTGGAAGGATTCGTCTTCGTCAACGATGATGACCCGGTCAACGGATGGCCTACAGTTCCGCTCCATCCAGACCACGATTTTGACCCGACCCGACTACCACAATCTTCCGGGTCGGTTCTTTACTGCCTCGAACTCGGTCTTCACTACAGAGACTCAGACTCCAACTCAACCGTCAATAAGGTAACTTCATAAACACAAACTCTATAATAATTTTCAAAAATTCAACAACCATCCATCGTTATGATCCGACGGTGATGGAAGCTGCGACGTTCTAGAAACCTTGTTTGACCCAATTGTGAAGTTGACCGTCGGATCAAATCAACGGACCCGTTTTTACGCTTAACATTCATACGACATAAAATTCAGAAAACAGTGAAAAAAATAATAATATAAATTTTTTTTCACCCTATTATATTTCCTTAATTAAAAAAATTTTATATTATAGGACCGCATTGAGTTTTCTCGACCTCCATGATTACAACATAAAATTCAGAAAACAGTGAAAAAAATAATAATATAAATTTTTTTTTAATTAAGGAAATATAATAGGGTGGAAATGGAATTATACAGTCTCTTGTCTTCCTGCATAATATGAAACTGACCAGACATTGGGTAATGTATCTTCCATTTTGGATTGTCTGACAAAAAAAAAATTATGTATGCTTCTCTCAAATGCCCTCGTCTTAACCACATTATTACGAAAACGACTTCTTTTTTTTTTCTCCCTTTCTTTTTTGCTTTTGTTGTGTCTCTCTCAGGAATCCCATATTTTTAGATCACTTGCTTTTTGTACTCAATTATTTAGGTTAACCCCACACGTGTGATGTGTCTATTGGTCATGCGGTATGAACGTAAGGGTAAAATTGTATTTGTATTATTTAAACGTTTAAGAGTAACGTTGATGATTTGATATCAAACGGTCCCCCAAAATGGCTAAAATCTGACCATCGTTTTATCTGGAATTATCTGTATGTATCTGACTTATTTTATTTTATTTCCGAGTAGCGAGTCGAGAGCTTGATCGGACGGCTAAGATTTAATGAGGGGTTAAGCTTTGAGGTGGATCTGCCTTACGTTGACTTTTTACTACGGGTCAAACAGTCTGAAAAAATCGCCAAGGAGAACGGCACGTGGGAAACGCCGCACCCGTGGCTTAACCTCTTTGTGTCGAAGCGAGACATCGGAGAATTCAATCGGACGGTTTTCAAAGAACTTGTCAAGAACGGAGTCAATGGGCCTATGCTGGTCTACCCACTTCTGCGAAGCAGGTGAATATTACTCTCTCTTTGTTACTGGGACCCATCTTTTCTTTTGGGTTCGACAAGGCACCTATCTAAAAAGACTAAGAAGATCGGTCTAGTTAGTTTTTTTGGCACGTGTCAGTCACGTGTGATGATTAGTCGTGCTTAAAATGTTCCACAAGTCATGAGACGTGTGATCAACAAATTGTCGCCAATGTATGTGGCACACGTGTCTTTTTTCCAACCCCTCGTCAATTTTTTTTAACCGTACGGTTTTTCAAGTACAGAAAAATTGGAGTTTAGTAACGGCGTTTAGATTCTATAGGCGAGATCTGTAGGAAAAATTTATTTTATATTATTCAAATAAAATTACTAGCTAATACGATGCTTTAGGTATGACGGTTAGGTGGGTGACGGAGTTCTATAGTAACCGTCGTTAAGGTTAGCGTCGTATAGGGAAAAGACCGAAAGAGATGAAAAATTCTGTGGGGACAAAGATACGCTTCTGGGACCCACTATGAACTAACCTTAACTTTATTTACTTTTTTTCTTTTCTTTCTCAAATAGCCTTTTTGTAGTTTACTGAAGGGTAGTTTCGTCTTTAAATATTTTACTTTATGTGGAAAACGAGATTTGCTACGGTACCAACTACTAACTGGTAGACACGTAAGAAATAAAACCAATCGAGAGGATTATTGCAGATGGCCAAAAGTGTTACATTTTTATTCTCCGAGATTTAATTTCCTCCATTGACCAATAAGCCCTTAGACATTTTGTTATTAAGTGGTACTATTAAATATCGATAGTTAAACAATATAGTCTGGTGTGATTTTTATCAGGTGGGATGACCGGACGTCCGTGGTTTTACCGGAAGGTGAGATATTCTACATTGTGGCATTGCTTCGGTTTGTGCCGCCGTGTGCAAAAGGTTCATCGGTGGAGAAAATGGTAGCTCAAAACCAAGAGATCATTCATTGGTGTGTCAAAAACGGAATAGACTTCAAACTGTATCTTCCTCATTACAAGTCTCGAGAAGAATGGGTTCGCCATTTTGGAAACCGATGGTCGAGATTCGTTGATAGGAAAGATATGTTTGATCCCATGGCTATCCTTTCACCGGGTCAAAAGATTTTCAATAGGTGTCCCTGACCCTATTTCTTCCCTTTTTTTTGTTCGACTTATGTATTCTTGAGTTTTGTGGGTTTACTGTAATTTTTCCCTTTTTTTTCTTTCTTTCTTTCTAGTTTTCTTTTTTTTTTCCCCAAGAAAAAAATCAGCCTTTGAGTCATGTCTAATTATGGAGACTTCACAAGAAAAAAGTTCTTAAATAAATATCGTGAAATTTAAATTCCGAGCATATAAGTGAATTTTGTGAAGGATGTCTAAAAATCGTTTGAATATGGAAGAAAAACGGAGTTCCAAAGAGTTAGGTTATGTGGAGCACATTGCTGAAATAAATATATACATTGAAGATAATATACATGCATATACGCGAATTTTGTTCATATTTACTATTTTTTATTTAACTATTCTAACATTAGTCAATTCGGCTATGTAAATTAATATAATGTCGTTTGCTTGTCTTTTTGATGTTGCTTTTTTCATCTCTTAGATCATGGTTAATATTGTAGTTTTTGGATTGAAAATGCATGGAGTTGGTATATTGTTCTCTAGGTCATCCACTACGTCTAAGTTCTAACCCGTGGGGATTTGTTCCCGAAAGTCTTATAACTCTAACCACAACTTAGATTTGGATACTCTTTTAGTAGATTTCTGCCTAAGTCTGTATATTTTATGGCCATGTTCGATCTAGGATAAGAAAGGAGAGAGTTGATAGACATTGAAAAGATTGTTCTTCACATGCTGTCCCAATAATTATTCCAAAAGCTATAAATGGATCAACCAAATCAATCATCCATCATCCATATTGGAGCCAGTCCATGATACTATTGTGATTATGACACTATTTTGGATAATTCCTACTAAATTCTTATGTCCTATCGACTATTCGATTTGGACCGTTCGAATCATTTATGCACTTCATACATATATAAACTTGAATTTAATCTTTTTACAATTTTTATTAAAACAATTGTGGCATGTCCTAGACTTTCCAGTCAACGTTCTCATTCATGTAATTGAGTATTGAGACAATCTGTTGTAACTTGTACAATTCGGTGATGTGATAGCGAAATCTAGCAATTATACAATGGAACATAATATTATATAAAGATGTCGACGGCAAGCAAATTAGATGATGTCCATATCAATGCCATGTTATTTAGCATGCGAGGGGTATTGATGTGCGTATGAAGGTGACAGAGAACAATTATAACGGGTCGATTTCAAGTTCGGTTAACTGGGCGTACCACTTGGGGCAATGGAAGATAGTATCCGAACCGAGAAAATAATCTAAGTTCGAATTTCACAAGATCGCGGCTGCTGGATTGAATTTGAAAACGGGGTAATATATTTAAGTAGTGCAACCGTCACATGTATCATGATTGGATAACCCCTAACCAATTTGAATAAGAGTTTTCTCCTATACATATTGTTCGCACATTAAAGTTTTGGAAAGATGTGATGCGTTGATAAGTCTCGGAAGATTTACTTTGAATTGTTAATCCAATATATTATCGATTGGAAAGAAAGAACAAAAAAGATGGATGCGTTGATTACTCTCGATCGGAAGATTTACTTTGAGTACTCCATATTATCTTTTTCGTTTGCGGTGCCAATGTTCGGGAGAAAAAAAAAGGGTATATAATAAGACTTGTAGATTTTGGCATCAGATTCGTCTCTTCTTACCACAAAAGAATCAAGGAAAAAGGTTTTGAGCTTCACCAAATGAACCAACCTTTCTACATATATTATCAAAAGAGATAACACACACACATACTATTTTTTTATATATATTTTTGGTTGATAATCATATACTCCATCCGTTTCAAAATATAAGACGTTTTAAAAGTTTTTTTGTGTTTCAAAATATAAGGTGTTCTTACATTTTGATGTACTTTTTTACTTTATTGAATACTGTGTGACCAATAATAATTTACAGTTTAATTTTATAATTGATTAAATTGTTTTTGTTTATATATTAAATAATATTTTTTAAAAGTAAAAATAATTTTTTAATATGCGTGTTTTAACCCAAAACGTCTTATATTTTAAAACGGAGGGAGTATATTAATTTCGAGTAATCCTCTTAAGAGATTCTGATTCTTTTGTCTTCTATTTTCTTTTTTTTCTTTTTGGAAAAAAGCTCACATGCCAGTAAAGATAACGTAAGGCTAGTTTGAAGACATTAAAAGAAATTATTTCGATTGTAATTTGTTTGTATCTGTCTGTATTAAGATCAAGTAATTAAATTGAACTTTTCTTTGTGTATACATATTTGAAGATAAATAATTTAATCAAAATTGATTTCTGTGATGTAATAACACCCTTCCTTAATTTTATAGAGAACTACAATCTCTATTCAAGAAATAAAGTGCCCTTTTAAATGAAAAAATGTGAAAGCTTGTCGCATATCAGTGGATAAATCGTCGTATAAAATTACTAAAAAGAAAAAAGATTTTCTAAGTTTTGGGTTCCGCACCAAAATCTACTCGATTTCCCCCATTCCAACTATGATATGTAGAATAGACTTAATATTTTTTTCTTCTAGCAACTTTCCTTTTCTCGTTGCTTTTCTGTTTGTTTCTCTTTCACAAAAGATGAGATTCTAATTTTTATATATTTGTTCGCAGCTTTAGATAATGCAATTATAAGATGATGATTTCACATAGAATAAAACAACAGTGGGTTAAGAATCTCCCATGCAAGACCATTCCTAGTACGTTCTCTGGTAAACGTGCCATGCATGCACGGACGTGTTCTTCGATTTTTAATTACCTTTTTAGCTGCTTATGGCTTATGGGTCGCTAGAAGCCAAAAACGTTCTTACTACTTTATAGCTTCATTTGTTTAAATCGAGGAAAGGTATTATGTAATATGAACTCTGATAAGTGATATAGGTACATAATATAATTTATTATATTACTTTCAACATAATTGGTTTAGTAGATCGTATGATTAGTCTAGACTCTAAAGTTCTACTTAAAATTCTTGTATTTTAAAAATTGGCATAATTAAAATAAATGATACATTTACGTCAATACAAAAATATTAGTACGTAGAGGGCTCAACTGATGTACTACTATGCCATTCAAAGGAGAGAGAGAGAGACGAAAGGATCTCCGAGTTCAAATATCGGCGACAGAGAAAACACTAAAACTTGCTATTATTTGAAACGAATTTCTTTAACAAAAAAAATTTTAAACGAATTTATGGTATTCTTAGAGGCGATTTTGAGATTTTTATGGGATACAATACCAAATATTTAGATAATATAAATTTTTAAAATCCGTACCAAATTAATTTAAAATATAATACTTCAAATATTTTAAATATCATTATAATTTTTTATTTTGGAAACAAATTAAAAAATAATACAACAACTTTTTCAAGCAAGAATTTAAACAAAACAAAATATATATCTTTTTATTACTCTTCTAATACTATAATTTTTTTCTCTACATATAGTTATATATATATTTATTGGTAATCTTTTTAAGTGGGCCTCTGGGGTCCTATTCAATTGTCTCGTACGAATGTGCTGAGGACTGGCTATGGGTACTCTTCGACTTGAAGAAAACTAATGTTTTGGGTAAAATCCTGATACTAGTGGAATGGTAGACCAAAATTCCAGCTTTTTTCCCCCCTAAAATTCCAACTTGAATTTATATAATAATGGTTTGGTGAAAAGGATATTTATAAAGTTTGTGATGGTTGATGAATCTATTTTTTCATCGCGAGAATTAATTTGTGGGTTGGGTTTTATGGAATTACGTTCCGTTTGACACGTGAATGGAGATGCTTTTTGCATGTGAATTTTAATTTGCTTTGTAGCGAATTAAATTAACTAACCAAAAGAATATCTATGATTCCCCGATAAATGAAAAGATATAAAGATAAAGTTTTAGTGTCCAAGAAATGAAAATTTCAAAGAGAAAAGTGAAATAAAATTTTGAAAACGTTAAAGTAAAAAAAGAATAGATCGAGCACGATAGAAACAACGATGAGATGACAATTATCATAAAGATACTTTCGATTTTTTCCCTCGGACTTGCCGTTAATATATATAAATTCATGTCTATTCATGTGATTACAGCAACTAGATAAGAAAAGTGAAAGATACAATAATAAATTCATAGGTTGCCCAAATTTTAAAGCATCGATATATTGATATATATATTACTATTAATTTCAGATGACTTGGGGTCCGAATTAATTAATATTCCTACAAACTAGTTCGTTGTTGATCACGTTTCACATTTCTTCTCTAATGGTACGAAATAGTAAAAAAAAAAACAAAAAAAATTATTCACGATGGTTATAATATTTAAGTAAATATTGTAACACCGGTTCATCATGATGTTGATGAACTTCATCATTTTTCACCATTCAACTAATTAACAATAACGTATCTCTAGTCGTATAAGAATTGTTCGCTTCCGCTGCTCCGCACAAAGTAGTCAAATAAAAATGGTTAGAGTAAAAATAAATTCGCCTCTTTGATATTAGTGAGAACAACTTCTAACCTCAGTCTCTAACCTCGTCTCTCCTCTCGCCAGTGGACGAGAACAATTTCTCTTTTAGGCTCATTGTCTATATTCGTTTTCTATTAGACGTATTGTAGAGTTTGCTTTGTATGGTTCCTCATCGGTTTTGTGCCGACTGTAACTTTCAATTTCTATCAATAATATCTAGATGACAAAAAAAAGAGTAGACCTTGTAAAATAATATCTTACCCACGTCGTACGGTTATATATACGACTGTTTGTTTCAGTAAAGTAATTAAAGAACATATATACGAAATAGTATAAACTCACAAAACTTTCAATCTACAACTTTACTGCCACAAACATACAAAACGAGATAGTATGTGTGTATTTGTATATAAATATATAATGGTCCTCCAGAAAACGATGGCATATAGAGTTCAATTACAGCTATTCTCTAGGAAGGACCAAAGGACCATTCCACATTCAATTTCGATTCATATACTTTTCAGCTTTTATATCTCTATTTCTACACAACGACATTCCAATGATGTGATGTGATATGCCCAACACAGTATGAGTGTACCATAAATAGACAAATAAACACACACAGAGACACACATACATGTTACTTATGAGTTTTTTTTCTTTCTCATTCATATTCTTTAAACGGAGATGGAACTAAATCATAATATATATCATTTGATTGATTGGATTTTTTTCATACAATATCTTACTCAAATCCATATTTGGTGATACTCAAAGTCATTCTTGTAACCAATATATATCACAAAGTCAGTAGCACGAGTTTCTTTTTGTTTTCTTTGAAAAAGGGGAAATGCGTAAGATATACGAAGCTAATATAATGTGACTACATATGCCATTATGATTTAAAAAAATATCAATCAATGGTAAAGAAAAACTACAGAATTGCGGATATTTTCTACAAAGTGAAATTATGTTTTTTGCTATATATGCGAAAAAGACAAATAACTCATGATGATTTTACATGCAAAATTACATTTTCTTAGCCAGATTTGGAATGCCATCTACTTGCATTGATTTTGCCATATAGTGGATTCTGGATTTTAACAAACATCCAAAGTTCTATTGACTTGGTCCCTACCTCCAAAATTCAATTCTTATTTATAGCTCAATATAGAAAAAAATATATAAGAGAATTGAAAAATACCCAATATTGTATATATGTGAGATGTGGAGATCGATCCTTGACTTTTACATACACAAAGACAAATGAACAAATGATATATATGATGAAGATTTCCTATGATTTTCTTTAAATAAGAAGTCCAAACTTACAAAGAGAGTAATGTGAAAATCTAAGTAGCTTGACACCACACTATAAGCAAGTTGATATCAGAGACAAGAAAAAAAAAAAAATTTCTTACAATGAAATCTTCATTTTTGTTTTTTTATAGGTGAAATCTACTGGTCATGAGGATTATTAATGCCATGTGACTTACCGAGCATGATTTGTAATATATCTCGTAAGTTCTATTTGTACATCACTTTTATTTTATTTGTTTTTAAACATCATGTACATTAATTTTTTAACTTTTCTATTATACAAGGTTGGTTTTCCAAAAATTAGCAAACAGCTGATCTGAAAATCTTTAGCAAAAAAATAAAAAATAAATCTGAAATTAAGAAAACAAAAAGAAGCCCGTGGGCTCTAAAACTAATTGGAATATATAATTGTCAACATGGGTCAAATCCTAATGAGCCCAATAATAGCTGGAGAAAGCCTTCGCTCCTTGCAGTTCGATATTTTTGTCAAACAGAAAATCGAATTTCAAATTGGTTACGAATTTGGTTTTGGTATGAGCTCTAATGATCCTTATACAGACTTTTTGATTTAAGTCATTGTCTCACAGAGATGTTCAAATCTATTTTTATATGAATCAAACCATATCAAACCCGAAATCTTTTTTCCTTTGTTGATGAGAAAGAAAAATGAATAACAATGTTGATGATGGGATAAAACTGTGAGCAGGCCTGACTGTGAATATGTTAAAACCACTCAAAAATTGGAAAATTTGGTAATATTAGGTGAATTGCTGAATTTTGATGTAATCTTTCTGGATATCTTGTATGACAGCAATTCTTTGACTGGTGGAAATAAAGTTTTCTCTGGTGGAAATACTCCACTTAGAAAGAGGTACACACATAAAACAAAATCTATTAAAAAGGGTTATGAGCTCATTATAAGAATCAACTGGAAAATTTTAAGTATTTGAAAGTAATTATTCTAAAAGATTTTTAAGTTTCGTTTTTTTTTTGTTTCCAGTCAATTTGCATAAAAAGACAAATTAAATAAATAGTCGTAATTGGTGTTTTTTTTTGTCAATGAGTTCAAATATTTCGTCGTAGAAAAACATTAATTTATATCATAATAATATCAAATATTTCGTCGTCTTCCTAATAGATAAGAAAAAAAAACATTATTTTATATCCTAACTAGATTAGGCCTATTCCGTTGGGCTGGTTTTATTTTAATGTTTTTAGAGTAATTTTAACAAAATTTTAAATAAAATATTTATTTTAAGAAAGATGTAGTCGCTGTTATCAATATTATTTTCAAAACTCATAAAACTATGATTTCGTAATTCTTGTCTAAATAATAATATCATAATTTTGTTTAAAAGACATTTATCTAATAATTTCTCACTAAAATCTAATTTTAATTTTTTTTATAAAAGATTATGATTTCGTAATTTCTTAAACTTATTTATTAATTATTAATTAATTAATACTAAATGTGATGATAAAACTATTTTGGCTAGAAAATTAATATTTTTTAATAAATGTTTAATCGTCCGATAACCATATCTATTTAAAAATTTTTTTGATTAGTTCACTCCTCTTAACAGACTGGTTAACTGAACTCCCAAATCTCATTTTAATTCGGTTAATAACCTTAGGCCTATCTCTCGTGCCCGCACTCACCAAAATCTTTTGCATTCTTTATCTCATGCTGTTTTCTGAAAATATCATCCATTTTCACAATTCTGTCACCAATTCTTTATTTTTTATTTATGTCTTGGACTTTATTTCCAAAGATGTTTGCTTTACGCAGGTTGCTTTCTTTTTTTGTCGTCAAATTCCTATTCACCACCATTTTCAATCTTTAGCATAAGCCTCACATATCCATCTCACTCCTTTGGATCCATATATGTGCATGAGAATTTGTTACGATGGAAGCAACTCTATCGAGTGGATCTATGCCTCTTGTTTCGACTTTTTCCCTTTGAGGAAGATCATTTTCACACTCTATCTCCTCTATGGAGAAAACATTCCCTTCATTTTTTTATCCAAGATAAGTGTTGTTTTTCTAATAAACCGAGAAAACTACACAATTTTCTAACTAATTTGTTATCTTGCGTAAATTATATATAAATTGAGTCGAAGAATATGATAAAAATGTTTAATGATCCTCTTGAATCTCTTTTCATTACTCCTAACATATCATACATGAGATTAACTCTTGACACTCTTGTTGCCACTGATTTGCCTATTTGGTTCACTGAGATTGACGTTGATGTTTTTTTCTCTCGGCTCTAACTATAACTTATATTTATTTCTAAGTTGTTAAAAAGGAAAAAATCATCATTTTCGATTTTTTAACATCTTGTTTTTTTCCACTTTATCATCTCAAATTCTCGTTTGTTCATCCCTATTTATTTGAGATTTTTTGCATTTGTAACTTATCTGATGTTTGATTTTCTTGTTTGTAAGCCAAAGATTTCTTACTGAAAATCTAAATTTATAAATTCCTATAAAAATTGTTATTATGTCATTTATTAAATTTCATAAAATTAATTAATTATTAGTAAATATAGTGATAACTTATTATAAATATATTTATTTGTTCATGGATCAACCTATTTAACTATTTGATCCACAAAATTAAATATATTTATGTGATAATTTAATCCATTAAATTTTAGATTCATTTATTAATCTAGATTTATTATTTAATTAACACTCAACTAATTAGTATAATGAGTTATGTTGGATTATACTAAATCATTTTTTCGTTCAAATAATAAGAAAGCTCGTGAAAATTTTTTTGGAGCCTAAATAATATGAAAGTATAAAAATCTAAATTTGAAAAGAAAAGTTTAAATTTTATTAAAAACTAAATAATAAGAATTAACATGTATTAGAAGTAAATAGAAAGTAAAAAATATTTATTTTATTTTTTATCTTTTTTTTGTTAGTTTATTTTTTATTAAGGGTAAATAATAACATAATTTTTTTACTCGTATGAGAATTAACACGTATCATGATCCTAATAATTATAATTTGACATATGTTATGCTATTGTAAAAGGAACAAAAGTGTATTTAGAAAAATAAAAAGTATATATTAGACGTGTCAATATCTAAACAATAAATCAATATGTGTTATAAATTTGTTAAATAAAATTTTGACATGTGTCAAACTTTTATGAAATTAATCAAGTTTTATATAATTAAAGCTTTATATAATAAGATAATATGAAAAGGGTCAATAATAAGAGGAGTTGACTAAGTGTGGGGCCCACTAAGTTTTACTGAGAATCAATCACTTTGGCTCGATCGATACAAGAAAGTATAAATATATCTCTTGAGTTTCCTTTTTTTCTGATTCAGTATCTTTTCCGATATATTTCACCTCCGCAAAATCCCTCTTTGCAAACCTCAAGACTCGAACTCCGATTTCCAGATGAATCCTCCCGATGATTCTCGACAAAACAAGCCTAAGCGTATGATTCCCGGGGAAACTGTTGAAGAAGTTTTCGTAGCACTTCACTGGGCCGCGGAGGGAGTACAGAAACGTTCTTTAGCTCGCAAAGAGAAGAATCCGGAAGAAAGAAAGAGCAGCGATTCAGATGAAGGAGAATTTTCTGAGGAGGCTTGGCAGAGGCTTTTGGCTAGACTAAAAGCGAGAAGACAAAAGACAAGTGATTATGAAGTTGCCAAAGCTTTTGCTGCTCGCATGCACTCTTCTTTTAATAATCCCAAGATTTTTCAGAAACAAGAAAACGAAGAAGATAAAGTGAGTGGAGATGGAAAAAGCCGGTTTCAGAAAGCTAAGGAGATGATTAAGGAGAGAAGAGAAGTAATCTCTACTTCATCATCTACTGGAATGGAGTTGGATTTGAAGATGATAACACAAAGGAAAGCTCCTACGCTTATGGAGTTGAGTGCCAGAGCTCTTGCTAAGAATTCTCAATCAATCACGTCTTTGAATCTTGTCCCTGATCATTTGAGGAAGCAACTCTCCAATTTTGTTAATGATTTAGGCAGAATCAACACACGTTTTATGCAGCTTCTCATAAAGGATTCTCCGAATGAGGTTTGTGTGAAGGACTGTGTTGATTTAGAAGAGCAAGACTTGATTCAATTCCTCTGTGATTGTGATAGAGTTAGCTTGACGGTAATAATAACTCTAATCCATTTCTTTATGCTGAAAATTTTCAATCTTTAGGTGTTAAGTCTTGTAAAATTTGAATCTTTAGGTGCTAACTCTTGTAAAGTTTCAATCTTTAGGTGTTAACTCTTGTAAAGTTTCAATCTTTAGGTGTTAACTCTTGATCTCTGCGGACGATCAATGACGGAGAACGCTATAACCGAGTTCTTGAAACGCTCGCCAAACGGATTCCCATCATTGACAAGGCTATCGATTGAAGGAGCTTTCTCTTTAACTGACAATGGATTGGCCTTGATTTCGAAATCAGCTCCTCTGCTTCAGTTTATTAACCTCACTGACTGCTCTCTTCTAACTTCCCAAGCTGTGAAGATTCTTGCTAAGAACTTTGGATCCACTCTTAAAGGACTTAACATTGGAGGATGCCAAGGGATGAAACGGTCGACTGTGTTCAGTAGCAGCCTAAATAAGTTCAAGAATTTGAACTATCTCTCAGTTTCAAGACTCATAAGCATTAATGATGGTTCTGTTATCCCGTTCCTTATGTTCAATAGCTCGAATCTCACTGATCTATCTCTCGCTAATTGCATGTAAGTTACTCTTTTAATGACCAAAATCATTTCCAAGTTTTATGCTGAGAATTAATGTGTGTGTTTTTTGCTTTTCTCTATGGTAAACTAGGGAGGTGACTGATGAATGCATTTGGCATATTGGGAGATATTGTAAGAAGCTAGAAGTTCTTGACATCTCAGAGTTGGATAATTTGACTGATGCGTCATTAGAATTTTTAACTGAGGGTTGCCAATATTTGAACTCAATCAAACTTACAGGAAACCGATTTAGGTTTGCACAAGTCTCAGTATTTGGTTTCTTATGTATATAGCTGTTGTATAGACTGTACGGAATATCAATCTATGGGCTTCCTTTGATAGTGACGAAGGTATTGCTGGGTTTCTTGAAGTCTTGGGAAGTTCTCTTAACCAACTCTGCCTAAACAGAGTCCGAGCTGTGAGTGTTTTAGTGCTTAACTCTCATTTCTTTATAAGCTGGTTTCTCCCAAGTGTTTAAAGGAGTTGTGTGTTTAACAGGTCGGTCCAGAGACTGCCATTTCGCTTGCCGAGGATTGTAAGAAGTTGCGTTATTTGGACCTGTCATGGTGTCGAAAACTCAAAGAAGAAGAACTAAGACGGATTTTGTGTTGCTGCTCGTCACTTAGATCACTAAGGCTATTTGGATGGACGCAGGTATGATTTAGTAGAGAATCCTGTAATTTAAGCTTACACTTGTGCTTTTTTGTTTACGTTGACTTCAACCTTGGGGTGATCTGTTTCAAGTACTTAAATGGCGGTATTATCGTTGTAGATGGAGGATACTTTTCTTGAAGAACTTTCAAGATCACATATTAATATCATCGGATTGAAAATGACTTCACTTTACGCTCACCGTGAATCTGATTACTACCCAAGTATGAATGCTAAGTTCTTCTGATGAATGGACAAGTTTTGGTGATGTATAGCTCTCAATTGATGAATCATCTTCACTGTTAGACCAAATTTATCTGTTGCAGAGGTTCATAGTAAAAAAAAAGGTAGTTACATATGAACAATATTGCAATGGTTTTGGGCTCAGCTTTTTGTGAAAAGATAGTAATAAAAGAGAAGAAAAGAAAAGTGTTGAGCATATGATCCCATTAGAATATTTTATCAATGTGTGGTCACCTACTGTTCACCAGAAACAAAAGAATCTTCTTTTTCTCTTCTCTTTGTGTGTAAATAGTTAACCATACCATCTAAACCGCTTCTCGAAACTATCCTGCAACTTGTGTATAGATTCTTACCAAGAAACAAACCATTTTCGTTCAGGTTGTAAAGAAAGTTACCATTTGGTTTTCTTTGATTTTGTACTGGCATTTGTTTCGATGGAAACGGGATCATCCAGCCCGATGATGGGGAGCTTTACTACGTCCAGGAAGTTTCTGGCCATAAGCTTGTCGGTACTAGCTGTGCTCTCACCTCTCTACATCGACAGCTTATCAGAGGAAGATCAAGAAGAGGAAGAAGAACTCTTCAGTTTTATGTTTTCGCTCTCTGTGCTTCTCCTTTTCTTGATTTTGGCCATTGCCTTGTCCTTGTATTGTGACCCGAGCTTGACCAGGTTTGATCCTTACTGGATTCACAGGCTATGTGGTTCTTTTGGTGGCTTGCTTGTCATCCTAATTATTCTTATTTTCGTCTTAATGTGCAAAAGCCTCTGATTAGAACCTGAGTGAATGTTGTTTCCACGACACAAATGAAGAAAAAAAAACATATCTTTTGCTCTGTAATTTTGCAACATCTTACAAAGATATCTGTATATCAGAAACACAACTCTTTTTATTATATTTTCTAAAGAAAATTTACACAAACTCAGAAATCCAAAGATGTAGACAATGAAATTACTCAAAATGTATCTTTCACATTTGCAGCGTAGAAAAGAGGAGATTGTTTTTAGACAGGTTCAGTTCATAGAAGCCGAGCTTGTTCGATCCTTGTGGCTGCTCAACCTTCTCCTTCTCATCCACTTTGTCTCACCAGAAGATGGAGAAGCCGCACCATCAACTGGCGGAAGCTCACAAGGAAGCGCCATAGCAGTGCTTGTGAAGGCGTTGAGAACAAGGAAGGCCAAAATGGGAGACAAATCTAATCCTCCAAGAGGCGGTATGAATCCCCGGAATATGTTCAAGTATGGGTCACATAAAGTGCTGATACAATGGTAACACACACATAATTAGCAAGCAACTAGGGTTCTAAGCTTTCTTAACCAATCCTTGAACAATTCAAGAGTTGGACATGAAAGTAGAGGACCGAGTTTATCCCAAACAAAACTCTATCTAATTAGCAAGAAGACTCCCTTCACCATTGACCAATACCAAATATCTGATCTAGATTTTGCACCCATGGATGATCGAAAACTTTTAGACAATCGATAAGATTTAAAATCGTAGTGGTATTTACCAATACGAGCAGGAAAAAACAAAGGAGACCTTTTTTTTACCTGAGGGGGTTAACAATGACAGGAGGAGCACTGGGGAACCAGGTGAGTACAAGACGAACAACAAGGATGGTGTTATATATGTTGAGGAAATTTATCAAACCATTAGCAACCACCAATCCTGCAACTGAATCTCCAGGCAGAACCGCTGCAAATCCGTGATTAGACATCGCAAACCTCACCCTTGTAGTGTTTCTCAAACGAATCTGAAAAGCAACGAAAGGCTCTTCATCTTTAACAACCAAAAACTAGAAGCAAGGCAGACAAAAACATAGCCCGACTTATCCTGAAGCCGAGTTACATAGATATAGTGAAGAATATAACCAAAGAGATCCCAACTAGAGGACATATATAACTCAGATTTAACAATGTGAAAAGGTTTTCCAATAAATGTTAAGTGATGTTTTCAACAATCCCATAGTCTTGGCATATGATCCGAGTTACTGGCGGTTCAAAAATGATACCTTTTTTTTGGAACAGAAACCAGAAAAATTCGCCCATTACAGCACCAATCAGATTTTCCCGTAGTGTTGTTCAATTTGCATGAGCAGGGAAAGAGAAGTTTACCTCATCGCACAAAACGCGAAATTCGGACGACAAGCGAACCGCTTCCTGAAATAGAGGGTTCTTAGAAGCTAGCGACTGGAAGAACCCTGAAAATTTCTCAGCAGCAGAGACCAGAGAACAATGGAAATCTTGAATCAATTTGACGGAGTCTGCAGCTGGTGATAGAAGTAGCAAACTGGGTTTGTTTGAACGCACAAGAGGTGTTTGCGTAAATGCCGAGGAAAGCGAGACGAAAAAGTTCGGTATAGGTGCTGACGGAGAGGATTTCAAGGTTTTCATAGCTGGTTCGTTCGCATTCGCCTCCATTGCAGCCGAGCTCTGAAGATAGTGAGATGTTTCGTAGAAGAAGAAGCTGAGAGAAGCAGAAGAAGGAACGAAGATAAAGTTATAATCCAAAAAAATTAATATTTCAGGCAGATGACACGTGGCATCGCTGTGTCCCGGGAACAAGCCCGTAAATCCTCTACCTGAGACCAAAGGTTACCAATCCTAATAAAACGATACGTTTTTTCTCTCTGACTTGGTGACAACGTGGCTTTTAAAAACTCCACAAAAAAACTCGTGTTTTGGATATTGTATTTCAAATCCGACGTGTCAATTTCTTGCGATCCGTTTTGGATACTTTTTAAACGAACCATTTCGTTCTACCACTAGCTTACTTGTATCGTCTTTGTCTCACCGGCGAAAATGGCGAGCTGTCTTCTTCAGCTTCCTCTTCCTCCGCCGTCGAGTCTGAATATTCGTCCCGGTAAGTTCCTCGATGTTAAATACGTGAAACGATGCTTTCCTAGACAGCGCCGTTCTCACATCCGGCGGCGCTGTTCGACACCTGGTTTATTGGTATCAAACTCAATCGAGATCAGTACTCAATCGTTTGAATCTACGGAATCTTCAATCGAATCTGTGAAATCTGTGAGCGACACTCCCATTCTCCTCGATGTGAGTGGGATGATGTGTGGAGGCTGCGTCGCCCGGGTTAAATCGGTTCTGATGTCTGATGACCGAGTTGCGTCTGCTGTGGTTAACATGCTGACCGAAACAGTAGCTGTGAAGCTTAAACCGGAGGTTGAGGTGATGGTGGATGTGGCGGAGAGCTTAGCTAAGAGATTGACAGAGAGTGGCTTCGAGGCTAAGAGGAGAGTCTCGGGGATGGGAGTTGCGGAGAATGTGAGGAAATGGAAAGAGATGGTGAGTAAGAAAGAGGACTTGCTAGTTAAGAGTAGGAATCGTGTGGCATTTGCTTGGACATTGGTGGCTTTGTGTTGCGGGTCTCATACTTCGCATATTCTTCATTCCTTGGGAATTCACATTGCTCATGGTACATTGTTTCGCATATCCTGTTCACTTGAGGATTGAATATTAATGCAAATTTCTGCTGTTCGATGTTAGTTATACAAATGGAGTTTCTGATTTTCTCTTGCACCTGGTGTTACTAGGAGGGATTTGGGACTTGCTACACAACTCTTACGTGAAAGGTGGTTTGGCAGTTGGAGCTTTGTTGGGACCAGGAAGAGGTTTGCTTTTTTTTAAACCTCTGTTTTCTTAATCTAGAAGGCTTTACCAGCTAATGCATAATAAGTTGAGTAATTAGATTTATTAGAATGCTTCAGACTTAGATGTGTGCTACTATTCAACTATGATTACATTGTTGAGCTTTGTTGAATCAATGCTTCCAATGGTAGAATCATTCATTTCCAGGCTATTTATGAATGAGAACGTTAATCTTGATTGAGTGGTCGATGTCATAAGAGAGAAACAATGAATTTCACGCTTCTTAAGTGACAGTAATGTTCCTAATATTCTTTGAAAGTTTCATAAACGCTTCAAAATGGGGTTAATAATATTTGAGGCTGTTCAGAAACACAAATGACTGACCGGATAAATGTATATTGCAGAATTACTGTTTGATGGCATAAAGGCTTTCGGAAAAAGATCACCTAATATGAACTCGTTAGTTGGATTGGGATCTATGGCCGCATTTTCTATCAGTTTGGTGAGTTTTCATACTCTGTGATTTATTTTTGATGGGTGAGTATACTATTCTGAAAACCTGCAATTCTCTGCATTCTCAATTTTGCAGATCTCACTAGTTAATCCAGAACTGGAGTGGGACGCTTCATTCTTCGAGGAACCGGTGAGTTTCTCCAACACATCCACAAGGGGATAAAAACTTATTATTTTTACTTCCACTGCATACAAAATACAATTTCAATGGTGAATATCTGATTGATAGCTCTTGTCATTTAGTATGCAGGTCATGCTGCTTGGCTTTGTGCTGCTTGGTCGTTCTTTGGAAGAAAGAGCAAAGCTCAAAGCATCTAGTGATATGAATGAACTGTTGGTAAGTTGGAAAGTTCTTGATTCCCCTCCCAAGGGTTACTTGTTGGCTTTTTCCTCTCTTTTTGACTTGAAACGTGTTTTTGCAGTCACTCATCTCCACTCAATCAAGACTTGTGATTACTTCATCAGACAATAACACCGCAACTGATTCTGTACTTTCCTCTGATTCAATTTGCATGAATGTCCCCATTGATGATATCCGAGTTGGAGACTCGCTGTTGGTTTTGCCTGGTGAAACATTTCCTGTCGATGTAAGTTTTTCTGTCTTTCTGACATCTTACGATTTCCTTAGTTACTCATCCATTGTATGATCTTAGCAAAATTAATTATATGGGTTTCTGAAAAGAAGTTATGATAATCTATTTAATGAATGATAACCATCATTCTGTACTTTTAGGAAATTATATTTGGATTAATCAGTGGTGGGGAAAAAAAACATGTGGATCTATCAGCTCTTCTTGAGATTCAGTTAAATTTAACATTCTCCTCTGCACATGATAATGGATGTGCTATTATTTTCCTTTCTCAAAATAGCATGGTTATTATTCCTTGTGATTGGTTAGTCACCATAAGTTTGATTGTCGTAATGATCAAGTTGAAATAATTTGTTCGGCATAGGGGAGTGTGCTAGCTGGAAAAAGTGTTGTGGATGAATCTATGCTGACAGGAGAGCCACTTCCCGTGTTTAAAGAAGAAGGTTCCTCAGTTTCAGCAGGAACAATAAACTGGGTATGTATACGCAACCTAACAGAACTTACTTTTAAAAGGCTACTTATGGTTTAATTCTTTTAGTGTTTCAATTGATGACACACCTCTCACTCTGGGATATGATCCTCTAGCAACCACTACTATGTTAATTCAATTCATAATGTGAACCACTTTACTGAGGGGGATGGATTGCTGTCTAGCTGCACTAAAGCTGCACTAACTGAGCTCAGTTACTAAGTTTGATTTACATACAGTTATCAAAACAGACTTTCACTTTATGTATTTCAGGATGGCCCTCTACGGATCAAAGCTTCTTCTACTGGTTCCAATTCAACAATATCTAAAATCGTCAGAATGGTAAGTGTCAATGAATCTAGAGCCAATGAAATCTACTGAAAGTCGCATTGTGTGAGGTTAATTCCATCAGTCACAATGTAAAAGCTTGGGGCTGTTCAAGTCATCATGTGAAAAGAAAAATGCAGTCAGTAATCTATGTAATTTGTAGCTGACTTTCCTCCTCGAAACAGAGAGAGAAAAGACAGCTTCACATAGAAATATCATGAATGAGTCACAATCCTACAAAATAGAACTTATTTACATGTTTTTAGCTGAACCTAATTTCAGAAAGGAAAGTATGAATGAAATCAAATCAGAACCCTCGGGCTCTGTAGTGAGTCTCTATTTCATCCACATCCTTTCCTGTCTGAAACAGTTCAACTTTTTTTTTTCTTTTGTCAAAAGTCTGAAACAGGTTCAACTACAATATTTAAGCGAGTTCTGTTTGTGGGATTGTTTCGATTAAGGAGATGCTATTTGTAAAATTCAAAATATGAATACGTTATTAATTACTGCATTTTTAGGTTGAGGATGCACAAGGTAATGCAGCTCCTGTACAGAGGCTGGCAGATGCAATAGCTGGACCTTTCGTCTATACTATAATGTCTTTATCTGCAGTGACGTTTGCATTTTGGTATGGTCCTCTTTTCATAGTTCTACCGAAAATGACATCTGAACTTTCAATAAGATTCTTATATTTGTTTAGCAGGAATCTGTTTAGTTAGTTATAGTATAAAGTAGAAGCATCAGGTGTTAATATCCTGTTCAGGATCACCAATTGAAAGACCAAGTTGTTTTCATGCTTCAGGTATTACGTTGGTTCACACATATTCCCAGATGTTTTACTCAATGACATTGCTGGACCTGATGGAGATCCTCTCGCCTTAAGCCTAAAACTGGCTGTGGATGTCTTGGTGAGTGAGCCATGCATATCAAAGTTATATCTTTCATGTGAAAATATTCGGACTAAATGAGGAAGGAAAAATGGTGATTGTGGGGAAAATATGAATTCGTGAAGGGAATGTAGTAGAAAAGAGGGATGGAGAGAAACTTTGGAGAAAAAACATCAGATTATACATAGAATCAACTCGTTTTTTTGTTTACCAGGTAGTTTCTTGCCCCTGTGCACTGGGCCTTGCAACACCAACTGCCATACTAATTGGCACCTCTCTTGGTATGTTATCCAGCGTATTATTTAGCTTGCACATAAAAGTCTACAAACCTAGCTGAGAAGAGTAACTTAATTGCGTGCTAAGTTTTCCAATTATTAGGAAGATGCAGAAATGACACTGAAGCTTGTCCTGCTCTATGTTTCCCTGCTCTTTTTGACTCCCTAGTATATGGAAATTCATTTATTGGTTTTAATTATTGATGGTGGCTTTAGATAATACATAAAATTACTAAAAATGGCCTAGAAATCATGAAGAATTGTGGAGTCGTATGTGCAGTCATATGTGGAGTTTATGTGGAGTCGTATGTGCAGTCATTGTGGTAATCATTCATGTTTATAGGGGGTATATAAATATCAGTTGAAAAATTGTAATTAGCAACAATAAATTCGAGACTGTTGAAATTTTCAGCTTGAATATGTCCAGGAGCAAAGCGCGGATATCTTATCAGAGGCGGAGATGTCTTGGAACGCCTGGCTTCCATAGATTGTGTGGCTTTAGACAAGGTACATATCTGCTAATCTCTTGTGCCTTCTATGATCCTCTTCGCCCGTCTCTCTCTCCACTATCTCTTTCTTATATGAAGATGGAAAATCCAAGAAAATAAGGTGTGTATGAACAGTTCCTGTTGCCCCTCAAAGTTGAACAAAAAGAGTTATTGTTTCCACCATTGGTATTGTGTCTAGACAGGGACTCTTACTGAAGGAAGACCTGTCGTCTCTGGTGTTGCTTCTCTAAGATATAAAGAGCAAGAAGTTCTTAAAATGGCTGCTGCGGTGGAGAAGACGGCAACACACCCAATAGCAAAGGCTATTATAAATGAGTCTGAAGCGCTGAATCTGGAAACTCCAGAAACAAGAGGCCAACTAACAGCAACGGGCTTTGGTACTTTGGCAGAAATAGATGGATGTTTAGTTGCAGTGGGTGCACTTGAATGGGTTTCTGATCGTTTCCTCAAAAAGAACGACTCCTCGGACGTGGTGAAGCTTGAAAGTTATTTGGATCATAAATTGTCAAGCACATCATCAACGTCTAGGTATTCGAAGACTGTTGTTTATGTTGGCCGTGAAGGAGAAGGGATTATTGGTGCTATTGCAATATCTGATTGCTTACGCCAAGATGCTGAATTTACTGTTGCCAGGTAGTTCTTCATTTACTTTTAACCGTCAAAGTTTTAACAAAACTAAGCAACCCTGGTTAATAAATTTTGAGAATCAGCAATTCAGCATAGTAACATGAAATTGCTTGTTCTAGTTTTGTTTGTTCAAGTAAAGTGAACCTTCTGGGATAATCAAAATAGCAGTCATCAACGGTCTCTAAAATTTTGAGTTTTATATTGTTTGTCTTATTAAAGGCTTCAGGAGAAGGGTATCAAAACAGTCATCTTATCAGGGGATAGGGAAGGGGCAGTGGCAACAGTGGCAAAGAATGTGGGGATTGAGAGTGAATCAACCAACTATTCCTTGTCTCCTGAAAAGAAATTTGACTTTATATCTAATCTTCAATCCTCTGGACATCGTGTTGCTATGGTAAGATCTTCAACTGAACAGTAAGAATGATCTTTTCAACTTGATTCCTGAGAAAAGTCGATAAAGTTAACCCCCCTGTAGGTTTATGGTTATGCCAATCCTAGAAATTTACCATACCCAACTTCGTCTTACATGGATTTCTTCAGGGAAAAAAAAGTTGTGAACTCTATCAAATCATAAAACTGGTTTGTTATAGAAAATGTAAGTTAGACTAACATTTTTTGTGATTTTCAAAGGTGGGTGATGGCATAAACGATGCTCCCTCGTTGGCTCAAGCTGATGTAGGAATAGCTCTAAAGATCGAGGCACAAGAAAACGCAGCATCAAATGCAGCATCAGTCATCCTTGTCCGCAACAAACTTTCTCATGTATGAAACCACTTGCCCTCATTCAAAAGACTAGAGCCAAACCTGAGAATCAAATGCTATATATAAGCTCATCACTCTGGTATCTTTTTTTGGTTATAGGTTGTGGATGCACTGAGTCTTGCACAAGCAACCATGTCAAAAGTATATCAGAATCTAGCGTGGGCAATTGCATATAATGTCATCTCGATCCCTATAGCTGCAGGTGTGTTGCTTCCTCAGTATGATTTCGCCATGACACCTTCCCTCTCCGGTAAGCAAGCCCCGTCCGATTCCAATTAGTTATAAAAACAGTTTGCTTCACTTCCAGTCTAATAGATACACACAATCCAACCATATATCATGGTTACTTACCATTAATTTCCTTTCAGGTGGACTAATGGCATTGAGCTCGATCTTCGTCGTTTCAAATTCATTACTTCTCCAGCTCCATAAATCTGAAACAAGTGGAAACAGCTAGCGATCGGATCCATATATTTTGCAGTCCAAGGAGAACAATGAAGGTTTTGTATATTCTGCTCTTTTGACCATCTTGGAGTTTTTTTGTTGTTAAGATTACTATATAGCAATTATGAAGTTGTATTACTCATAAATCTGTAGTTATACCACAATTATACGTAATTATAGAATCTTAATTCTTGACCATGTTTAGGAAACGACCATTTTTTTACCTTCTATACTCCTTTCATTCTCTGGGTTTCTTTGGAGTCGTTAAGTTGTAGCTAACTAACATGGTTTATAAACATTTCCGATTTATCGAAATATGTATATGTAGTTGTTTATCTTAGATTGGGAAACTTATGTTAGGTAAACTAAGGGCTCATCCACTATAAATGACTAAATGTTGTGCATCTTATAAGAATGCTCAATAATATTCTTCACATCCAATCTGGTAAATAAATCATTTCGGAAACAAAGAGAGTAAGGAAAGGAGTGGACACAAATGCGTCTTGTTGACAAGGTTGGTGGATCAGACTCAAACCCCATCCCTCCTCCTTGCCAAACATTCAACATCATTAATTACTACGTTTGTCATATTATAAATAAATATAGCTATTTCATATCGCTTTAACATTATAAACTTGGATAAGAACAAAGAAAAAAAAAGGAAGAATGTTGGACTTTCCCAACATAGACAACATATTTCAGTGTGCGAAGCCTTGGGAGATTCAATGAAGAGAATTAAACAAAAAAACAAAACAAAATGGAAAAAAAAAAGATTTGGATCCATTAAAAAAAGTTTGAAACTCTTCTCTATACATTCTCCGGATGTTGTTACTTCAAAAACATTAAAAAAAATTAACAAAACAATTGTTATCATTTCCTACGAGTCATTCAAGCCAATACCACTCGCCGTCGCCGGAAAACACCTCGGAAAATCAGCCACCGAATACGATTTCCAGGCACAAAAACCCGCCAACGAAGTAGACTGAGACGACGTCAAATTACCAAAAGACCCTTGACTCCGAGGATACAACGGAGGAAGCATCATTTGATGATGTCTCTGCCTCGGAGGAGATCCAGATGTCGTCGGACTTGATCCCGGCGACGAGTCTCCGCCTGAATAAGATCCTTCTCCGGTCATCACACCAGTCGCAACCGCCATGGCAAGTGTTAAAGCGCTTCTACTCGAGTTCATGATCGGTTTCTTAGAGATCCCGCCACGTGGAGTCGTCTTGTTGTTCTCCCAAATCTGATGGCAGAGGAGATTCCTCCGACGACGACTGTAAGGATTCTCCGGCTTCGCTAAGTCTTTCATCGACGAAGAAGAAGTCAACGCCGACGCTGCTCCCGCCGCTAAGTTCGTGAAAGATTTTGACTTTCCATTGTAATACTTCGATATCCCTTTCCTACACATTCACACAATAAAATCAGAAAAAAATTGATCCCAAACTCGTAAGAATCTGACAAAAGATCCCATTTTGAAGTTTACGTATAAACAAATTTACAAGTTTTTGAATCTGAAAAATCATAACTTTTATTTCAAAGTATCAAAATTTACAAGTTTTATCAAGAGAGAGTTCTCACCTAACAGGTAAGACTTGTTCAAGAGATTCCATCATTTCAAGAGGACCTTTGTACGGAGACTCAACTTCATTCTCTCCGGCGTCATCTCCACCGTCCTCCGAAGATTTTCCACTGTCATCACTATTCCTCCCAATGGAAGAAGACGCTGAAGAAGAAGGAGGAGAAGATGAAGATTCAGACGGAGATCGATCTGAATTCTCGCCGGAGAAATTAAACACATAAGCTTCAACTCTATCCTTTGCAATCGACATTTAAAACCAGAAATACTAGCAGAAGTCTTGGAAACTCTTTTTTTATTTTTTGTGTTCTCAGACACACAAAATAGGGACACAGAGGAAGAGAAGATGAGATCTTTATATTGTGTGATCTTTGAGTCTCCGGTGGTTTTCTAATACCATTAAATAATAATAAATCCAAAAAAAAGAATTATAATTTATAACGTGTGATTACTTTCTTATTATATCTTTAATTTTAAAAGGAAGAAGATAAGTAACAAGTTTTGAAGAGGGGACACAACAAACTCTTGCTTAACCTTATCCTCATCCACGCACTCTACATGCAATTCTCTATCTTATTTTTATCTTTTTACAATTTTGTCGTCATACTTTTTTAAATTACATTTTAAACCCTATACTACGGCATATTACTATGAGCAATTGAGCATCGATCACCCAATATCCTAAGGGTTTGGTGTTAATTATTATTTTGATTAGATATGCTAGGATCAGTTTAGATTCATTTGGAGGATTATTAAGGTATTTATAAAATACTATAGATTGCATACATTTTTTCATTAAAAATAATAATGTGATAAAAAAAAGTTTTGAAATAGAATAAAATAGCAATATAAATAGAAATAGTACAGAAATTAACAGTATAAATAGAGACGATACAATATAATAGTATTAACAAGTTTTTATTGGTAATGTTATATTTAGTGAATATTATTAAAAACTAAAAATTAAATTGAATGAAACCAAAATTTAGGTTGTAATTGGTTTCGATTTTTTTTTAAATGTGTTGGGTAAAATAAATTCAAAATAAATAGAAGACAAATAATATATAAGAATTTTGTATGTGTACACGTCATTCTGCTTGTACTATCCTAAATGTGTAGCAAAATTTGTATATATAATTATTGATGTCATATGTTATATTACTTTTTCATCTTTTGTAATACAGTTTTTATACCATCAACATGTATAACTTTGTGTGATTGATTACAACCTTAACCAGATAAAAGAATACATCGTTAAAATTACAATTTGTACAATCATACTGGGAAGTAAAAGCCAATGAATTTAGGTAACTTAGGAATGATAATGCTATAGAAAAGAGATAGAATACATATGAGAGTTTCGAGGCGACTTAGAGAGATTAAAGAAACTTGGGGGGGGGTATTTGCAAAACTTGCCTCGTAAATCAAATATTATTATTATCTTATTACAATACTTTTTATCTCGCCATGGAACGTCGCCACGTGGAGCGGTCGTGACCGTTGCGGCTGGATAGGAACTAGGATGAATGTGATGTGGCGATGACGAGGTGGTCATCTTTTTTATATTTCTGAAAAACGGTGAGGCTTATCCACACATGGACAATGGGACCCACAAAAGCGAGAAAAAAAAAGTTTCTTGTAGCCGACAGTATTTCCTCTTCCTCTGATTTTTTATTCATTTTTACTTTTCTTCTTTTTTTCTTTGTTTATTGACGAATAATAGATTGTTTCAAATTAATTTTCAAATGTTCTCTCCTACCAGTTACCACTTTTAGAAGATTTATGTTTATAATCTTATAGATTCGTTCATCATATATGTTCAATTTTTGTTGAAGATTTTGTCATTATTACTTTTATAGGTGGAACGCAGAACCTTTCTTATATATAATATATTGTAATAACATAAAGATAATGTTCCGATTATGCCGCTTGGGCAAGTTATCAATGAAATCTACAGTGTCGTGTCTGTATTTAGAACAAAAAATCATGACTTGATATTGCTAAATACTATTTTTATTTTTAGAATTAATGAATGGAAAAGATAGTTTACTTAGTTTACGATATTGTTTTAAGTAATATAGATATTGCCACTGCTTATAGCCTTATACTAACGAATATCATATTATTTTACTTGATAACTCATTGTTTTATTACTTTTACATATTATTTAGTTATTTAATTGTTTTTTTAAGTGCAATTTTGTTGTTCTAAAAATTACAGTAGTAGTTAGCCCTTATTTATGTCCAATCTACATGCTTCTAACCTAACTATGTATGATCTCTACATAATAAACGAGCTTGTTTTTCTCAATCCCGCATTTAAAAAATAGTAGTATCCTTCATAGAATCAGAATGACAATCTACGGTGTTTTATCCAATTCAATTGTACATGTTATTGATATGAAATGGGAATTAAATGCATGAACTTCATCGTGTTAAAAAACTTTAAAATTCTTCTAATCAAACCAGGTCTTCCGCCATATTTATTCTTTGCAAGGACAAAAGGAAAGATCCATTTTCTTCATTTTAGAAAGAAAAATCAATTTATTAATTATATATATATATATATATATCAGAACGAAAAGACAAAAATACTTAATAGAAAAACAAAAGAAAGAAAAGTAGTTAGAGAGGTTTGCGTAAAGCATTAAAATTCGAAACCGCGTATCAACATAGGATCTCATCTCATGAGGAATTCGTTGTCAATGGGTCCTTCTTTAGCCCTCATTTATAGACCCACTCTCATTTCACTTTACCCTTTTCAATCTATCGTGTCCGAACCACTTACCCCACTTAATGTTCTTGTCCCTCCCTCCGATCACGTTGGCCTTGCCTAATCCTTTCAATGCCACTTTCGTTCCTTTTACTAAAGTTCAAACACACATTTCTGCTCACCAATGCCTCTGTCTATGTTGCTAATACTGTCTAAGGAATGTATTTTTTTGGAAGAATGGTCTTGCGAAAAAACAAGGGTCGTGAGTAACTCATGCTTTTGAGAATTGTAGATAAAATAAACAACATATTCCCGTGACTTGTCATAAATCAACCTCTAGATCCCTTTTATTAACTAAAAGCCTTATAGCATCTCATAAATAAACTTCAAGCGGACGACAAAAAAAATAAACTTCAAGCAGTTCTAGATCCTTTCATAAAGAACACGTACAGTCTAAATTTTTTTGGACCCTCGTATCAATTATAAATTCAAGAGAAAGGGGTTTTATATGAAATTGAAATGCGTTTTTTTTTTTTTGCTTTTTAAACTTGGCAATGGACTATGGGTCTGGACAATTCTCTCCTAGCTACGTCTAGTTTATTCGAACTACTCGGTCTTGGGCTTTAGTCCAATGATTTATCCGATATTGGGTTTTAAACATTCTCCTTACCAAAAATTAGTTAATCGCTTTTTGACAACTTGGATCACCTTCCATTGCATTTTTTTTTTTCAATATCTCAAGAAGAGTTGTTGTCAATCTTGGAAATAGAGTTCTGACCTGACAAAAGGGAGGAATTAAAGACGGTAAAGAAGACCCAAAATGGCTAAAGTAAGCTTGTTAACATTGGGTTGGTTCTTGTTTAATTAATAATCAATAGCTTAGAGGCTGCTCTACGGTGGGTTTTGCCACAAGGCCGAACCTAACAATGTACGTAGTGTATCTGAAATAAAAGTAAAAGAAAATATCCATAATGATCACGTACGTAGTTTTTGATGGTTGAGCATATTTTGCTTGCATGCGCATTATTTGAGTCTATACACAAGAATACAAGATAATTATCCACTCATGAAGAGAGCTATAGGGTTAAAAGTTAAGAGTATGTAAGAGTTGATGAGTTAATTGTTAATTTTATACTGATCAAACCACATGCTATAACGGAGCGGTAGTTCAAAACTTTAATATATATATATATGTGTGTGTGTGTGTGTTTGATTAACGCGTTTATGTTTGTATTTAATTTGTTTTCCAAATTACAATTATAGTGAATTCATTTTTTGGACGTTGTCTCATGGATTAATTAATTTGGCATGCATCGGTCGTTAATAATTCTTTCATCTCGAATTTTTATTCACCTATTGATCTAGGATCTCCTTGAATTTTATAAAATGTATTTGAAACTGTACATAAACACTTCCAAGTTCCAACATTGGCGAAATAAGAAAATTTTGTAATATATAGTTTAATATGAATGTTACAATTGTAGTGGAGTGGCCGGAGGTAACAAGAAAGACATGATAATACTATTGAATTCCTTAGACTTTTCGGTTTGGGGTATATGTGATGTCTTTTGTATCACTTTCAGCGTCACCTTCTTCCCCAACATCCTGGTAAATATATACAAACAAATTATGACTCATTCCTACCTCTTCATTCCAATTTAGTTCCCAAATCGCATTTGGTGTTTCTATCATAAATATTTTATCCAATATCAATTTTAGTGTGATCAAATTAATCCAGATAGAAACAATCAACGATCTTACTCTTTGAGGTCATGGGCCATTTTCAAAGGAAAAACTTGATCTTGCTCCCCCCATATCAGCATTACATCCTGCACGATTCATGCTTACTCATTGATTATATATATATATATATAATCAATTAAATGAATGAAAATGCTGACAAAAAACATTAAATGAATTAAAATAATACAAAATCATAAATATGTCACTTACCTTGATCACATTTCAGTTAGGATTATCTCTTATGCCTAATGTTTACTTGTGTTCTTGGTTTTGGTAGATATCTCAAATAGTTCAAAAATGCGTTGTTTGTCGAATAATTTCAAACTAATTAAACAAATTACATTGCGAATTTATCTAGTTTCCAATATTTCCATAATCGATGGATCAAGTTTTTCCCTAGACATTTCCGCTACTATTTTTGTAATTCACATATAGTAGATAACTAGATATCACTGTGTAAACTAAACTTTGATGTTAAGTGCTAGTCTCGTATTATGAAATAATTACATATATTACTATAAAAATAACTACTCAATTCAGTAACTAAATGTCAACGACTAACGAAGTTAAAGATCATAAAAGTGACCGAGAGCGATTTGGCGAACCTGTTGAATTGGAGAAACGTTTGTTTTGTCGTCCTTCCCAATACTCATCCCCTCTAGAAGTTGTGCTTTTTCCTCTCTCTTCTCCGAATACAGTTTCTATGTATTTCCCATTTTAAAAAAAAATATTATTTATATCAAATTATCAATCATGCAACTATACAAGTCACACTTTCTTTCAATAACGATGTAATGTTATTTTATAATCAAAAATTTTAAAATATTTTTCTGTCTTTGGGAGCTACACGTTCATTCTTAACCAATTCTATACAAGCTTTACTATAAGCTAGGGATGTAAAATAGGTAATGGGTCATGGATTATCGTGTAACCCAATCCAACTCATCTAATAAATTTGGATTGATGGGTTAAATGGGTTGATAATTAAATTAGTTGATAGGTCAAATAAATTGGATTTAATGGGTTAATGGTTATCCATTTGACCCATCAATTTCCTAAATTGAATTAAACCAACTTAACTAATCTTTTAAAATTGAATTAAACTAACTTAACTAAATTGTACAATCTCATAATTTTTTTGTCAAAATGCATATATGCAAGTTTTCTGCCAAAATGCATATCCAAATTTTTTTCGCCAAAATATATATTCGCAATTATCTCGTCCAAAGCATGATTTACAAAATTTTGCCAAAAATAAGAAATTCGTAATTTTTCCACAAAAAAGCAGATACACAATTTTCTCGCCAAAAACTTGATTATATAATTTTTCCACCAAAATTTGAATCTGTTATTTTTCGTCAATATGAGAAATCCAAAATTTTTCCGCCATAAACGGATCCTCAATTTTTCTGCCAAAAACTTGATTCATAATTTTTACACCAAAATGTATATTCGTAAAATGAGAAATCTGCAATTTTTCTACCAAAAAAATGGTTCCATCATTTTTCCGCTAAAAATTTGATATCATATTTTTTCAACCAAAATATGATGATGGTGATAATGATGATGATGGTGATGATAATGATGGTGATGATGATGATGGTGATGGTGATGGTGATGGTGATGGTGATGGTGATGATGGTGCTGATGATGATGATGGTAATGGTGATGGTGATGGTAATGGTGATGGTGATGGTAATGGTGATGGTAATGGTGATGATGGTGATTAATGATGATGATAATATTATAGTTTTATGATAATTATTTATTAGATTATTTTATATTAATTAATTAATGGATTTACTCATTTAACTATTGACCATCGAACTAAATGGGTTGTCATTTCAGTCTTCTTTTATGCATCAATATAAACAAGTGGGGACTGGGGAGTGCATCTTTATGCTCCACTATTTCTTTTATTTTCTTGTAATTTATAATATTTCAAATAAGTGTGGGCTTAGCTTGTTTCTTTTTTCAAAAAGGATAATGTTCTATATTTTCCAGACAAATTATCATCACATGAAAACTGAATTTAACCTTTTAATATAATTTATTATCTAAAGCTAGGAAAATTGTAACCGACACATATAGCATAATGATTGAGCTATTGTCATTGATGCATTACCGTCAAAACTCAAAGTAAATTAAAATGAAAAGAAAAACTGTAGAAGTTTTTACTTACAAATAATAATAAAAATATAACATGCAATTTTACCTTATTTTAAATATTTCTGAAAATAGACACTTTGTAAAATAGATAGAGTAATTAGTTACCCATTAATAAAACTACGCTGGGGACTCGGATGTATTATTATTAACTATAAAAATAGTTATAGCTTTTCGAATTTCTTGAACGTTTTTATAATTTTTAAAAATTGTATTTTTTTTTAATCTACGGAAACTTTAAGGTTTTTCTTTAATGAGATTTTTCCTAAAAAAGAAATTGATAAATTAAAGATTAAAGAACAAACCTGGCAAAAGTCGTTCAAAACAAAATCAGGAACATAATCGAGTCTCCAAGAAGAAACTATTCCGGAGAATCTCCGGAGATCTGTCCCAGATGAAGGAAGCATCACCTCCTTAATGTCTTGACACTTGGCCCTCGCTATGAACGCTTCGTTATCACTCCTCCGTAAATTAACGCCGGAGCTTGCAAGAACCACTTTCTCCACTTTCTCCGGAAACATTTTCGCCATGTTATACGCTACGAATCCGCCGTAGCTCGTCCCAACGACGCTGAATCTCTCGACCCCTAGCTTCTCCATTAGTTTCCCCATGCTCAACGCTTGAAACATCTCCGACCGGTTCTCACCGGAGGAAGAGGAGCCGCCGAAGAAGACGAGGTCGGGGACGTAGAGACGGAAGAAGTGAGAGAGTGGCTTAACCTGATGGTTCCAATGCCACAAAGCGGAAGGGCCAAAACCGTGGAGGAGGAGGAGCGTCGGTTTCTGTTGATTTTCCGGCGATGAAGACGGTGGTGGACCCCAGAATTGTATGGTTGTTTCGGAGTCGATGGATAGTGTTTGTAGAGAGAGACCTGCGCAGGAGAATCTCCGGCGGAGTATTGCCTCAACGAAGTTTGCTACGCTTAGGAACGACGGAGCCATTCTTGTTAGAGCAAGAAAAGAATAATTAAGCTTTTTGATTATTATTGGAGATAAAGAGGATAAAGAGAACGAGAGGTAAATTAAATAGAGAGAGAAAGAGATGTTTATTTGAAATTGTTAATTAATATTGCCTATATTGTTTTTACAAAAAAAAAAAAAAATTGCATATATTGACTGATGTCTAAAACCAAAAAAAAAGAAAAAGATCTTACATATATTGACTGCATGCACCATACAGACAGGCAGACTTTTTGTTAGTTATAGTTATTTTCTCGTTTCCGTGTTTGGTTCTTGTTATGTTTTATTATCTTTTGTTATTTTTGGATTATTTGCAAGAAATGTGTTTTAATTCTTCAGAGTTAAGGGAAGAAGTCAAAACAACTTGTAAATCTGGAATTTTTTACTTCTTGCTTTGAGTAGTCAGTTTTTTGTTATCTAAGTTTTGTATAATTTACCCGTTATTAATTTTGTTCTATTTAGTACGTAATAGCTTGCATTTTTTTTTTGTGTAATGCTAGTAAATCAAATTTTGATAAATTTACGTAATATCTTTTTTTATAGTTGGTAATTAAGAGAAGAAATATTTTCTAGAAAGTGATTAACATAAAAGAACTTTTGATGTTTATTTTTACTTAATAGACAACTAACTTGAAGTCGAACATGTCATCGTCCTTCGTCCACAAGTCCATTTCTCTCATAGGCAAGAAATTTAATTAAGGAGTAGAATTATCTTCCATTATTCATCACAAATCGTCCAAGTTAAAAGCATCGCATTAACTATTAGTACATACATCGTTGTTTTCTATGGGTAGTAGAGGTTTTCTATTAAATGAAAAGAAATAAAGGTTTGTACGAGCCACTTTTGGAGTTAGAAATGCCCAAAGAGAAGTACATGAAGCCAACTTGAATTTAATAATCAATTAAGGAGAGCCGTAGTAAGATATTGGAGTTGACTTTTGGTTAATGTTAAAGTTAATGGGTTTTAACTCGAAATTATTTGGTAATACGTGGAATGACTCATATATTTCATTTATTAGTGTTGGTTCATTTAAATTTTTTATGTGCGATTCTAATACATTTCTTTAACTCGGTGGCTCTTAATAGTGCATTTCGAGCCGAAATTTATTTTAACACCGGTAATAAATTATTCTTTAACTATTTTATTTGAATCAACAAACGAGACTATTATACTATGCTAAAATTAATACTATTATACTATGCTAAAATTAATAATTTTTCAATCCAAAATAAATTGATAATGAGTGAATTGGCTCATCTCATATCTCTTATATATTAATGTTGATTTTTTTATATTTTCGATGTGGAACCTAACAAATTGACTCTCCAAAACCTATAGTTGGAACTAATCTTGAGACCAAAACCTGTTCTTTAGTCGGAGGTAATTGATTTCTGAATCGATCCAAACAATTTTGATTCGAAGACTATATCTTTGATTCCTTAAAACCTTAGAACATAACGTCGTGATTGCAAGATCTTATACTCCCCCAGAGTTACCATCAATAGAATTAGAACAAAGTGATTAATTAAGTGTTAATTAGAAGAAACTCAAGCGGCTGACTGGTTCATACTGAGGGTAATAATAATATATTAAACAATAAGATACCGATAGCATCATTAGTGAGAGTTTCTTAGAATCTTTCACCACTAAAAATAATAAAAAATATTTTTTTAAAGAAAATGAGGTGAGAATCAGCTCACATTTGAAAGATTACGAGAACTTCTGATCGGAGACACATGTCACTTCATAAATGGTTCAGATTTTATTCTGATAAATCAAATCTACAATAGTTTAAAAAACTAATTAAATAGTTTATATGTTATTATTTTTTATTTTTATTTTTTCTATAAATTATAAAATAAAATTATCTATCTAACACGTTCCATTATGCATAAGTTTAAATTATATATTAATACTATTTTTAATTAATACTAGTTAAATTTAATGATATTTAATTAATACTATTTTAGTTAATAAGAAACAAAATTACAAAATTTGGAAAAATTATAATAATATTTAATTAATATAATTCTTTCTTGTAATATTTATAATGTATTGTATTATTAGTATTTACAGTTTTTTTATTATTACTATTATAAATTATATAAATAAATATAACTAATTAATAAAATTGAATATATTTAAGATATAATTTGATATAATTTTAAAATATTAATTACAAATCTTTTAATTTAAAATAAATATTCAAGTTAAACTACTAAAATATGAAATTAGATTAAAAATAAATATTAAATTGATGAGAGATTTAGTGGGTCTCTCACCAATGAAGGTAAAAAAAAATTATAACATAAAAATACAATAAAAAAATATTATATTGATGAGAGATTCACAATGCTGATGTTTTAAAGATCACTCAACTCTGAATGGACACAAATGCTAAATCGAGAAGGACCATAAGAAGCCTAGTTATGTGAGAAGAAAGAAGACGATTAAGATCTTGATTCTTGAGTAAATTTGTGTTACTAATAACTTTATTGCACTTTGCTAAGTTTCAGATTTTTTGTCCCCTTCTTGTTCAAGAAAGCACGCATTTCCCCAAGAAATCTTGACACTCAAATTACTTGTTGGATATCTTCCCAACAATAAAATAAAATAAAATTCTACACGCAATTTGTTTATCGTTTCTATGCATTTTGTAGGGGATATAAAGATGAGATGCCACTCTAGAAAGTAGTACTGTAAAAAGTAAAAAGTAAGTTTCTTTTGTTTTTTCTTTTTCTTTTGAAATTTATAATTTTCTTTTGTTGTTGTAAACATAGTTGATTGGGAGTTGGGCCAGATCCCATCTAATTTTCCATTGGGACCAAAATAGTCATGTAATTTTCTTCTCCACCATTTTCAGCAAAGAATTCATTGCCACAATGAACTTCGTCGGATCTTTAGTTTTAATCATGGCTCCTTCGAATCCATGCATCTAAGAACACGATTTACATGTTCTGGAGTCGAGATACATGTTCCCACTACTACCCGAAATAGAACCCTCAACATAAATAACATAAAAGAAAATATTATGTTTTTCTTTTCAGCTTAATTTAATTCATACCAAATGATGTAACGTCATAGTTTTCCACCATAATTCCATCCATGGTCACAACGATTCTACAAAATATGTGTTTATAAAAAAATTTGCCTTCGTACTTTGGTAGCAACAGATCGATAAAATTCCAAGTAAAACAAGGACGCATGAATAAGGTCGCGGGAATCTCGAAGAAATTTCCTAGGCTTCGAATCAGTGAATGTTCCGACCATTCGACTAGTTAACCTTTTCTGGATGGTCTCGTATCAGAAATGGTTTTACCTTGGCCATCTCAGATTCTCGACTATGTACCAATTAAAAAGGAGCAAGTTTGGTCGTTTAACATCACAGTACACTCTTTTTATGGACTTTTCAACAATGAAATTTGGTTAAATTTCTCTTGCTTCCCACTTATTCCACAGTTCATTTATTTGATCCATCTAATATCTATTTTATTAGTTATAAGAAGCTATGGATTTTGTTCTTATAATCACTCCAAATCCGTAATCATACTTTAATTATATTTGTGATGGCTCCACAAAGTACTAAAACAACATTTCACCCACGCAAAACGTGAGTACTAAAAAAATACACATATGGAAACCTTATGTATAAACATTGAAAACCATCTAAGACCAAAATATAAGGGGTCAAGATTGGCTTGCTACAAAAATGCAAGCAAATCCTAGAAACAAGAAAGAAAAATTACAGTGCGCGCGCCAGGTAATAGAAAGCACGTAAATACAAAAAACATGTGAAATAAATTGGTTATAATAAATAAAAAAATAAAGATGATGATGAACTCTAGCTATTACTCTTCGACATAGTTAAAGAATAGGAGACTATAGCTTATATATAGCTCGATAGGCTTCAAACAATGATTCACCTCGAATGTGGTGGAAACTCTAGTCCAAGATCAGTTGAAATCTTGGAATCCAAAAATTGAATAAATCAAAAGGAATATTTTGGTCAAAGATCGCTAAAAATGGATCTCAGAAATTCCAAAGGTTAATATTGTAATGAGAGAAATCATCTTCTTCACAAGCTCCATCATAGTAAAAATCAGACGAGAGCTGTTGTTGTTGTGTCGGGAAATTCAGATTTGTTGAATCGTCCGTGAAAAATTCGAACTCCTCTAAGTTGGGAGGAACTATAAAATTCTCCTCCCATAACGGCCAATACGGCGTCGTATCGTTACTATAACCCTCCACGTTATTATTATCTTCTCCAACTTGCCCTAACATGGGCCCACCACTGCCAGCGCTAATTTCCACACGTGTTGAAATTATCCCTTCTTCCTCCGTCTTATGATCGCCACGTGGCAGTTGTTGCTGCTGCGGTGGTAATAGCTCCTCGCAGGCGAAACGGTTAGCTACCACCTGAATCTGCTGCGGCGTCAGCGTGCGACCGCCGGGTATCTCCGGCGGATTCTCGGGGAAGTTAAAGCGCGCTCCAGGGCCACGGAGACAGTAAAGAGCCGCGTCAAAAGCACGCGCCGCCTTCTCAGCGGAGTCGAAGGAGCCGAGCCAAATCCTGTCGCGGCTGTTGGGGAGACGAATCTCAGCCACCCATTTCCCCCACTTCCTCTTCCGTACACCTGTGTACTTAGGCGATGCATCCATGTCTGAATGTAGAATGTAAATTAGGGCTTTTGAGGATATAATATTCAGGTGTTGTTTGGAGTTGACAGTGTAGTGAAAATGGCGGCTTATAAGTGTATATATACTTGTCTGTGTGATTAGTACAGTATGAGAAGAAGAAGAAGAAGGTCGCAGGTTGTATCCGCGTTGAAGAAGATGATTACGTGGCAACGCGGAGACGAAGAAGCAGGGGAAAGAAGCATTCATGTTGATTATTCCACACGTGCCCTATTTCCTCCAGTTATATCACCAGCATGTTTACTTTTCTAAAAAATTAGGCCTTGATTATATATTTTTGGGAATATTACGAAAATAACCATTTTCTTAAAAATGATTTTCAAAAAAAAAAAACACTTGCTACAATAACAAGTGAATAAAATTGATCAAATTTATCTTTATCACAAGAAGATATTTGTACATGGACATATAATTTGGTCCACAAAAATATGATTTGATACACGAAAACATAATTTTTCTGTGGACAAAATATAACATAGAGAATGAAATCGGTGATATACTATAAATAAAAATACAAAACAAAATGTGTGTACAGTTTTCATAAGAGAAAAAACATGTGTTGTGTATATAAAAATAAAAAATATATGATTTTACAGTTTTTATTCCGTAACTAAGTTATTAAAAAAAAAATTTATATCCCAAACAAATAATTTTACAGCATTTATTCCGTAACAATACTACAAAATAATGATATTATACCTTACACCTATATGGAATAAAGAACCCAAACATATAATTTTACAATATTTATCATGTAAAAGAACTACAAAAGAATGATACTATACCCTACACGCATATGAAATAGAAAATCCAAATATGTGATTTTAAAATAGTTATTTCGCAAGAAGGTTATAAAATTACAAATGAATGAATTTAAACCCTAAACACATATTAATGGACAAAACATATTGCATATATTTGACTATAAAAATATATGGAAAAATAAAAAGTTAAACAAAATTATCTAGTGGACAAAACATATAACATATATTTGTTTACGGAAACACATAAACAAAATAAAAATCAAATCAAATTCTTTAATTATGAGCAGAAAATTTGATGTCATTATACTAGAATCAATTACCAAAATCTATTCACTAATAAAGCTAAATCTTACATTATAAAAGGAGAACCCAAACAACATGTTTTAGCTATCCAAACAAAATTATCTCATGGACAAAATACAAAATAAATATTTATCTATAAAAATGTGGACAAAATAAAAATTTATAAAAAATAAAGTTTTTAAGTTTCAAATGGTCAAAAAGCAAAACCGTCATTTTATACATGAGAAAGTGTTTTTTCGAAGGACTTTAAAGAAGTAGCTTTTTTTACTAGCACACCTAAAATTATGGCTTTTTTGAAATCATCTTTATATTTTTCACTAATATTTTTTTTGAAATATTGCGTAACCATATAATCTTTTCACCGGAAACTATACTATGTACATGTAGCTTTTTTTTATTGAATATAACTTTAATTATAAGTAGTAAGAGTTTGTTTTTTAGATTTAGATTTTAACTTTCGCTGTATGGTTTTAATTTCAAAAAACCCAAATATTTTTTTCTTTTTGCATCGGAATTTTAAAGATGAATTAAAGAAAAATCATAATTTTAAAAATAACTTAAATATGGAAAGCTTAAAATTAAATGAATACTTAAAATAAAATAGCTGTCGTAGTTAAAAAAAAAAAAGGATAATTGTGAAAAGATGGTGATATATATAAGTCCAACTGAAACCGGTACAAGTAACAGCTGTGTTTTACCAGACTGAGAGATCTTAAACATGTGATCTCGAAGAAGGTGGCCAGCCATCGTATTCGCTTAGTTTTGTTTTTGGTTGGTTGAAATTTTGTATCGAAACGTGTAAAATACCTTAATATAACGCTTATTAATAGACATGAATTAGTTCACTAATTATCAATTGATTTTAAAATAAAAATTTAGGAGTATTGACATGAAATTTAAATGGATATAGGTAATCGAGAACCCTCTTTTAATATACATATTTTGCGTACGCAAAGCAAAAAGTGAAAGGCATGACATTTTTAAGTGAATAGGTTGATACATTTCGAGTCCTTCTGCTATATTAAATTACTCTATAGGCAATAGATAAATGGATAGATGACATGTGTTTGGTCAACATCTTATCATAGTATTGTATCACGTTTTATGTTTTATATGAAGCTGCACTTGCGAATGAATTTGGGTGCTTCTCCTTTCCCCTCTTTTTGTTTTTTTGTTTTTTGCTTGTTTTTTTTGTTAAGCGGGTCCTTTCCCTTTCCACCATCAATCAACATTATATTTAAGTTATTATATGCAAATTGTATTAGATATTATCGATCCGAGATCGGATTGAATCCATATTTGGAATGTTCAAATTCGGATTTAGATATTAAAACTACGGATCAAGTTAATAAAAAATTTGAGAGCGTATATCCAGATATGGGGTGAAATATATAATACTTATTTTACTCTTACACAAATCCAATTATAATAAGGTTTAGTTGGGATTTTAATTTTTTTTAATAATTTTAGCACATAAGTTTATTTATGGCAAATATCTTTTCTAAGTTTTCAATGTTCAACTCACAAAACATTTTTTTTTATCTGATGATCTCCAGAATTTTGGATAAAAAATACAAAATTAACATATTTTAATCATTAACTTCGGTTCTAAAATAATTTTGCATCATTTCACAATTCTATCTTTTTTATTTTTTGAAAATGTAATAATCATAAGTTTTAAATTTTACCCCGAATCGGATCCGGATATTCGCCGGCTATCCAAATTTTTTACGAAAATCCAGATTTGACGGATCTGAATATCCTAAATTGTAATGCTAATTGCTTTAGGTAGGTTTGTGTTGAGTGGCTTAAAAACAGACGTTTGGTACTATGGGTTAGTTCGATTCGTAATCAATAATAATACCTTCGTTCATGAAGAGTATTCTTCCGGAATTAACTTTTTATTTTAAGAAATCATTTTTATTTTAAATATAAATTAGTTTAACTAAAATTATAATTTACTTTTTATCCAAAACTATATTTTTTGTTTTATTTTAAATCATTGTATAATTTTTTTAAAAAATTATGTGAAACGCATCACAACGATACCTTTTATAAATTAGATTGAATGATTTAATTCACCAGCAACAGCGACTACGAAAAAAAATTTATACTCAAATGAAGAAAACAAAACTTATTAGAGGGGAGAGTCAACTAGTTAACGGTTTATTTCGTTAGAATTCGACTCCGACAAGAAAAAAAAAAACCCATAAGAGAACTTAATGGGCTTTATTAGGCCCATATATAACAAGAAGAAGACATTCACACCACCTTAGCTCTGCCTTCAGCTCTTGTCGCCGTCGGACCTCCGTCGCATGGCTTCCCGCCCATCTTTCTCTTCACCGTCTTCCCGCCAAACTCTGTTATATCTCCTCCGTATAGTCTAAGGTATTATTAATATCTCTTGATAAATTTGCACTTTTATATCACACATGACAGCTCAAACTAGTTCCTCGGTTGATGTAAATGATCGTAATCAACTAATCATGAATCCAATTTATCGTGTTTAAGTCAGTCGAGGGAGGTAAAATTGGGCATGATTCTTATTCTTTGCAATACAAACTTTGTGGGATTTGGGGTCTTAAGAAATTGATTTGCATTGGACTTGCTATTTTGTTGTATCATGTTTCCAGATTACTGAACACTGTTCTGTGAATTGTGGAGATAAATTCTACACTAATGGTTGCTTAGGTGCTCAAAGGTGAGGCTTTTGATGGGAAGGCTGCGATGTTGGATGCACTTTTACGGGAATGGGATTGCCCACAACGTGTTTGCGATAATGCCTGAAAGAAACGTTTTATCCGGAGAATCATCTTTCAGGCGGGTATGGGTCAGGTTCATGACCAGTAGTAAGCGTGTTCAAGATAGGAGTAGGGAAAAGAGAGTCAACGAGCTCGAAATAGCGACAGAGAAATGGAAAATAGCTTCCAAAGTGATGTTCTTGATGGAGGTGTTGAAGAGTGAGCCAGATATGATAATGACTGTCAGGTCGATGGAGCAGTACAGGAGGCAAATCAATTTGCCTAAACCACATAAGATCAGCGATTTCATCAGAAAGTCTCCAAAGTTGTTTGAATTGTATAAAGATCAGAGGGGAGTCTTGTGGTGTGGATTGACAGACCAAGGTGAAGACTTGTTGGATGAGCATGACAAGTTACTCGAGGAGAATGGAGACAAGGCTGCAGAACATGTAACTAGGTGTTTGATGATGTCTGTTGACAAGAAGCTTCCGTTGGATAAGATTGTTCATTTCCGGAGGGATTTTGGGTTGCCTCTTGATTTTAGGATAAACTGGGTCCATAAGTTTCCTCAGCATTTTAAAGTTGTGAAACTTGGGGATGGAGATGGAGATGAGTATCTTGAGCTTGTTTCATGGAATCCAGCTTGGGCTATCACAGAGTTGGAGAAAAAGACTCTAGGTTTAACTGAGGAATGCGATCACAAGCCAGGTATGCTTTCATTGGCTTTCCCAATGAAGTTTCCTCCCTCATACAAGAAAATGTATAGGTACAGAGGAAAGATCGAACATTTTCAGAAACGATCTTACCTGTCTCCTTATGCTGATGCACGTGGACTCGAAGCTGGTTCAAAGGAATTTGACAAGCGGGCAATCGCGGTTATGCACGAACTGCTTAGTTTTACACTTGAGAAGAGATTGGTGACTGATCATCTGACCCATTTCAGGAGGGAGTTTGTGATGCCGCAGAAGCTGATGAGGATTTTCTTGAAGCATTGTGGTATCTTCTATGTCTCTGAGAGAGGGAAGAGATTCAGTGTGTTCTTGACAGAAGGTTATGAAGGGCCGGAGCTGATTGAAAAATGTCCTTTGATACTTTGGAAAGAGAAGTTGCTTAGGTTTACGGGTTACCGAGGAAGGAAGAGAGAGATTCCAACTTATAAAGATACTTTGGACATGGAAGAGAGAGAATTGCTGGAGAGTGGTTCAGGAGATGAAAGCTTGAGTGTTGGATTTGACGATGATATGGTGATAGATAGTGATGAGATTGATATTGATGAAGTGAATGACGCATATGATGAAGAAAATACCAAAGTTTAGACAAAAGAATGTTATAATTTTTGTTCTTCTCGCTTTCATGAACTTTTTGTTGAAGCAATCTCAAATCCTGGAGAAGAGAGGAAGTCTAAATAGGATACAACACCGAGTATTGGACTGAAACTGGTTTTTATATTTTACATTTGTTTCATCAGTGTTACAATAGTGTTATAGTAGTTGACAAAGAAAAAATTTAGATACCTAGCTAAAGTGTAACAAGCTCGTATAGGTGAGGGAAAGGGAAACTATTAAAGCTTTAACAAGATTGTGAAAACTCTTTATAAGGACTGAAAAACACTAAGAACTAGAAAGAGCAATGATCGGCAAAGCCAAAACAAAAAAAAACGAAGTTAACCGAAAATTTAAAATTTAGTCGTAATAGTTTTTTTTAACAAAAAGTAATAAAAGGGAAAAGGAAAGAAATGATTATTTCATTCATGTGAGTTTTGCCAAATCGAACATTTCTCTCCGCAGGCTTCTTGTTATTTTAATGATTCAAAATGTCTCCGAACAAAAAGAAAAATTATAAAATAAGAAAGGAACCAAAGAGTTGATTCATCATGTCTGAAAAAAAAAGAACAGTAATCAATCTTTGTGGTTCAAGCAAGCCAGTCGTCTCCATCCATGCCTTCAATTTCTCCAATCTCCATACTGTAAAATAGTATCACACATTCAGATGTTTCATTTACCAAACAAAATATATGATGAAGAAGAGTAAATAAAATACTATAAGTTACCTAGCAACCAAACTTTAATAATACAAGCAACAATAAATTATATTTTTATGGGATGACGTCAAGACGGTTTTGGGACAGTTCAGAAAAATGGGGTAAGGAAACTATAAAGATAGTGTTTTATAGATGGCGACGATATTATCATTGGACCAAACACATAAAATGGACAGCTTCAGATCATGCAATAAAACTATGTGGATCCTTCTCGTTCCACAAATTTCACTCATCTGCTTCATATTTTTAATCAATATCTCCCTATTTAATTATCAAAAACAAACAAATAAATGATTATGTTTTTTTTCTTTGTCCTGCCTCAACTCAATCACTGAAGTTTATGCAAGAACCACCGCCGGTGATTCCGGGGGAAAAACACCGATAAAACTATCAAACATTTTTAAAACGTAGTTAATTAATTTAAATTAAATTACCAGGATAATGAAGTATTGCGAGGAGAAGAGTAATGATTAGTGAGATTGTAAGGATGAAATAATTCTTCTTCAGTTTGATTTAACCAAGTAGGGAATTCCATGACGTCACTAAGCTTTGGGAAGACGTCATCTTCGACTAAGACAACTTCTTCCTCCGGTTTAATCTCCGGCTCCACCGTCTTCATCATCAGCTCTGACCACCAAGCTGACGTCACAACGTTGTTCTCAGATTCCATCATCATCAGCTGCTGCTTCTTCTCCGGTGGTTGAGGCGCCGAATCAGAAGTCGCGGCAAAGGTGTGAGGAGAAGAAGGTGAGGAGTAGATATGCGGATTCGTCGGAAAAATCGACGGTGAGGAAGATGAAGTCGACGATGATGATGAAGATGAAGATGTTGTTGATGAGGTTTGGATGAAGTCGTTGAAATCGTGGAAATTGAGGTTTAATCCTAAAGGTTGATTCGGGAGGACGAAGTTGAGAGGCGGAATCGTCCAAGAAAATGGATCCGGAGGAGGAGGAGGAGGAAGCGGTGGAGAAAATAGATTATGCGGCGGCGGCGGTGGAGGCGGTTGAGGCGGTGGAATCCTCGCGGCTTGTCTCATGGAAGCGCGATGTTGTTTTAAAGCGGTGACGATTTCACGGCGAGCTTCGGCCATGTTGAGAAGACGTTCTTGGTAAGGACGGCTCGTGTGGAGTCGTCTCCTCACTTGTTTCTTGTGCGTCTGCGTTTGCGTTTTGCCTCCGCCGCTTCCATCGGTGGTTGTGGTGGTCATGGTGGTGGAAGACTTCACGAGAGATCGGATGTAAGTAGCAGAGACGCGTGGTTCTTGCTTGTTTGATCGGACCATTAATTTGTTTTTTTTTAATTTTGTGATATTTCAGTGTAGATCATCTTTCTCTTTCTCAAGGCTTTGATTGAGTAATTGAGATTTTGACGATGAGATGAGACAAATGTTTCCGGGAAGAGAACAGAAAGAGAGAAAGAGATGTGATGAAGAATGAAGATGAAGCAAAGGCTCGTGGGTGATATAAATACTCTGCTCTACCTCATATTTGCAGAAATCTCTATTTTAAATTTTTTTGTTAAAAATGGAAAATATTCTAAGAACTGAGAATTATTTGATCTTTTTATTTCTCTATTTTCTTCTTTTTGTTGCTTACAGACTTTAAAGAGCTAATAGTGTCTCTGTGTGTTTTTCATATTTTGACAAAAATAGAAATGTTGTTTTTTTTTTTTATTTCATTAAACTTTGCCGTAAATGGGTCTGTTTGGATGGTTGGCACTTGGCAGTGATTGACCAAAGTGTCCCTACTCAACAAAAGAAGAGAAATGTGAGATGGAGGGAATTTTTTTTTTTAAGCAAAATATTTAAATCCTTGGTAAGTGAAGTTTTATCCTCTACAAAAAAATGCTAAAAAAAAGGAAAATGATAAAATTTATAGTACTATATCTAAGATGATAATATTAATGCTACTCGAAGATAGAACTTGTGTGTTTGTGTTTGTCTTCTATACTAATCTTGGCAAGATGGCTTCTAACAAAACAAAAGGGTTCTTATCGCGACCGAAAGATTTTTGTTTTGAATTGGAGAAACATGAGGGGTTATGCATAAACATGGAGATTTGGGAGAGAAAAAATAATTATTTTCTAGAAGTTGATTTTCAATATCAAGGAAAAATAGAGAGAGCGAGGGTATTTTGGGAATTAAGAGAAGAGAATCCATATGACACTAGTCTTCTGTTAAAAGCCTTTGTCTGCAAGTACAGTGGGTCCCCATCTACATGAAGATCAACAAATGCTCATTTAAATATAAACAATGACGCAAAAAAAAAAAAAATTCTTTTTCTCCTAGTTTTATTAAAAATATATATTAGTGAGTTAAATAGAGTATTGGTACTAGAAAATGATAAATTAGAAGAAGAAGAAATAATAATAATAGATAGTTTTGTCCATATAAGCAAAATTGATAAATACACGATTAGAAAAGTTTGATTCATGTCACATGATTTTCATATTTAATTTATCAAATATAATCTTGGAAGGTTTCAATCTTGTAATAATTGTTGTGAGTAGATGTGATTTTTGCGTGACATATCATTTTTCTATTAAGATATCTTATTATATATTTTTCAAATATATTTTTACTTTTTCATATAAAGATGTAATATAATGACGTATTAAATACAGATATATCTATTTACTAAAAATATCAATTGAATATATTTTTAGAAGAAATTTCAACAAATAACGGGTTCAATTTTATCCAAACTTTTGTCGATATCCTTATGTTATTTGCTAATAAAAACTTATGAATTTGTCATTTTCTTATATTTCCAATTTCCATTATAGCAAATGATTATCGTAAAAACTAAATGAGAATAAACAAAGAAGAATTTGGAGAAATAACTTATTTCGAACAAAAAGACAGCCAGTGATTTTCTTTGAAATGCATGCAGAATTGTGGACTTTGTAGTAATAGTTATGTATTTCACACACACACACAAAAAGTTGTATTATAGATATTGAGATTAATTATGACATCGCTAGAGTACGAGAGAGGAGAGGGTATGGTGAAAATGTGTCTGCAAGCAATACGGTGGGGATATATTCGTTCAAAATTCAACTCTCCTTCTCTCTCTCACCCCCTTTCATTGTCAAATAATAATTCAATACGGCCCTTTTTTAATCTTATTTTCACACACTAACTATTCAAGTGGTGACTAGTATTCAAGCTGGTGAGCTGAAATGTTGGGTGCTCGATCATTACTTCGAGATATCAGTTTTGGAGACAGAAGCAGTCGCAGATGTATTAAGACGGATTACTTTCAACATCCGTAACGTTGGATACCTAAAGGTTATATTTAAATATGATTGCAAAGAGTTCATGCATCTATTTTATGAGGAATGAAAAATATGCTGGCCGATACTTATACTCTTGAGACAAGATAATTCAGGAACTGGTATCTCACTTTGTGGAGTTTCAAATGGTCTTTTAATCATAGAAACTGAAATGTGGTGGCCGAAAGAATAACTAAGAAGACTTATTCTTTCACCGTTTGGTTAAGATCATGTGTTGAGATTGATAAATCTTTTGTTTCTGCTGATCAAATCCAAATATGAAAAATAGTTGTTGAGCGAAAAAAAACAAGTATTCAGCAAAAATTCACTGAAAAATGGTTAAACTGCTAGGCAGCCAAAATTAACTGTTAATCAGTTAAATGTAAATGGGAGATTTGGCTGAATTGTGCATGTTATTTATTTTTTTGATAAAATGAACTATACAAGTTACCAGGCACAATTTGCATAGTATTATTTAAGTGAGCTAATGACTTCTTTTTTTGTTGCCTTTAATTAAGAATAAATTCAGCCACTTTTTTTGTTTGTAACTTGAAACTGTAGAAAAATATTTTCCACCAGAAACCAATTTTATTCCACAATATTGTGATATATAGATGATATATAGATATACGTGTGTGTATTCCCCTGATATAGAGGGAGTGACAGAGGTATGGCAACTGTTACCCAATTTGTTTCTCCTTTATTTCACCTTTTGCAGAGATTATTCAGCCAACAGTGCACTGAAAGTAATTTCTGTATTACAACAGTCAACAGATATCACTGTTCCCTTTTCCAATCATAATCCATTTTCTTGATTTCTATTTACTCATGTATTTATATTTTTCAATTAAATTTTTCTCTCCAGTATATAGCACGTTTTTACCACTATCGATATCTCGCTATTTAGATATATATAACTAAAACTATACTTACCGAAATTATGATTATGTAACATTACCCTTCCATAGAAGAAGAAAAAAAACTCTTGTATTTGGTTTTGTTGTTTAACAAATGCCTTATCAACCAATATATATATATATATTCAAGGTTGATCTTCAAGGCGACTCTCAAGCGGTTTCTTTTTTAATTTTATTGTTACCGGCCAGCGCTAGCTTTTCTGGCATCGGTCGACTCCTTTCCATTTTTTAATTATCATATTTTCTGTTTATTCATAGAATTATGTTCAATTAACACCAGTAAATGATATTAAAGACATTTTGTTTGGTGTTAATCCTCCATTGGATCATCATTTTTCTCTTCTTCTGTGAGAGTTTCCTACCAACCATAATCCGACATGGATCTTGGAGTAGTGTCGGTGATGTTCTGCCAAGGATTTATCTAGGTGGTTTCTCTAATTTCATGATTGAAACCATGACCTTTCACCACCATCAAATATCTGATTCCGATATTACTTTCCTCAAATTGGGAAAGAAGTTTCAATCCCAGATTTGGGATCCAGGTGTGTCAAACATCGAATTAGAAGATGATGAGATAAGATTGCGGAGCACCACAAAGCCGATTTATTCTCAAATCGACAATTAAGATCTAGTTTCTCTCTATCCTAAAGACGTCACCAATTCACAGCCATCAAATTTCGAAATTCAACGATGTTCGTTACACAAACTCGATGCCCCAAGTTTACACAAAGTCATTCACAATGAATCCACAATCTAGAATTTTATGTTGTGTCGAGATTGCGCCAATAAAATTATGAATTTTTAATTGGTGAAAAAGCGAAGATTAAATGCATTAAGTAAAAGAATGCAAATTAGAGAACGGTTGTCGGAACCATTGGGTATTACCATGCAATGTGCAATATGGAGGTTTGGCCATGAAATGCTACTCACGCATACGATTCACATCAGAATAAGATCGAATCAGAAGAAGGAAACTATTGTTGAAATTCGGACGGTTTTACTTTGGAAATAACTTTTATGGGAACCACTATGGAAAATGTGACAAACAAGAGAAGAATATGACTGGAGGATAAAGTCAAAGCCAAACTCTTTTAGAAGGTTTTAGATACGGAAGCATTGGTATCTACTTGTAGAAACAAAACTTCATACGAAAACATTGAGTTTTAGAATGTTGTGTGTAACTATGAGGTTTGGCCAAGAGTTGCTAGGCAACCACACATTTGAAGAATATCTAATACAGATAATGAAAATAACAGACGTAATATATCATTAGCGAATAAGCTTTTACTTTGGAAAACATTGTTAAATTCACTTTTCATGTTATTATTATCTTCAATATATAACGCATATATCTGTTTATGTAATACTTTTTTTTTTTTGAAGTTCTTATATATTAACTTTGTAATCCTAAATTGTTATTAATGAAATATTGTTTTGTGGTATAAAAAAATTCAAGGTTGAATAAAATTTTACAATTAATATGGTTTCGGTCTTATATATGACCAAAGAACAAGATTTAAACCATTGAACTAATATCATTCAAATACTTACTAGTTTTATTTATCACCCGAGACATGTGCCCCCATCTCTCCGACTCCGACCGACCGACGTGGCTCTGCTACTGAGCCCACCAATATGTGTATCAACATTTAATCATAGTTTTTATCAAGATTGTTTGAATCATTTATAACGGTTTAAAAGAGATTTACATGTATATATAATTGTGTTAATGCCCAGCCCAATACGTGTCAAATTGTCAACTTTGTAAGAATGCACACTATTGGGCAGTAAACAGTTGTTTTACAATTCATCGTCATAAGAAACACAAATTAGTTTATTTTACCAAAAAAAAAAAGAAACACAAATTAGTTCATTATAAAAGTAATTTGGAGCTATATATATTGAAAGTAAATAAAAATAAAAATAAATCTTTAGGAGATAGATTAGGTATGTATGGGAACAAAGAAAAAGTCTGGTCGTTGGTAAAACTTCTAAGGGAGAGTCAATAACGACTGCTTTTTTTTTTTTTTTTTAAATAAAAACTTAAATTTAAAACCTAACTAACCACACATCTAGAAAATTCGTATTTTTATTATGCGATAAAAGTTTTTAAACTCTTAACCAATAGACAAATGGTGTATCACTTTAGTATCACTTTCTTAACATTATACAAAATCAATATTATTTTTAAAAAATATAAGTAACATCATTTATATAACTGATGTTTTTATATTATGGGGGTTTATAAGGTGCAATTCTAGCATGCATAAGCTTACAAATATATATATATATATATATATATATATTAGCATGCAGACAACTCAAGTATATTCTTCTCATTCAACTCCAATATACTTCGAGTTTACAAAAAAAAAAAAAAACTCGAAGTATTAGGTTATATAACTTGAGCTTTCTTCCTTGATATTTTGTTATGATGAGTTTCAATAATATTGTCTATAGTTCCCTCGACCATATCAATATTAAAAGCTTATGAAGATCAACTGAAGTATTTGCCCCCAAAAAAGTAGACCAACTGAAAGTCAATGAGATATATTTTGTTTTTGTTAAAGGTCAATGAGATATATTATCTGCAAACATTCTTTTACCTAGTTACATTTTCTCCGTTTTTGATATATGTTGATTTTACGTTGTTACGAAGAAAATGTGTTTCTATAATTTTATATCAATATTCTCTTAATTCCTTAATCTCCATCTGTTCTCTAAATTATGTATTACCGCGTGCATGCACATGTGCCACTGTTTATCATTTAGTTGCCAATTTTGGACCACCCAACTTAATTCCTCCGTATTTATTCTCTTTTAATTATAGAATGATAGAACATGTTGTCCTTGTAAAGATTTTTTTTTACTTTTTTACATTTATATTTCATCTATCAAGGTAATGTGTAATATAAAGGCTTTTTGCTAAAACTATCTTTTGCTTCTTCTTCTTTTTTTTTTAATTTATTTTGCGTCTATAACACTTAAAAAAAATTGTATTAAAGAGATAAACACTGTTTTCTACAGCACATGACTATCTTATATTTATACATGTGAAAGTTCATAAGTATTAAAAACTATCTTTACCGATCATGAACATTTATATAGTATATAAAAAGCAAACACTGATATATGTTCACCAACTTTGGGTTAACTTGGTTATTTTCCCCAAACAATGTTAATTCCTTAGATATTTTTCAGAAAATGCTATTTTCAAATTAAATATTTTAATATTCCAAATACTTATATATATATATATATAATGACTACATAAATTGATAGACCGTGTTAATTACTGGTGAAGAAGTCAAAGTTTGAACCCCGAATATATATTGTTGTTTCTATTCCTACTCATAGTACTTCATAGTCAAAGTTGTTGTGTCTGGCGTTGATGTTTTCATGTTGTTATGAAATCTTAATAATATATATTTTTTAAAATATGTAGTTTAGTGATTGATGTTTGTAATTTAAGGAGCATATCATAAATTTGCATTCTTTTTAGAACTGGATCAAAGAAAACGAAAACACATGCAGCCAACCGCTTTCCAATTGAAATAAGAGGATGCTATGTTTTGGTCATTTCTGTTTATTTTGGAACTACTCCGCTCCATTTAGATTACCTAATTAACAAAATAAATATACTTCAAAAAACACTTTTTTTGTTTGGATTACACCAATTTTATATTTCATTTTTTGCACCACTAAAAAAAAGTTATGTTGGTTTTTTACATCCTCTCAATGTGGTTCTATAATTATATTTCACAATCAGTATTCTGTTCCGAAAAAGATATACAAGGAAAACTAACACAAATACTTAAATGCATGATGATTTATTTATGTTTTTTTCTTTGGTTGTCAATGGATGAATTATGTTTTAAATAAACGAATTATGTTTCAAAACATTATACACCATGGGATATTTGGAAAGTGCAAAGGATACTCCGTTTGCCAAGAAGAGTAATTTCAACAGAGCATTTCTTTATATTTTAGAAAAGTGTACATCACAACAAAAACGAATCATAATTAAAGTTGAGAAAAGTAAAACTGAATCTGATCTATACTTGTTTAAAAAATGAGAAAGAAATAAAACAAGATTAAAAAATCTGCAGATAAAGACGAGAAATGTGAGGAAGTGGATAAAGATGCAAATTATTTTTGTTTTAGTTTTGTTGAGAGACAACCAATTCAACCAATCAGAGTCCTTTCTGTTGGATTCCGTTCACACCAATGCGCAAGCGAATATAACTATTTTGGTCGTCACAAATCTGAATCTTAATCATTCATACATTTAACTATCTCTAACAAACCTGTGACCAAAAAACAAAAATTTGCTTGAGCATCAGCAATTTAGCATTTGTAGTTGCGAACTTACTATTTACAAAAACAAAATACTTAGAAACCAAGTCTTTTTTTTATCTCATCATTGTCTTGTATGTCGTCAAATCGATTGTTCACCAATATATTTTTAATCAGATTATCAAATATTCGTAATCTGATTCGAAAATGACATTTGATAAACATCACTCCATTAGTTTAGAAAATCAAATTGCTATTCCATAAAATATTGCATAACGACATTTTGCAAATTGTTTGTGATGGCGTTAAAGTTGAGAAATCTCATTTAGTAAAAAAATCAACTCTAACATACGTATTACGTACAACTCAAGCTAGCCGAGTTAATGCACTTGTTAAATTTTTGTAGTTAAAGTTATAGCTAAACGACGTGCTTAATAAACTATTTAATTCATGAGTTACACAGCAGTGATGATCTCGTCGATATTTGTTAACAGTGTCGATGGTATCAAGACGTGTAAGCAGTAACGATGTATCATCGAATGGATTTATAAAATGAAAAAAACATTAAAACGGTAGAATCTTAACGCTGTTGATGGAGGGTGGGGCTGAGAATTGATGTGACGCATCCAAATAAGGAACCGCAATCGCACAACTTGCTGCTGTAAGAGAGAGAGGTCCCAGTGACAAGTGGCATGCCACGTGGGCCGACCCTTTAGGATCCAATCAGAGTGAAACTGCCACGTGAGATCTATCCACGTCCCGACAACTATCAAAGCTTCCTCCTTCTGTTTCCTTCCACCACCCTTTTTTTCCCCAATATTTTTCTGATCGGACTTATTTTTCTTCTTCTATTTTTACATTTTAAGACAATCCTCTTTTTGTTCTGGTGAAAACAAAAGATACAACATGTTTTTAATTTTTAAATCGTTATAAAAATATTACTAATTCTAATATTCTTATAACATTTTTTTTTGATAAAATTAGTAAATGTTGTGGCATACAAAAAATTGGAACCAGATATGAACCCTAAAGTACTTCTCGTTCGGGAAGATGCAACTAAAAACAATAAAATGGTATCCACTAGGAATGTCAAAATGTGGTGTCTATCTATTTGATCAACTTTTGTTAGCGAGTTATGGTTGTATTTTTAAACCATGATAAATGAGTTTGTGGGTTAGGCCTAATAGGATCTATGTTGGATTCATATGAATCATTTGATCGTCAAAGTCCACACGATTTCGGGTTAGCCCATTGGTTAATTACTGTAAATAGTATAGTAAGTAGTACATAATAAATATGTAAAATACTTAAAAGGTAAAACAACCTTTCTATTTTGGTTCCTAAATCACATACATTAACATTTTTTACTATGACTTCAAAATCAGTTTTAGTATTAATTTTCGCGCTAACCAATACTGAAATCGATTTTTAAGCATATATGTCCAAGCATAATTTTGCAGTAGATCTTGATTGTTTGGCTTTTCAACCGATAAAAATAGTCAATTGTAGCCTTTTTTATTGTGTACTTGCTATTAATATATTCTAATGATTTATAAGAAAGAAACGGAAGATGATATAAAAATATCGAATGTAGCTAAAAACAATATTCAAGTATTCTTTAGATAAATCTTTAAAGTTAACTTTTTTATACTATTTTTTTTGTAACTTATGACTTGAAAATTCTCAGTTATAAATTCTTAGTTTAATTCCATTTTTTTCGGATATAGGAATTAAACTATCAATCCGTGTATTTTGACACTCTTAGGACCCATCCAGATCATGAGAAGCCATCGCCTCGATGTCGTCTTCTTCTTATCAATTGGCATCTTCTCCATCTTTATCCTTTAGCTTGCTTGCCGAAGATGAGGAAACCTCTATTCTATTGCGGAGAGGCATCGTCTCTTGTTCTTTTTCCATTCCCTTTTTTACGTAATGAACATTTTATTTATTCTTTTTTCAGCTAGTCATCATCGAATATATATACTGTATTAGATACAGAAATATATTTTACTCGAGATATATTTCAAAAACATGCATATACTAATATACCTATCACCAAAAAAGTATTACTTCATATATCTACAAACCTAATATTATGATTGTTTTTCTTGTTAGGTAATACTCATATATAGCACTTGAAAGTTATAATATTTATATATAAAATTATTTATAAAATATCTCATATTTCAATTTTATATATTTAAAAAAATGGATTATTTTAGAGATTTAGCCCATTTAAATGAATTTTTAGATAATTAAATGGAGTATATATGATTATGTTACATTATAATTGGATATGTGATTTGTAAAGGATGGATTTTTATATTAAAAGAAAAAAAAGGATTTAAACAAGAGATTCGTTTCAGTTTTAAGGGAAAAAAACGAGATTAATTAGTTCTCTAACATGGACAAGGACATGCAGAATTGCACATGAACTTTAGTTGTTCTTATAAGAAGTTGACAAGTATCAAAATTATAATTAATAAAATTATGATATGTGTTAATTGATCGATAAAATTATGACACGTATTAGTTGATCGATAAGAATATGATATATGTAATTTTTTTTAAGATAAATAATCAGATAGATAATTTTTACTTTCTATTTTATATATTATTTCCTTAATAAAAAAAACTAAAATAAAAAATAAATAAATAATCAAATAGATAATCTTTACTTTTTTTGTTTTGTTTTTTACATATATAAGTGTGAACATGTTTTTAAACAAGTTTAAATATTTTAAAATTAATCTTAAATAAAGATTTAAATTTTATTCATATAAATCTATAATGGGTTAGATTAAATTTTTAGATAATATATATTTTAAGAGCCGTCTCTATATTTAATTAAATATTTTCCTAAATTATTTCTTTAATCAATAAGAAAACCCAATAAAAAAGAGAGGAAACAATAAATAATAAATTAGATAATTTTTACTTTTCAATTTTTCTAGTATATGTTCAATCTTATTATTTTTATAAAATTTAATATTTTTTCAAATTTAGATTTTTATATTTACATATAATTTAGAATCCAATAAAAAATTATAAGAATATAATCCAACCTAATTCATTATTCTAATTGGTGAAGTGTTAAATAAATCATAGAGTAAAATGATTGGATAAACTTATAAATATATCCAATTTAATGGCTTTAATCAACACATAAATCTATTTAATTTCAATGATCAAATAGTTAAATAGATCTAATAAATTTATCATCATAAAATAATAAGAGATAAATAATTGCTTAAAATTCAATAAATTATAAAATCACAATTTTTACAGAAAATTATAAAATTAGGTATTTGGTGAAAAATATGTGTTTATGTATGTAAGAAAATCGAACATCAAATAAATAAAAACCAAATAGTGCTAGAAATATTGCACAAGATAGGAAGAAAAAAAATGAGACCTGGTGACAAAAAAACTAAGATATAAGATGTTGTTGGAAAACGGCAGGAGACAAAGAATGATGAAGGATTCAATGAGTGAGGAAAAATATATTCAGTTGTCAACCGAGATAAAATCTGAACCATAGGAGTAATATGGATCCAGAGACGGGAAAAAAACAGTGGGAGTTCTACTAGATATTGAAGATGAGCGTAGATGGGAATTCAAAGACAGAAAAGAAAAAAAAACGGCAAAAAGCAAATATCTTCAGTAGAAATAGAACCCGAGATAAAAATTAAAAATCGAGAGATAGTAATGAAAGGCATGAATTAAATGCTGTTGTCATAAAATATTAAGAAACAAGGGATGAAGAAAGACTTCGGCGAATGAAGATTCAAGAGGGAAAACATATTCGGTTGGAAATTGATATAATATTTGACCCATAAAAAAGTAGAGGAACAATGGAAATCTTGTCAGAAAAATGTCTCGAATATATATTTTCGAGAACATAGTCACCGTTTTTCATATCTCACATGGTGATAAAAAAACAGACGATAATATGAAACCAAAAATCTATTAGATGTTATCTAAATTTTAATATATTAATAATAAAATTGTAATATAGAAATTAAATTAGTTTACTGATGTAAGAAAACAAACTTATGTATATAATTCTATTTTTAATAACATTTATAACTCTGTTTTTTAATAAAATATGATTTTTTTTTCTTTTCCAAAAATAATTTCAAGATATATATTTAACAACATAATTTTAAGTTAATGTTATATATATTAGGGTCCTAACCTAGTTGATCATAAATAATAGTATAAGTAGGTTAATTAATTAATTAATTTATCATGGCAAAGCATAATAAGTGTAAAGACGTCATTTATTCCTCATGGCATATTCCGGTCGGTCAATTGAAAAGGTCGGGGCAATTGTAGTATTAGAGAGATTCCATATTGGAAAGTACGTCGGCTCCCCAACAATTCTCCTCGATTTTCCGATTCACAGTTCTCCGATTTGAAATTTCTAACGGATATTTCGCCTTTTTGTTAATCTCGATCCAGATTCCGAGTTATCCTTTATTCCGGAGAGTTTCGATTTTAATTTGTTCCGATCTGATTCCAGAAGCTTCGGGGAAAAAGATGTTTAACAGTATGATGGATCCTGAGATGATTCGTATCGCTCAAGATCAGATGAGCCGTATGACTCCTGCTGATTTCGCTAGGATCCAACAGCAGGTTTCTTTTATTTCTCATATTTATTTTTTGATCGATTCTGATCAATTCTGATCAAATTCTTTGCGAGCTGTGTTGGGTTATTTAGCTTGATTCTTGTGATTTTCATTAATTCAGCTTAATTTCTCATTGCAATTGTAATTAATTAACGCTCTTGTTGTTGCTTTTGCTCGTAATTTTCAATTAGTCTCGCGTTTCTAAATTCTTTGTTTGAATGCAAATGTGTTTTGTGCACTAATCTCCTGAGAGAAGCAATTAATGATTTATACTCTGTTTTGTCTGATAAGTTTATGCAATTGTTTGTTACAGATGATGTCAAATCCAGGTTTGATGAATATGGCAACTGAGAGTATGAAGAACATGAGGCCTGAAGATTTGAAACAAGCTGCGGAACAACTTAAGCATACGAGGCCAGAGGAGATAGCTGAGATAGGTGAGAAGATGGCTAAAGCTTCCCCTGAAGAGATTGCAGCTATGCGTGCTCATGCGGATGCTCAGTTCACTTATCAAATCAACGCAGCTCAGATGCTTAAAAAACAGGTACTATTGGCTTGCTTCCTCAGAGGTGGTTTAGTATTGGTTTCTCAAGTTTTCATCCAGTTTAAAAAACGAACGAAGAAACTTTTATCTACTAAAAATCTGTAGTAGGTTAATCAGAATGGATGGTTTTCTAAACTTTGATGTTAACTTTATTTGCTGCTATTTTTGGCAGGGAAATGAGCTTCATAACCGAGGAAATATCAGTGATGCTGCAGAGAAATATTTGCGTGTAAGCCTGCTTCCTCTTTCTTTGTTATCAAGAAGAGTTTTTTTTATTTTCTGCTTCTCTTACAATGCTCTTTGACCAATATTACAGGCGAAGAACAATCTGAAGGACATTCCATCTTCTAAAAGTGGAGCACTTTTGTTGGCTTGTTCTCTTAATCTAATGTCATGTTATTTGAAGACGAATCAATATGAAGATTGCATAAAGGAAGGTTCTGAGGTATGCTAACCTTGTGTATGTTCTTGATTTTCTAAAAATTCGTAGTTACTAACATTTCTTGGAAAACGAGAAATGGCAATCTTTTTCGAAGATGTATCATACAGCCTCGGCTTTCTTCTGATAAATTTTCATGAATTCAGGTTTTGGCATATGATGCAAGGAATGTCAAAGCTCTATACAGAAGGGGTCAAGCTTACAAAGATTTGGGCCTGTTTGAAGTGAGTTCTTCTGTTGCTTGTGGAAGTTTCTACAGTTTTCTTGTCAATATATATGTGCATCCTGTAAATATGTCCTGACCATATGTTTGCTCATTGACTTTCTAAAACTATAAGGATGCGGTCTCCGATCTAAGCAAGGCCCTTGAAGTTTCCCCTGCAGATGAAACAATTGCCGATGTGCTTAGGTATGGATTTTTATTATTACTGGTTATGTCATGCTTTTCAGTTCTTCTTATTTTATGGGTTTGGAAATCAACATTTAAAAAATAAATTTGACCTTTAATTTTGATGTTTTCTTATGCAGAGATGCTAAGGAAAAATTGGCCGTCGAGGGACCTGGCAAGGCATCAAGAGGTACAATCTTTGTCCCCTCTGAGGTTTTCGAAATAAATATTTCTTTGCTGCATTGATGATCTGCTCCAACCATGAATGGGGAAACAACTGAAAATTATTATGTTGTTTGGTCATTAGGTGTGGTGATTGAAGAGATAACTGAAGAAAAGACTGTTACTTCTAGGACACAACGAGAAATCAGTGGTGGTGGTCATGCACAGGGCGTAAAACTGATGTTGATGGATTGCAGGCTCTCAGAGATGACCCAGAAGCAATCAGGTTCAACATCATTCCAAACTACTGTTTGATGTGTTGTTTCATCTGTTTGTCTCCTAATTATCACTTGAAGACAAATATACTAACTAAAGCATCTTTTTTCTGCTCCATGTGCACAATTTGTATAATTTTGTTTTACTTTTTAATTCTTTCTATGGGCTGCAGAACGTTCCAGAACTTCATTTCAAGAACTGATCCTGAAACACTTGCTGCTCTGAGTGGAGGCAAAGCTGGAGAAATGTCACCAGACATGTTTAAAACTGCTTCGAGCATGATAAGCAAAATGTCACCTGAAGAGATTCAAAAAATGGTCCAAACAGCGTCTTCGTTTAAAGGAGATAACCCTTTCTCCCCGACTGCACCATCTGCAGAAAACGGGTTTACACCCACGCCTGACATGCTTAAACTCGCATCTGATATGATGGGTAAGATGTCACAAGAAGAGCGTGAGAAGATGTTTAACATGGCATCATCTTTGAAAGGAAACACTCCAGTTTCAACATCATACAGCAATGCGCAAGCATCTGAACCACGGGAAAGTTTAGGAGCGAGTGGGATTAGTTGTTTTGTAGGTGAGTCTAGTTCTTCTGGTAATTCCTTCGTGGCTCCAAGAAGCGGTTTCGAAACAAGCACGCCTTGTGCTCCGCCTGGTGACTTGCAGGAACAGATGAGAAACCAAATGAAAGATCCAGCAATGCGACAGGTTTTGTTCATTGTTTGTTTTATATTTTACCTATTTAGGAAACATAATGTGACTTGGGATGTTCAAACAGTATTTTCTCTGTATATGGTAGATGTTCACGTCTATGATTAAGAGCATGAATCCGGAAATGATGGCTAGCATGAGCGAACAATTCGGAATGAAGCTTTCTCAAGAAGATGCTGCAAAAGCTCAGCAAGCCATGGCTTCTCTTTCTCCCGAAGACTTGGAGAAAATGGTACGCATTCGATTTAGGAAAAACCAAAAGAACATTGCAGAGTTGATTGTATAGCTGTCTCATTTGTAGAAAAATGTTGTTGCAGATGCGATGGGCGGATCGGGCTCAAACTGGGATAGAGAAAGAAAAGCAAAGCAATGGTTGCTGGGAAAAGGCGGATTGATCTTTGCAATATTAATGCTCGTTTTGGCAATGATCCTTCACCGTCTCGGCTATATTGGAAGCTAAACCAACTCTTTCTCAAGACTAATCAGATAACTCTTCGTTGGGTTCGTAGTTTGTAAAACTGTAATACCGTTTTATCTTTTTCTTCTCTCGGCCTTTTTGTTAGTTACCACCACTTTTGTCTAAATTTCTTTCTATACCTTCTTCTGTAGTGGTTTAATATTAGAGAGAGTATGATATTTTTCTATTTTATATATTCACTTTTTTTAACTCACCATTTTTGTCCAAATATCTTTCCACCACCTCTTAGAGAAAATACGATATTTCTTTATTTAATAAACATATTCTTGTTGTACAAACCAAGAGAGAACGGAATGAAGTAGCCTGATTATTTAGCTGAGAAAGCGTTTGATTCTGAGGAAATGTCTTCTTGTTTTTCAATTCCTTTGAAAGACATTGTTAAATTCTTGTATCAACCATACACTATTTAATCAAATAATATACAGATGTTAAAAAAGAAAAACCAAGAGAGAAAAAAGTGCCGACATGAAGTGAAAAAACTGTAGTAAAAATAAAAGACAAAAAAAGCTCAAGAAGGATGAAGTACAAAAGAAGGAAACACGTGTCATAATCTGGGACCCAGCAAAATCAATTATTTGAATTAAATAAGAATAAAAAATAGAAAACAAAAATGAACGTCGTGAGAGTCAATAGAGACCACGCGCAGAGAAAAAACAAATAAAAATAAAAGAGAAGAAAGAGTCTTCTTTTGTTGTCTTTGTCTTCTTCTTCATCTTCCCTCTCCTTTTTCTCTCCATTATCTTCGGCGAATCATGAATCTAGGGTTTTATTTTCTCCCATAACCCTAGATTTTCTCCGATCGAGTTGATCAGCTTTGTTGTATTTCTCTTCTCCGTTTAGCTCATCACCTGATTCATCGCGATTTCCATGGAGGTTAGGGTTTCTTTGAAATTCATTTCTGAACGGTGGCAATCAAATGTTAATTTTGTTGCTCTGAGCTTGTTTTATGTTGATATGTCATTTGATTTTGATCGGATTCGGTGTTTATTGCATTGATTCTTCTCAAAATGCCCTTGTTTATCGAATTTTTCATTTCTTTTTGGTTTCCGTGTTGAATTGTTTCAATTTTCTCGTCTTCGAGCTGGAATTTGGATATCTGACAATTCAATTTTAGGGAGCGGGAGAAACGACGACGTCTGAGGGACATTTGACTTCGGCAGCAGCTTTTGTTGAAGGGGGAATTCAAGAAGCTTGTGATGATGCCTGTAGCATTTGTCTTGAAGTCTTTTGCGATAGCGATCCATCAACTGTATGTAGCTAAATTAATACGTTTTCATTAACAAGTCACATTTCATTCATTTTTTTTTGTTTTTTTTTATCTCTCGCAGTTGACTAGTTGCAAGCATGAGTATCATCTTCAATGCATCCTTGAGTGGTAAGCTCTTCAAACTCAATACCGATTTTTTTTTAGCTCTGTCATGGTAGATACTCTCATTGAAGATTAATATTCCAAAAGGGTTCTTCTTATAGAATGTGTGGTTTGTCGTCTTCTCTTCTTCTTCTTTATATGGTCTGTGGGGTTTTAATATTCTTCTTGTCTGTAAAGAACATGCAGAGAGTTTTGGATTGGTTTTGAGATCTTTGTGATTCCATTAACAATATCCTCAATGGGAGAGAAAAGAAACTCTCAATAAGTAATAACTCAAGTTTCTTTTTTTGTGCAAGCTTATCATGGCCGTGGCATTTATTTTTCAAATTTACAGGTGTCAAAGGAGTTCACAGTGCCCAATGTGTTGGCAATCAATTAGTCTCAAAGATCCCACAAGGTTAGTTTTGTCTCCTCGTATTACTATTTTTTTTTTTTATTTGGTGACTTTACGATGAGGCATCCTCTATAGAGGTTTCAGTTATGTGTTTTCAATGTTTCCAGTCAGGAGTTGCTTGAGGCTGTTGAACAGGAGAGGAATTTCCGCTTCAATCCATCTAGAAATGCCACCATATTTCGCCATCCAACTCTCGGTGATTTTGAATTGCAACATGTATGTGACCTCTTTTATTATCATTTTAAGTTGATTACAGCTCCTCTTTGCTAGTGAATTGTCTAAATAGAGCTCTATCTTTGTATTAATCTCCTTTAATGCAGCTCCCAGTGGGGGTGGATAATGCAGAGATTGAAGAACGAATTATTCAGCACTTGGCTGCTGCTGCTGCTATGGGACGAGCAAGACATGGGGCAAGAAGGGAAGGCCACAGAAGCAGGTCATCAAGTCAAGGTCATCCACAGTTCATGGTGTTCTCTTCGCATCCTAATGCTTCTTCTCCTCCACCTCACCCTCCCATGCCTTCTTCTCCATCTCAGAGAGATGAGAGTGACACAGATCACAAACCTTCCGCTGTCTCCTCCCAATACATTAGGGGAGGGTTCTCTTCGGTCAAACACGCAGACACCAACTTCTTCTCAACCCCGCCAGGTTTCTCCTTCGGCATCTGATTCAAACAGCAGGTTGTCACCTGGATTCTCACCATTTATTGTCTCTTATTACAGTGTAATTACATGCAACCAATCTGAGCCTCCTTTCTTTTTACAATACGCAGGTCTCGTAACCAAGCTTCCCCAAGTGATCAAGATAGAGCTGGACCATCAGAACTTCAATCATTTTCGGAATCACTAAAGTCTCGGTTAAACGCTGTCTCAACGAGGTATACGTCTCCATCTGGACAGCTTTGGCTTGTATATGTTTTTTTTTTTTTTTCCAATTCTAAGTGATTCCTGATGCACAATGTAGATACAAAGAATCGATATCAAAGAACACAAGGAACTGGAAAGATAGATTTTTTTCACGCAACACATCCATGGCAGATATTGGCTCTGAGGTTAAAAGAGAGGTCAGTGCAGGAATCGCCACAGTGTCCCGCATGATGGAACGCCTAGAAACAAGAGAAAACAGTAGACCCAGCACTGCATCTGTATCAAATGTCTCAGAAAATCAAACTCCTGAATCAAACAATGAGCGTAATAGATCAGAAGCAGCGGATGAACATTCTGTGAATGAAAGAGGTTTAAAAGGAACATGTGCGGCTGGTTCTGGTTCAAGCTAATAAGCAATTTCCAGCATCTTGGTTGCAAAGGTAGATTTTGATTCCTTAATTTACTGATTCACCTGTCAGTTAAGATTAAGCTCTCATCAATTGCATTTTTTCTAGTGAATGCTAAGATCATATTTCTAATGAATGCTAAGATCAGTTTGTGTGTTTGCAGAGACAGGAAGATGTTGTCCACTGTAAAATTCTGATGTTATATATATATACACAGAGTCAGAATTTTCAAAAGTGTGGGAGCATAGGAAGAAGGGTTCATTGATAATGTAAAAGAAGTGTCTGTGTTTCTGATTTTCAATAAATAAAAGTGTTATATGACCAAAAGGAAGCGTGCTCCAGAGATGAGACGCCTTCTTCTGTGTTATGTCAAACAAAACAAAACAAAAATCTATATATATTAAAAAAAAAGAGTAAAGACTTTGCGTGTTGGGTTGGTCTGTTGTAAATTCATGTTACGGATTTTCTATCAATTCTGCTTAAATTCTACTATTATGATGTTACTTGTGTATCTTCAAAACCTTGGCCAAGCAATTGCATCTAATATGTGATTATACAGGTAACGTCAAAAAGAGAAAAAACTTGGTATTGAATAATGATGTGAAGTTTTGGAGATTCCGTATTTGTGACCGTGTGTTTGCCTTAGTGAACATTTAAGCTAAAAGCTATGCAAAAACCTTCATCCATTCATGAGCTATGTATCTGCTATTTAACGTACAATCATTTTCTCCATACTTTATAAAAAGCTTGCACTAGTTTTTTTTCATCTTAGTCAAAGAGCACATGGCCTTCTTCCTTCACAAAGCAAAACTAAGAATCCGCTCTTAAACTCCAGAAACAGCATATACAGGAAAAAACAACCTCAAAATCCTTTTTAGCTAGACATGAACATTCCAGACAGAGACATTTCTCGGAAAACCGACGCATTTGGCTTCTTATCTCTTTCTCTTGGCACCAGAGCCTCTTCCGGTAGCTTTCTTCTCAGCAGACTCACCGGCTGCTTTGCCTCTGCCTCTGCCTTTACCAGCTGCCTTTCTTGAACCAGAACTTCCAGCTCCTTTCAAATCCACTTCAACTTGGATTCCTGCAACCCCCATTATAATAGTTTGTTAGACTCAGAGATGATGGTCACGTAATCACCCTCCCAGAGAGAGCCAAGATACATCAATTTTGGATCTAGACTGACTGGTTTTCTGAAGGAAAAGACAACTTATCAGAAGGGGTAACAAGACCGACCTCTAGCATTCAGATTTTTGAGATTTGACTCCAGCTTTTCTCCATTGGTTGCTTCTTCTGGAATATCAAAAACAAAACAGAGAAACCCAGTCAGGATTTCATCAGGTCTAGTTCCAAGTCCCACTAGATGCCCAAGGTAAATCTTGTAATGTCTTTCTGAGGCTCGGTCTTTGATTATACAGGTCCATTTACCTGAATCTACAATAATAATAGTTTACAAAGATGCACTGTACCTGAGTCTTCTTCAGCGTCTGATGCATTTTCTTCTTCATTTCCTGCTAATGGCTCGCCATCTTCATCTCTCAAACTATCAACAGTGGGTTCAAGCATTGCAGCTATTCGCTTCTTTGGCGCCTTTTTAACTCCCGGAAGCTGCACCATGTCAGCAGCACGTACCATTCTGGTTTTATTCATCTCATTATATTTTTTAGTCAAAGCTGCTTTAACTGCAGGTGGAACACCTTCCAACGGATTTTCACGTCCCTGATTTATAAAGTTTGCAATACATTAGTGAAGACTCATTGTAGAAGCTATGGCATTGATATATCCCATGAAAAACGAAATCGTGTATACCTTAAACTTTGCCAACTCCATTATAGTATCAAAGTCCTCCTGGCTTATAGAGTAGGAATTCATGAACTCAACAACTTCTGAAACAGCTTCATCCTGAGTAAATATTTTCACATATATAATATGATCATGTAAAAGATAACATAAAAGATCACATCATATTAACATTTGATATCATTACAAAAATAGTGAGGTCACGAACAATAAACAGATATAAGCCAAACCTTAGGCAGTTTCTGAAGTGGGCTTGTCAAACGATTCAAGAGAAGAGGGAGATAATCAACACGAAGAGTATCCCTGTGGTCAATGTTGACATATGTCAGAAAGTTGGAATAAGAAATATATCACATAACATTGCTAAAAAGAAAGACAGGAGGTACATAAAGTTGAATCTTCACAGATGGATGAAATATGAAGAAAGACGAGGTAGCAGTTAAATACACAATATGTCTAAAACTTATCAAAGTAGTAAATCGCGAAGAAAAGAAAACAGTTCGCTAGCGGAAAGAAGTAACTCATAAAGTTAACTGTACAGGTGGAAACAACCTTCCAGAGCTCGATTCACGGGAAGCAAGGACATGAACATGTAGATCCTCCAGCAATCTTGTATTCTTTCCTGCAGTAGAATTCTTGCCAAGCCACCCACCAAATCTATTGAAGTTACGCTCTCCCTGCATTCAATAATTGTGTGCACAACTATGCGTGGTTAAAATCTGAATCAGGATATTTTAGGCAACTTCGGAGCTACAAAACTGAGAAACAGGCTCATACCAAAACCATAACCCTACGTAATAGTAATCATGCTCAAATATCACAACCTAGAAAAGAACTGACTTTTACGAAACACTATCTGTCAGTAAATGAGATGTGCATTTCCAAATCAAAAACTTAAAATCAGAAAAAAATGTCACGTCAAATATGGACATGCATCATTAGAAAAAAGAGGCACACTGAACGATAGCAAGAGTTTCTGGGTTACATCCATATGTGTGTACTGATTCCTTGAAAGACTACCTGCTCGAGTACCTCCCTTGATCCATGCAGCAATGAAGCTCTATTCAAACAAAACAAGTCCAACTCAGTTCGCAAGTATTAGAAAGCACATCATATTCTGTCCCTGGAATTCTACACCAGAGAACAGAAATCAAATTTATTCTCAAGAACCGGAAGCAACTTACGGGAGAATAGAAGATGCAACACAGCATGATAGGGAGAGTTGCCATTGCCTATATCTCCGAATCTGCACGTTAATAATATCCCCATCCGCAATAGATTCAGCAGCACGGGCAAGTAACTCCATTCGTCTTGCCTCATCTTTGCCGCTTGGCCTATAATTGAGATAATTTTCCTGCCCAGATGGAAAGAAAACAAAGTCTTTAAATTTAACGGTAAATGAAGTACACATTTCAGTGTTCTATACATTCTCATGTGGGAATCTACAAATTCTAGAAATCACTAATGTCAGTGATGGCAGGAAATAATTTTCCGTTCCAAAAGATATAACAAAACAACCCCACAAGTATCCAAAAATATATACCTGAATAATAAGGGGAACCAAGTCAGGATCACTCATGCTTAGGTCAATCCGTTCATCCATTCTCAGCTTCCCACCGTTATAACCAAACAACCTGAAAGGAAATAACTAACAGTTAAACTATGGTGAAATCTCCAGAGTACTTAAAAACGAACTTTCTACTACAAAATAAGGGAAATAACTTCTTTATATAACAGCAACTATACGAGTTAACTTCAGACAAGTTAGCAATGCCAAACACTTAGAGAGCATTTAATATATACTACTATGTGCATCGACGAACTAAACTAAACGACTTGAGACATTACTTGTCAACAGCTGTGAAAGGGGATATATCTTCATCCTTCGCACTGCTTAGCAGGCGCTGCCTGATATCATCGTACTTGATGACTGACATGGACAGGCTCATATATTGGAGCTGATTTAGGGCCAGCCGTATGTCACCATTTACTCTCTCAGCGAGTTCTTCCAGGGCAATCTGACAAAAAGGAAAGATATATGATATGCAGGGGAAAACTGGTAGCACATAGCGCCCACCACCAAAATGCTTATAAGATTAAGCAGAAAAAGAAGTATTCACAGGACTAATTCTATTCTTAAACGTTTAATCCAATACAACTGGCATACGATTTCCAAAGGACTTGAATTCCACAAAATAGAATCAAAGAGATCAAGTAACACAAAAGTAGGCTTTGAAAGGAAAAGAGTGTTTCATGACATATATACTTTACACCAAATCTAATACTTCTATTCTCATTTGTTTAATTATTAAAAGGACATGACATGAACCAGATTTTTTGACAAAGAAGTGACTTCTATTCCCAAACAGATGTAAGATAATATGGAATTGGCTACCATTGACTAACAGAAGCTACTGAACTAAGTAGAGAATCTTACTTCATTAATTTCAACGCCTTCTGCCTTTGCAATATGCATCAGCCTTTTTGCAATCTGTAATGAAAGATAAGTTGATTTCATAAGAGAACATACATTTCTAATGACAAAACAGAGGATATACGACCATTCAGATCCTCATGCAAGCAAAAACTTGTTCGTTTTTTTTATGAACATAGAAGCCTTAGCGAAAGGTTGACTACTAAGCAGGTGTAAGACTTAGGGTATTTCCACAATACCCCTATCGTCTCAGTATAAACGGGGCACTTCTAGTCAGCTGCTAGAAAAAGTATCTGATGGTGATATAGAAAAGGATAATCAAGAGCTCTAGGACTAATAATCGTACAAAGCAAACATGCCAAGGAGACCACCATAGGTCCATTGCATGAAATCCTGTGCATAATTCTATCAAACGAAAACACAGAAAGCACAAGCACAATCATCTAAATCCAACCTGCTGTTTCGTGGGCTTCCGGAAATTGAGGGGAAGACAGTAGTTTACTAAACTCTTCAATTTCTGACTGTATCGGTCATTACAAATGCAGATTATAGGAATTTTTGATATTTTAATGCTAGCAATAAGATCGGCAACACCTCCCCTGTCCCCTGCAGACATTCCATCTACTTCATCCATGATTAGAACAGTTTTCGGGGGCTTTGACCTGAAGATCAAATCTTCCTCCAAGTCAGGAAAAAAGCATCTAGGTCCAGTTACCAACATTGGGGGGAATAAAAACAAACAAAAGCATACCCATCCATGTTAGCAGCCATGGCTTCGTTATTGACAAGTTCTTTTACAGTATTTGCATTGCTACCACCAATTCCTTTGGCAATCTTCGAGTCCGCTTTTCCACGACTGTCACTAGCATTAACCTAAATAGACAGGATATATTTCAAGCGAGGAATGTGCAAGAAATTGATCATTAACCAATGAAATTGAAAACGAATATGAGCTAACCTCAACTGCCTGGAAACCAAGCATCTGACTAACCAACTTTGCTGATGTTGTTTTTCCAATACCAGGTGTTCCGCTCAAAAGTACAGCCTTCTTGGCACCAGAATCATTCACTTTCTTCCCCTTTCCTTTGCTTCCAGTACCTCCATATTGATCATGCCAATGGGATAGCCAGTTGTGGAGCTGAGTAACCTGCAACCGATTTTATAAAAAACCCTCATTTTCATGTCGTTGAACAAAAAAGCAACATACAGTAGTTTCAATCACATACCAATGACTGATTCCCCACAATCTCATTTGGAACCTTCGGTCTGTATTTTTTCTGTCCATGGCAAGGAAGTCTGGATAATTTTCTCTTTTCCCTTCGCCGGGGAAGAATGTGGGGGAACCTTGTTGGGTGAACTTTTTGCTAAAGGTTTTCCTAGGAATGATTATTATCACTAATAATTATAAGGATAACTGAGAAAAAGGGAACTGAGTAATGGCTCAAGCGTTTATTGAAGCCAAGGAATAATGTCTGAAAAGAGGTTAATAAATTTAAGATACCCAAAGTGCATGAAATGTTGCAGTACAGTTCATACCTCTTGTCTCTTCTTTCTGAGGGCTCATCTTCGGCGGTGCACTGGCTTTTTCAGTGCCTTTGTTTGTCCTTTCAGGTAGAGACTTTTTTACGGGTTTAGAGGACCGGATCATGTCAAATAGGCCATCCTCTGTAAGGA